>CM048936.1:25503413-25877158 GCA_026686955.1 Epinephelus cyanopodus | reverse complement strand
AACTTCAGCGAGGACGTCTCCGAAAACTGAAACATTAGCGAAGACCTCAAGTGGACGACAAATTTTCAAATTTCCATGATTTATCCCTAAATTATTTCCACCATATTCAGCCATTCTGGCTTCTGTTTGTTGTGCAGCCGTCATTTGTGCACCAGAAGCAACTAATTTGTACATATTTTATAATAATGTGATGTTTAGATTTATTTATTTTGTATTCAGGAGCAGATAAACTCTTTTGAGAAAGCTGATATTGTATTTAAATATTTGTACATAACTGACCAAGGCAGTAAATAAAACTTTTGCAATACTCTGAAGCACTGTGGTGCTCATTCTTTAAGGGCAGTGGAATATCTAAAGTCCTCCAGCATTACAAACGCTGGTTCAAACCTTTTCTACAAATAAAAGGTCACTCTACCCGGCACTGTATCTCTGTGTTTTACACCCAAAGAGAAAAAGCCCATTACCAGTTCAAGGTCTACCAGTTCCCCCAGCATTCACGGCTATTAGACGTCCATAAAATCTGTTTAAACTGGGAGAGTTTGCTGCCAGGCTGCTTCTCTTTGTTCCGACTGGCCTCCAGCAGGACTGATCCCACAACAGTAACTCGAGTCCCCTGCAAAACACAGCGTGCCTCTGCTCTCCTATCAGATGTTGGAGACATGGAAACTTGGGCTGCAGGCTGCTGAGTGCAAAGCCCACTGGGATAATGAAGGTATCCGAGCCATTAGGTCTTAATTCATCATCACTTGCTTTGTCATCACATGGGGAAGTGTTTACATGCGAGCTATTAAAATGTGTGACGAGATGCTAACGGCATGGAAATCCGTTTAGTCTTGTTTGTCGTGTATTGACATGAGAGAGGGGGGGCATTTGTTGATGATGTCGGGGTGTGCTGGTCTCCCTCAGATCTCTGTGGACGACTCACAGCCTTTGTTGACCTTTGGGACTCTGAGTCATCTCTCAGGCCTGTAGACACACATGTGGCCATGCAAAGTGTCACACACGTGTGTCAGGTTTATCAGAAGCTCAAGACATCAATGTAACAGAAATATGTGGAAGGCAAAGCCGGCCTTCACTGGCTCCTGTACATCTGTGCGGAGTTTGCATGTTTCCCCGTGTCAGCGTGGGTTTCCTCCAGGTGCTCCAGCTTCCTCCCACAGTCCAAAGACATGCAGGTTAACTGGTGACTCTAAATTGTCCGTAGGTGTGAATGTGAGTGTGAATGGTTGTCTGTCTCTATGTGTCAGCCCTGTGATAGTCTGTTCCTGGATAAACAGTTACGGAAAATTAATCAATGAATGAATATTGAAAGTATTCATAAAGTAGTCAGAATCCTATTTGCCCAACTACAACACTAAAGGGAACGATAAGAATATTTTCACAACTCTACTTGCCATCAAACAACTGAAAGTGAAATTTATCACCATTTATCAGCCAGACTCCACTGACAAAAACAGTAATTTTACCTTGCAAAATCGAGCAGTTGCTGATGTACCACTGCCTCAGTAAGCTAGTTAGATCGTGTCATCGGGTGACTTTAGAGTTTTAAATGGTCCGTTTGGATTCAGCAGAGTCACAGGACAACACAAACAAACTAACTAATAGTGGCAGCAGTAGACCAGCAGCTCCTGTGTACTGTGTGGTAAAATTACTAGTTTTGTCAGTGGAGTCTGGTGGCTTGCACGAGATCAGTATAACGACTTGGGTTCTCCTTCGGAAATCAGTGTCTGCCAGCAAAGTAAAGCTGCTTCTCCAAACTGGGGGAATGCCAACCATCTTTTACTGCAGGTAATATACAGTGGTATAAAAAATCTGAACCATCCCTTTAAAATGCTGATTAAGTGCTTAAGTATCACAACTAATGATCCGAAAGTATAAATTATATTTGGGCCTTTTACTTTTCATACTTTGGTAAATTTTACTTGGGAAATTTAAAGTAATTTAAAGTATTTAATTTGAATGCACATTGTTGCACACTGTACTTTGATTTAAGTTAACAATTTTAATACTTGTTTCTCCAGTGAGCTGAACTAAAAGCTTGAAAACACAACTACCATCTTTTACCAAACATCCTGTTTTCTTCAGCAAGCAGCCAGAAACGTGATATCCCTAAACAGTAATGTGATTTTAATGGCCTCCTGCCCACTCACTCTATCTGATGGCTACTTCACTTCATTTCGCAGCTCCACGGGTATCTGCTGATTTAATGTCTGTTTGGTAATGACTGCGTTTAACCTAAATTGTAGACCTCACATCAACACTCACAGTTTGTCCTGGAAAAAGAAGTGTTTGGTTCATCGTGAGTACGTATTACTGTGTTAGATTTAAATCTTTTCTTGACGCGCTGCATATAGTAAACCTGCATTTTGATGTAAAAGCTCCAGCTGTGTTTCGAACTGTACTTTCTGATTCTAATGTTCGCTTCATCTCCACACAAAGACTCAGCCCCAACTTTCTCTTGTCTAACTTTACAGGGATTCTGGTGTTACTGATGACACCATATAATTCTCATTTGGCTGTGAAGGCAGTGTTTTAAAAGTCGAAGCTGATGAAAGGCGAGCAGTTACAGGAGGGAGGGGGTAAGCCTGCAGGGCTGAATGCTCTGATTTATCCAGACTTTCCTTGAATATGCTCCTAGGAGAAGGATTCAGTGCAGCAGGGCTGGCAGCGCACCTCTCTCTTGCTGCCAAACAAATGCTGTTGCCACTCAAAATGTTTTTTTTCTTTTTTTGTTTCGCTAATTCTTGTGGGGGAAATGGAAATGGACTTTCTGTCTAGGGGAAAGGAGCCTTCAACAGAAACCACTGAGCTTTAAAAAGAGTGTTTTTCTTTTCATTAAACTTAATTTACTCACGTAACAGATTTTCTCTTTGAGGAACCTCTGAAAAAAAGGATTTTTTAAAAAAATGTAGTTACAGTAGCAGAGAAAATCTTTAAACTCCAATTTCACCAGCAGTTAAATTAGGCAAAAACATGATTTAAAAGTAGCTTTAATTTTGGAGCTTTTTGCTGTTTTTGTAAGAGTCTAAGTGATAAATTGCCTCTCAGTCAGGGGGCTTGTGTTGCACCAAACAAGCAGCATATTAAGTCAAAGCATGAGGCAGTTTGGAAGAAATAAGGGTTTCAGACGTGAGGGAGATGGACATAAAAGATCACCTCCTGCCCCTCACTTAACTCTGTCTCTGACCCTTGAGAACAACAGAAAAGCAAACCCAAAGAGTTCCCAAGAGAGCAGCCAGAGCGCACAGATCACAGCGCTGGCCTGCGCGCAACCACTGCGCCAATCCTCCGCAAAACAACACGTGCTGCGCCAATCTAACTCCAGCCTCAATTAGCTGTCGCTTGATCCCAGGTTTTCTCATTGTCGACGTTGTTCTCAGCCCAACAGCCTTTGATCTTCCCAGCAGCTACAAGCCGATGTCTTCTTCAGCTGTGCCTAATCCAAACTCCGCCGGCAGCAGCAGGTACTGTTGTTTTCTTAGGTGCGCGCTGTTCCCAGAGAAGCAGGCTCGCCAAACGCTTTGACACATTGTGAGAAATATCCGCATTGTATCCTTGTAAGCTGTCAACAGCATAATTACCCCAAACTAGTCAGCTCGTCAGGGTCGAACTGCAAAAAGCCTCCATTCAGTCTGACAGTTAAAGTTCACTCCAGAGCAGCACAGTGTCAGTGTCTTTATTTGTCTTGTAACCAAACAGAATAAAGACATTTGAAAAAAGCAGTGATGGAAGTAAAAGCAGCAACACCACAGTGCAATACTACACTGAAGCACCTGCATTCAAAATTTTACCCAAGTATTAAAACACACTCAAAACACCAAAATGTAAGTACTAATTATATAAAATGGCGCCATGAGGGATGATAAATACTGCAATCAGAATTAGAAATGTTTATATCACCAAGTAACTTTGCATTACAAAGAATTTGACTTGGTTATATGGTGCATCATGTTAAACACAAGACATAATGTAAAAGAAAATCAAGAAAATTGACAATATAATATGAAAATGTATTTATATATGAGAATTAGCTATTAAGCGTACAGCTGTGCAGGATGTCCAAGTTACTGTCCAGGGGATGTAAAGCTCACAGTGTAATACAGGTGCTACAATATGTGCAAGAGGAGTGATAGTGATAACTGTTGGATTATGATTAGTGACGCAAACGTGTGTAATTTTGTTCTATTTTGTTTTATTAATGTAAATGTGTGAAAAGTATCAGCAGCTGTCAGATGTCAGCAGTGTAGTGGAGTAGAAGTATAAAGGTGCATAACGTGGAAATACTCAAGTTAAGAACAAGTGCCTTACGATTACGAACCAAACAAAACACAAAACAACCAAACAAGACACAAAGCAAAAAGACACAAACAACCAAACAAACACACAAAACAACCAAAAACAAGACAGCAAACAACAAAATGACACACAATTTCCACAAAGAGAGACAGAATGACTATAAACAAGACACAAAACAATCAAAAAAGATACCAAACAACCACAAAGAGACACAAAATGACCAAACAAGACACAAAATGACTAATAAAGACATAAAACAACCAAAAAAAGACACAGTAGGACCCAAAAAGTCACAAAATTACCACAAACAGACACAAAATCACTACATAGAGACAAAAAACAACTGAAGTGAGACACAAGAAGGACAAAAAAAAGACACAAAATTACCACAGAGCCTCAAAACAACCACAAAGAAACACAGAACAAACAACACAAACACACAAATTTACCACAAACAGACAACACGACTACAACATGAATTAAAACAACAACAAAAAAAGACAAAACCTCCCACAAAGTGTGTCTTGCCCCTGTGAGGGAGAGATGGTGGGGCCTTGTGTGTGTCTGTACCCAGGGGCCTGTTGTCCCATAATCTGCCCATGAGTAAATGTACTTAGTTACTTTCCACCATTTGAAAAATGCTGTAAGGCGTCAGATGAGATGGTTTGATTTACACTGTGATAAAGCCCTGCTGATATTTTCTGCCCTATAAACAGCTCTGTGTTCCTGATTGTTTAAAGCTCCCACACCATCAGTCCTCTGCTGGAACACAAACTCCAGCACCATAATGACCATCTGTTGTGGGCTGAATTGAAGTGCTCGACTTGTGTCAATAACTTTTAACGGTTAAAATTTGGTCCTTGGAAGGCAAACTGGCGCGAGGGAATTGCAGCGGCGGTGTCAGTTGTGTAATTACAGTTTTAATGAGCTCTGGCAAACAGGGATCACCTCATTCGCAGCACCTTCGGTGATGAGCTCGGGGTGTTTAGAGGGGGCTTACCGCTGTCATGCGAATTCACAGGGCTTGAAATGTTACACCTTCCTTTGCAGCTGGGCTGCATCTGCAACGCTGTTGTCTCCACCGTAAAAATTGGCCCTGCATACTCCTACAAGTGGTCGCCCTCTTTGTCTGCACAGTTTGACCAAACAAAACGCTCCCTTTCATATTTACGTCTTCATAGCAGAGTGGCACATTCACTGTCAGCTTTGACGTGACGCCCGGAGGCCGCGTGCAGATAAATCAAGCAAAATGAAGCGCTTATGACGACTCAGAAACAGGTCATGTGCTGGTTAAAGCTGCAAGCTCTCACTCCAGAAACATTCCCGAGCGTTGTATTCATCGCGGCCTTGCAGGAGGAGAAGGAGGAGAGTGGTGATGAGTAGGAAAACACCAGTAAGTGCAGATGTGGGAAACTCTGCAGGGTACTGGGGGGTGAGAGGCAGTGGGTTGGGATGGGGCAGGGAGGGAGCTGAGCTAACCCCAGCCTGCCTTCTGGCTGGGCCAATGGGCCATGGTAATTAGATCTGGCCAATGTGGGCCCTGGGCTCCGGCCTGGGGGCATATAAGGGGGGCCCGGGGCAACAGACCCCTCATATCACTCAGAGGTCTCCTCTCTACCCTCATTCCTCTGCGTCCATCTCCTGAGTCCACTCAGACTCCCCTCTCCAGCCAACATGGACGTCTTCTCACCATCCCAGGTCTACTACGACAGAGCGTGCGCTTCGTCCCCGGACAGCCTGGAGTTCGGCCCCGGCGTGGAGCTGGACGGCTCCGAGGAGGACGAGCACGTGAGGGTCCCCGGGGCCCCTCACCAGCCGGGACACTGCCTCCAATGGGCCTGCAAAGCCTGCAAGCGCAAGTCCAACTTCGTGGACCGCAGACGCGCCGCCACCATGCGCGAGCGCCGGCGGCTGAAGAAGGTCAACCACGCTTTTGAGGCTCTGAGGCGCTGCACCTCGGCCAACCCCAGCCAGCGCCTGCCCAAGGTGGAGATCCTGCGCAACGCCATCCAGTACATCGAGAGCCTGCAGGAGCTGCTACGAGAGCAGGTGGAAAACTACTACGGCCTTCCTGAGGAGAGCAGCTCGGAGCCCGGGAGCCCGCTGTCCAGCTGCTCTGACGGCATGGTAAGATCCACATGTTTACTCTCATGCAACATCTGGCTGTAGCAGAGTCGTACTGCACTACAACTGCATGCTAGACGGACCTTCGTCTCTTAGAACGTCACCTGAAAAGGCCTTTATGGTGACCACAGTATTTCTCATTTCAAAGTAGAGCCTGGATTTCCAATTTAGAAACCTATTAATCAAATAAGCTTGTTTTGCCCCAAGACCTCAATTACCATGCTCCTCCATGCATGTCATACCCTCCCATAATACCAAAATCTATTCTGTAGTCGTACAAGCATCTCTGCGTGTGACGCCTGTTATGAAAGGTCAGGTTGAATTAGTTGTTCTCGACAACACTCTGAAGGTGACGGCGTATCAGCTAATACAAAAAGAACTTATCATGCCGGATGGAGTAATGGCTTTCCCACCACCGGACACTTTATAGCCCTAATAAACCGAGCTAAATCCACCTTACTGAAGTCTGGCAGGGGGAAAAAAACTGGGCGCTTTTCTGCATTCCATCCTGACTGCATGTTCTGCACCGCTGCCAGGATTTTCTGCAGATTTACTAGGAGAAAGTGTCATCTTGCACAAACTGGTGTTGCTTCCACTGATACAATCGATTCGGCACGCTCGGAGCCGGGGCAGAGGAAGGGGAGCGCATATACTGCCACTTTGGCTTTAAGGATGTGAAATAAAGAAGCCCAAACTGTGGAATTCAGGATTTATTAGCCTGTCCAGAAGATATCGTGAAGGGCATTGCTTGTTTTTTTTTTTTGTGCACTTCTTTCCCAGATATATATTTATGCAAACACATTATTTTTTTTTTGTTCAAGTGCAAGAATTCAAGGGTAAATTCTCATTTCCTTGCAGGCTGACAGCAACAGTCCGGTGGCAACATCTGAATGCAAACTACAGCGGCGGATATTCATATGCGAAGAACGAGACCTTTGGATGGCAACAGCAGCCTGATATGAACATGACATGCCAGTAAAATCCTAGCTGCTTTATTTCCTGAGTTGTTGTGCGTTTAATAAACACACGTCCTCTGTCTTCCTCTTATCAGAGAGTTTAGGCGATAAGGCCCGGAGCCTCCAGCCTGGAGTGTCTCTCCAGCATCGTGGACCGCCTCTCCTCGGTGGACTCCAGCTGCGGCGGGCCGCCAGCTCTGAGAGACATGGCCACCTTCTCCCCCGGCAGCTCCGACTCGCAGCCCTGCACGCCGGAGAGCCCGGGGTCCAGGCCCGTCTACCACGTCCTGTGAGGGGGGACTTTGACGTGGATATATTGCCACAGGAGGGCGGCGGCCTGCTTTCACCGAACGCCAGCTGCATTTGCAACAAGAGATAAGAACTAGACTCAGCTGCGTGCGAGGACCTGCGGCGAACAGCTTTAATATTGTACATGAGAATGTAAATATGTAATGTAAATGCCCATTATTCTATACATGCTATACCCAGTGAGACATATTTAATTATGACAGTTAATGTAATGTTGCATTATTCCAACATGAAGTTGTATTTAAGCTGTTTTAATTTCCACATGTTGTCATGAAACATTAAATCTTTTACTGTTTTCTAAAGTTTCTTCTTCTTCTGTTTCTTTGTGTCTTCAGATATTAGTCATCACCTCAACGTAGGAGGTCTAATTAGCTACAACAGTGGAGAAATGAACCAAAATAGTCACGTCACGCTGATTCTGTCAGCAACATGTCAGAAAACCACAACAAACTGATGCCGGCTAACACTGTCGCTGCATTTTTACAGGGTTTTTTGTAAAGAATAAAAAAGGTTATAACACATTATCTAATGGTGAGAGCAGCTGATGTCATTACAGCGCTGATTAGTCAGAGTTTAGAGGGTTTGCAACTGTGTAAAGATGCATCTGCTTTTAATACTGATCATTTGAGGAAGCAGACTGTTGTGTTTGCTTGCCTATAAATCTATAAAAAGGTGGTTTTATTAAAATAGCAGGGCAGGTTATTCATCATGTGACAGCACAGTGTGAACAGTCTCCTGTTAACAAGGTGAGCACGTCACATTGGGAACTCATAGAGGTCAGCTGATGACATTCATCATGTGACACTGCTGTGATCACTCATGTGGCCCACTGCAGATCTTTCTGTAGGTGACATAGGGGGCCACCTAGAGCGCCACCCAGAGGTGCTCCAGAATTTTTTTATTTTTATTTATTTATCTTTTTTACATTCAAAATAATCTAACATAGGCGAAATGGTGGAGTGTGTGTAGAGGGCATCAGAGATGGAGAAAATGAAAACGCATGCAGGGCGCAGAACAAAATCCAGAAGAAGATAGAATTTGCAAATTTGCACACACCGTTGTTGGTTATTTATTATTATAGTGTGTTAGCTAAGTTGTTTATTTGTGTTGATTTCTCATTAGCTCTTGCTCTAGTTAGTAAAAAAACAAAAACAAATAAAAAAGTAAATAATAATGATAATAATAATAATCGTTGTTGTTATTTTTATTAGCCCATTATATAGTATGGGGCTGCCTCGGGCACTGAATGTGCTAGGTCTGCCACTGTTTGGTATTTATTATTGGTAAAGTTGTTCATTTTATTAGGTACTTAAGATAAGATAAGATAAGATAAGATAAGATAAGATACGTCTTTACTGATCCCACAATTGAGAAATTCCAGTGTTACAGCATTCAAGGAGTCAGATTCAAATTTCAAAAATTAAAAATTAAAAACTTAAAAAACTAGGTAGGCATGCAAATAATGTACAAAAGAAAAATACAAGAAACAGCAATAAATAATAATAATAATAATAATAATTCTTAGTAATACAACAATACAATTAATAAAACTATAAAAATAGAAATATTAATAATTAAATAATAATAATAATAAATAATAATAATATAATAATAATAATAATAATAATTGATAATAATAATTATTAATATTACATTTTATATATTATTATATTGTGTGGTGATGGGGAAGCTTGCCTAAATTATCCAGTGTGCTAGGTCTGGAACAGCTTGTTATTTATTATTATTTATACTAACAGTAATAATGCATTTTATTTATTAGGCCTTTCAAAACACCAAGTTCACCTGACAGAGAATAAACATAAAACCAATGCCAACAATTAAAACACAGACAGCACAAGAGTCATGAATTGGACAGACATTTATAAGAGCTGGATAAAACAGTAATACCACTACTATTACTACTACTACTAATAATAATGATGACATATTTCTTGGGGTGGGGGCCACCAAGAAAAGCTTGCCCAGGGTGCCAAATGTCTTAGATCCAGCACTGACTACAGCCATCTTGTAAAAAGGTAATTTTATCATTTCAACCTGTGTTTTACTGCATCATAGAAAGGATTTAAACAGATAAATCTTGTTCAAAAATCAAAAACCCACATTGTGTCTGCTTTGATCACGTTTTTTAATCTGTAAAAGTGTGTTCCGGAGGGGGCAGCACTGTGTGTACCTGTTTACTCTCTCCCTCCAAATGTGAGTCATCATTAACACCCTTGATTATACCGCCAACACCGGAGCTGAGAACAAATGGCCTCTAATTGAGCTTGAAGGGAAGGAGGGGTGGATGTGTGTGTCATACTGCGTCACGTCTTTGATCACACTGTAAGTAAACTGAGTTCTGAGGCAGTTGAGAGGTAGTCTGGTGTTTTTAAAAAATCACTTTACTTACACAGAAAATCTATTTTTCCTTTGTGGTTTATTGCTCTTACTGTTCTCTAAATCTAATTTCCTCTCCTACAACGTCTTCTTCTACTCGCTCTAATGTGCTCATTGTTTGTTACATTACAAATAAATAGAGAGTGTATACCTGTACCTCTTATGTGATTCCTTTTTTATAGTGGTGCAATATATCATCATTTTTGCTCTGGTCTGGAGTGCTATGTTCCTCACTATTGAAAATACTGATGACAGGAGTTTTACTGTAGCTGATCCTGGTCTGCAGTCAAGTATTCAAATGCTTAAGTGATTCAAAAGCAAAAGAACAAAAGTTAATGTCCTCAAAGTATCAAATGTAAAAGTACAATATTTCAATATTTCATGCTTCATCCGTCTTTAACCAATCACGGTAAGAGCTGGACGACGCATCAACTCAACAACGTTTCTTTTAGCGTGTTTTGCCTCCATAGCGAGCTGCTATCCGTCTGTTTGTTTGGCTTTAGCGCCAGTGTGTCAATTCATGCTGCCTTTCTATTGGTTCGTTAGTCCATGTAGGTTGTAACAGCGGTGACACAGTAATGGCATATTTATACTTGTGCATCAGCTCTGTGCTGTAGCCTACGCCGTTGTGAGCATTTCCACTTGTGCCGTGCTGTGTCTGTGTCACTCTGCAGTTACACCTCCAAAACACTAGTCGGCGGGTTTCTCTTAAGTGCTGTAAAGTTAAGTTAATTCAAAACACACATTAAACACACATTAAACACACATTAAACATGGCTTAATAGAGATAATGTCAAACACAAGTACACAAATCAGCTTCACTATAACTCGCAGCATTCACAGACAAACACTTGTCTTTATCTGGACACATTTTCCCCACAAATACAACATGCTAAGGTTTTTAGCACAAGCCTATGGCATTTTACATTGTATAAATTAGCCTAATGGCTAGTGGACTTTCCTCTACTCATATAAAACCAGGGACAACAGCAACATTTAACAAAGGTAACATTACAAAATTCGGCTCCATTACAGCTCACAAGGTTCACCAACAAAACAACTGTCTTATACTGAACATGTTTCCAAACAAATACAACATGCTAATGTTATTAGCACAAGCCTATGGCATTTTACATTGTATAAATTAGCCTAGCAGCTAGTGGACTTTTCCTCTACTCATATGAAGTCAGGGACAACAGCAACATTTAACAAAGGTAACATTACAAAATTCGGCTCCATTACAACTCACAAGATTCACTGACAAAACAACTGTCTTATACTGAACACCTTTCCAAACAAATACAACATGCTAACATTATTAGCACAAGCCTATGGCGCTTTACATTGTATAAATTAGCCTAGCGACAAATGGAGATCCTCTGCTTTTATGAAGCCAGGATAAATCACGCACAAGACTTAAAATGCTGTCCTTGAACCATCATCTTTTGTCTTGACAGTCTAAAATTGCACAGTGTTTACCAAGCCCAGGTTGAAAAATATCAATATTACCCTTTAAGTACAGCACTTAGAAATATGTACTATAGGCCAGTGGTTACCAACTGGTGGGTCCTGGTCTAAAAATGGGTCCCAGGTCCATTCTGAATGGACCGCAAGTGACTTGTGACCGTGTCAAGTTTGTTAAAAACACACTTTATTTTGAAGTACGCTGTACAAAAGCATGAGGCTGAATACACTGAAATGTGTGGACCTCAAACAAATGACTAAGAAGAAATTGAGTTTCACTTTGGAAACAAGTTATCCGGATGAAAAACAACAAATACAGATTTAATCTTAACACATCCATCTATCCAACAGCACTTTGTTATTGTCCCACTGTAGAGAAGCTCAGAGTGAAACCCTGCCTACAGGCGAGAGCAGCAGCAGTGTCACAGTGGTCTCGTCTCTCTGCTGCAGAGCTGTGAAACATTGTGGACATTCCAGCAGCGGCTTGTATTTCACCAACCGCCACGGCTGCGTACGACACTCCAAATGTCACTGATGTCGTTTCTCCGTGACCACAGTCTGGCTGTGATTCATGAATCGCTCACTCACTGAGCCTGGAGTGTCAACACACAAACACATACATGTATGAGTTTATATCACGGCTGTCGAGGTCGAGCGTGGGACCAGAGGAACATATGCAGGAGGAGATTTTTTTCATCTGATTTTCATTTTCCATTCATTTCAATCTGGATTTTTAGGGAATAAATATTATTAATAAATTAACTTTGGAATAGCATGACTCAGATAGCAGCACAGTCATTCCTGTAGTACTCACTGACACCACAAGGGAGAGGTGTTTCTCATGTTTCCCACATTAGCACTTGTCATTTTAATCTTCTGTCTTTGAATGTTAATGTAATCAATATAAACGGGCAGGTTTAAACTCCAGGGAACTATCTATAGTCTGTAAATTATAATCCCCACAGTATGACTCTTGACTCTTGAAGGCAATTTATGCATTTCCCTCCTATTTGAGCTGAATACTGATCTTATTATGAATGTTTAACCGGAGTCTTTGGAGGATTGAATCTGCCCTCTGGCAAAATGTGTGATGTTGTACATCTGTCTGAGCAAGAAACTGTAAAGATGGAAGAGACGATGATATATCTGAAGTGTTGGCAGCGCCGGAGCATACATTATGTTTCAAGTCTTTTTGATTTGTTCAGCTGATGTGTTGACGGTGTTACGGCGCTGAGTGTTGATTCTTTGGCTTAAGGAGCATTTAATCAGCGTAACAACGGAGTGCAGATCAGAATTCATTTCGCTCCTTAGCGTCCTGTGTGCATTTAGCCAACGAGGCTGGAGCGCAGGAAGGTGCTGCTGGAGGGTAAGTCTTGTTTAACAGTAGCTGGTGTTGCTCCATGAAATGCTTCACTGGTGCGCAGATGAAACTTTTGACATTAATTGGGACATTGCCATCATTCTTGAGATAAAACTGTCAATGTTTCGATTTTTTTTTCCCTTGTGGAAATCTCAAGGTTCATTTTAACAAATTAATCAATATCCTGCTCTAGTAGAAATATTCTTTAAAGGTCCAGTGTGTCGGATTTAGGCGGATATATTGGCAGAAATACCTGGGACCTGGGTCGCCGGTTCACATTCCCGCCTGGACCAAACATGAAGCGTGAACTGACAGCTGGAAAGGTGCCAGTTCGCCTCCTGGCACTGCCAAGGTGCCCTCGAGGCACTGAGCCTCATGGGCAGCCCCCTCGTCCTGACATCTCTCTGTTTAATGCATGTATCAGCCTGTGTGTGCATGTGTGTGTATTTCAGGCCTGTGTGTGTATGAAAAAAAATTGAATTTACCCTCAGGGATTAATAAAGTGTATCTTCTTCTTCTTCAGTGATTTTGTGTTGGAGTAGTAGTCATAGTGTTGTTTTTACTAGTTTAAATCACCTGCTCCGTTTGTTTTAGAGAAGACGAGACCTAATAATTTGGCTGAATAATGAACACTGAAGAAACTGGAAGAAGGTTCAGCTGATTGCAATCCGCGATACCTGATACCTGTCTCACATTACACAATTTTCACTGCGATTTTGACGTCGCAGAGGATCTTGAGAGCCACCTTGAGTCGGAGGTGAGTCGGCAGATAGTCTGCCATGACGAGTCCTCATGTGTGAACAAGCCTATGAACCCCGTCGTCTGCAACTGGGACTGGATATCTGGCGTGCTAGAAAACTGGAGAAGTCTGACACGACTGACAAAGAGCATCAGCCAATGAGAGGCGGGATACTTCCCACGTCAGCGCGCAGGAGGACGGAAGAAATGTGAGGAGGACAAGCAGGGTTGCCAGGTCCGCTTATTAGCCGCAACTCTGGGCTTGTTTTTTTTGTAAAGTTGCTTACAAATATTGGTAGTTGCGTATGGGGTGTCACTTGTAAAGTGACATTTACAGCAATATTTGTTAACTTAGAAATATATTAAATAGTTAAATCTAAATATTAAATGTGGCACCTAAATGTTAAATATTAAATATTAAATCTAAATGCTCTGGGTGAAACTAAATATTTAGCTAATATACAAATTCACACTGCCGGTCACCGGAAGTACCAAAATAAAACCTTGAGATGGTCAGACTGTAACTTCAATAACGAATTAAAACCAACTTATCGGGGGAAATTAACACTTGAACACACATTAGCGTGATAATAACTACCTAAAATAACAAAAAACATGTTTGGAGAAATTTTATTTGACGTGTACTTTGAGTTGTTAGTGTCCCTTCGGAGGGACCTTTTCATGTGAACTAGGCTTAAATCTCCCTGAATCTTACACACTGCTCCTTTAAAGCCCTGTTGTTTAATTCACATTTGAATATTGTCCTTTTTTCTGGATTGACAACCCTTAAGCTTAAGTATGGCACGTGTCATTTTTACAGGGTTGGGATAGGGCAAGGAATTCCTGCGTTTTATACACATTTTAACCATGTAAATATATTTTTCCCACTTCTCACTGAGAACTTTTGTTATTTGTTTGGCTCTTATTTCTAAAAAATCTTTTTTATTTTTTTAGTTTTCATTATTATTTCCGTTGTGCTTCCTGCTCAAAGGCATATACAAACATATACATATGTAGTGTTGGGCAGTAAGTAGTTTAATGTAACTAAAATAAATGTATCTGTAGTCTTTTTCCTTTCCTGTGCTGCCTCTCCCTCACTTGCCTCTCCATCAGTCTCATTAATGATCAGCTCCCTGCCTAATTAGTAATTCTCCTCACCTGAGCTTCTCCACCCTTTTCTCCACCTGATCTTCATCCCCTCGTCAGGTTAGTTTGTATTTAAGTCCTGGTTTTCAGCTCCGTCTGCGGCCTTGTCCACATGGCCACAGGTATTTTTTCATCTATTTTTTAAAGAAATTAGGTTTTGCCATCTTTCGTTCTCAGAAAAATGATTGAAAAAGAAAAAAAAATCTCCATCCAAATCAAAACACAGGAGCACAATTGAAGCACTGTCAAGAGGCTGCCAAGCCCACAGGCAGCGATATATCTAACCCTGAAGCAACACAAAGAAGCAGAAGAGGAACACGTTGGCCAATGATCAGCCTCAAAAAAAAAAACTATTACCAGAAGGCTGCCTGTAGCAGTGACCTCTGTTGATTGTGATGCCGCTGTGCCTCAGCATAGTGGAAGAATAACTACATTTACAGTTTTATGAAGGTTGAAACACATTACAAAAGCTACGTTACCAAACCATCTGTGTTCGTGTGAACTTAGCCTTTGTGTGATTCTTTGTTTTTGTTACGTGATCATCAGTTGTGCTTTTTCCTGCTCAAACTGAAGACTTAAAAAATACTTTTTTTTACAATTTAACCTTGAATTTGCATTGTCATTGAAATCATCATCAAAAGTCACTCTCGGCACTGCTGGCCTTTTGAAATGTGAATGTTTCTAGGGTGTAATTTTGCACTGATTTAGCAGTGTGTTGTACTCTGTTTCCGTACAGAGACCATGGACTGTATAAAAATATGGACGAAGTCACCGTGACATCACCCATTGGTTTCTGAGAAGCGGGTTTGAAGCTTAAAGGTAGTTGCTATCTGGCCGTTGCTCAAACCTTGAATAAAAAGGAATTTTTTTTTGTCAAGTTCCTGTTGCCTTAGTAAAACCTTTGGTCACACCCATCTTCCATCTGCCTCTTCCAATTTTGAGTCCACTCAGACCCGCCAACATGGGCTGTGTTAGTATGAGACCGCCTCATATTGAGGACATGACACTGCGGTTATAAGGAGCAGCCTGAGTGATATCACTGTTAAGAGCATGAGAAAAGCAGAGCGTTGACACACAGTTTTCTGAGTGCTGCTATTTCAGGGCGTGAAGGTGTAGATGGAAGATTACAAAAGAGATCAAGGAGGTGATGATGAAGTAGTTTCACACCATTAATATAATATAAGTGTTAGTTACTGCAGAGAGGCTGATGAGGATATGTATTGTTTTATCATCTGTGCTTTCAGACTGGGTACCATGTGATCCTGAGGAGGCGTTACTCCCTCTGCTCCTGGTTAACAGCCATAGAGAGGGGTGAGGCATTTGTCACCTGCATTAATGTCACCTGCACTCTTCAGTTTTGTCACTTCAGGCTTTGGTGAGTCTCTCCAGGATTGGTTATTTGGTGGAGAATAGCTCCAGCAGGGATTTTATTGCACATAACACCATGTACAACACGTCGCCGGTGAAAAAAACAGCCCTGCTTCGTGCCTCTACTGTCACCGTTTGAGTTTAATACCTTCCATTTACTAGAGTCTCTTTATTAGTTTCAGTGTCTGCTCTCTGTATTGCGCTAACAAAAGGCCATTGACTTTCTGTTCCCGGGCTAAAAACCTGGACGAGTCTTCAGAGGGACATTTCAGTGTCCAAGGCTTAATCACTTCACCTTCTGCAGCTGCACTTAGATCACTGAAAAACAATCAGTGACAAGCTGTTGTGCCATTGTTATGAGGAATTAACACATTTCTGTTTTTACTGTAGAATTAGTAACTTCATTATGCTGCTGTATTTTTGCCAGTGCAGTAAATTATTCAGCAGGTATTTGGCTGAGTATCAAACAGAAGGGTCTTTGTCCAGGAATCCAAAAAGTGGAGTTTATACTCTTTAATTTCTTAATTAAAAATCTACATATGGGGATTATTTTATGGGAAGAGTTCAGTAATTTAAGACTCAATATATTAAATGTGTCTCATTAAAAGGTACACCAGAGTCTGAGCCAAAAACATCACCACTTAGTGCTTATAGGAATACACACCCCTTGATTCTTTATACATTTGTACATTTGTTTTTCCCGCATGCCCGCACAGTGAGCAAAGAATCCAAAAACAATAAAACAATATCATAATATTAGTTATTAGTAAACTCTCTGTTTTTGGATTCTTCATTCACCAGAGGCATGCGAGGAAGATTTCTTAACAGACTGACTTTAACACATGGCGAGTTATTAATATACAAAAGATCATTTGGGGGGTGAAGTATTTCTTTAAACTGCTAATTCGTCTGTACGATCGGGCCGACTCAGGCTCCCTCCTGCAGTGCACACCACCACAGTCGGCTGTACTCTTTGTCACCTCTGAAACCTTTCCAAATAAATCATTTTCTATCTCTCTGGGGAGGGCTCGGACATCTGTATTTTATTAAATCCATATTTTTGATCTACTTCTCTGCTATTATTCAGTAGGCATCAAATCAATACCTCTCTGGGCAACACACTGCCAACATAATTGCTGGTGCTCCTGTTCACAGTCAACTAAATGCTAAATGATACCATAAAGATGATGTACGGGTTACCGAAGGAAGGCACAACAAAGCTTTCACTGTACACAAGCACATAGATTTATTATACAATATAGTATGTATAACAATTGCATATCAACAGTTTGTTGTCTTTTTTTTTATCTTTACGGTAAGTACAGGACCATCAGCTTCAAAAATGTAAGTCAATTAAGAAAGAGTACCTGTGATTTAAAGATACAAAAAGGGATCTGTTGTATTGAGATGTTCTGCTTGATGAATGAGTGAATATCCTTTCAGACTTGAGCCCAGAGGTGACCTAATACAAAAGATCTGGCATTAGGTGACCTCAGTGCTCACAGGTTGTTTATGAAATGGGAATATCTGGCAGCGTGACACTTGGATTTCATTCTGCTGGACTTGTGCAATCAGATGTGATGTAGATCAGACGGGATTAAAGATGGAGATGATCATTTTCTGTAAATCCATAAAGGAATAATCGGCAACATTTCCATGAAAACTTAATAACTTCATGACAGCTTATCATTCGCTGTTCTTAACACACAGCTGGGGAATAAAAATCCTCCAGCATAAAGGAAGTGATGTTATGTTTTGGATATATGCAGCTGGCTAAGAGGAACAATGTCATATCGCGTCATATTATTGGGGTATAACACATGCGCAGTAAAATCTGGTCTGCACTTGCTGAGAGGCTCAATAACTGGCGCACGGTCACAGAACATGAGGACAATTCATTTGTTTCACTGAGGCATCCGCTGCCTGAGACCCTGTGTCCTTTACTTGAACTTATACTTCATCCTACTTAACTCAGACCTGTTGTCCCCGTTTATGGACACTTTTTGTGCCATGTAGTGGTAGTAAGAGCACAATACTATAATCCACGTAAAAACAAGATGGCTGCCATCTCTGCCAAGTCAATCTGCAGCTGATCCCAACACAAAAGTGGGCAAGGTCCAAAACCTGATCACATTTTATGGTGGAAACTTGTTTATTTATGACTAATAATGTTTGTAGTTGGGTATGGCAACAAATTTGACCAAATTTAGCAACAGTAACAAGATAAGACACTGTTAATTAGGAAGTACTCGTTTGAGGACATTGGTAAAATGCAAACCAAAGAAAAGTTTGGGTCTCAGGAGGATATATTTTATACAAAAAATAAAGGTATGAGGAAAGCAGACCATGTCATTAAATTAATCTGCAAGTCGTAAGTGGACTTACTTAGTGTGAGACACCCTTAAATTTAATGTCAATTCGCAATAAAACTCAAGGCCAAAATTCCAAAACCCCATTAGTCCAAGAAATGTCCCATTGGACTGAAAGCCCATTTCTACGATAGCGTGTTATTCCAACAACAAAGGCCCATTGCATTTGTCCCATAGTCCAGTTTCTCCAAAAATACACCAATCCCAGGTGTTTCTACTGACCCTGTGTAGAGTTTCTCAGCTGAATTTGAGCCACCGAATCTGGGTGTTTCTCACCAACCTGTCCCTGCTTCTCCAGTGACTTCTGGTGCCTCCAAATATGGCCGAAACATAACCATAACTAAGCATTTTTGTACCTAAACCTAACTACAAATATAATGCATTTATGGTTTACAGATGTATACACCGCAAATGTGTGTTTGTTTTTGGGATAATTTTGGGCTGTCAGAACAATGGGCGATCACCTATTTTTCATCCTCATAGGAACAACAGCCTTATTGTAGGTTTCTATTTGAAAACTTTTGCTTTTTTCTAATACTGGCTGCCATCCATTCGAAAAAAGTTCTGTCAGACTGAGCGCACCCAAAGAGCACCTGAACAGCACCATCCCTTTATTTCTGCGAGAACCCTCCAACGTCTCTGCTGCAGTTAGATCGTGCATGTGCAGCACAGTCTCACAGACAGTTTGAAATGGACACAACCTGAGATGTGCTGCGTGAAAACAATGCCAATGCAAAGTCTATTAAGAACGGTCTTAGTTAGGTTAGGGAGAGAAAACACCTGGTTTTGTTTAAAGAACAAACAAATGCGTTAAGGAAATGATCGTGGTTTTGGTTAAAATATCCAATATCTTGTTTGAGCCTCAGTCAAACTCAGATGAGGAGTCTGCTGTGCACCAAAGTTAGTGACTAGCAGATGTATCACGATGCTACCTGTAGTTAACATCTTACTTCTGTTGTTTGTTAGCTTGTAGGCTAACTGGAGGCGGCTGACTGAGTGTTAGTGTTTATCTGCTACGGTAGAGTTTATTGGTTGACAGTGAAAGGAAGCTCCAGGACTCAGTTTACATCCAAAAAGCGCTCATTCAAACGTGTTTGCTGTCAAAACTTTAGCTACCCTAACGTTAAATCCGGACCCTGTACTGATGAGTCTGCTGACAGCTGGAGGTTTTTTAGGTTTTGTTGCCGTTGTTGTGTCAAAGTCTGCTCCCTGTCGATGTGTGTTTCCTGTATTAGACGGCGATGGGCTTTCATATTTGACGATTTTAGGGAAGCACACAGACGTCGCTTCCTTCAGCAGAGGAATGTGAAAACAACTCTCTAGTGACAAACTTTGCATTGATATAACTCAGTATAGTTAAGGTCAGACATTTTAGGGGACATATCCAAAAGAAAACACTTAAATTTAGCAAAGGAGGGCTTAAATTTGTGTATCTACCACAAGAAAATATCCTCACTGACTTTGTGTTAACATTGTTTTCTTGTTACCAGCACATCATTTTAGAATTTCATGCCTGCCTCTATGTAATGCGTTGTTAGGACTTTGTGTCCATTTCATGTATTTCCATGAGACGAGGCTGGCATGTGTCATACTCCATGTATCATGTACTGTGTCCTAGCCTTGATTTAATAGCACTGGGATTTGTTTATGCCAAGTAGAAGCAGAAAAAGAGGTAAAGCCTGAACGGTTGAATAAACAAAGAAAAGAGCGCCACCTACAGAAAATGAAAAAAAGTCAGAAAAAACAAGAAGGTATCAGAGACACGAAGAAGTGATCTCCGGGAAGTGAAGTGCAAAACAAACACAACAAGGAGCGCTTAGCACCGAAGATGGAAAGAAAAGTAAACGTGGAGGATAAACACTTTAGCTTAAAAACAGATTTCCCTTACAGGTACAGAGGAAAGAAGAAGGCGAAACATTCCACTCAGTCTCATAACTTCTCAAAAATGATTGTCTGAACAGAAACACAGGGAAGAGATCTACGTGTGCTAGTATTCAGCTGTTAATACAATGAATAGATTTTTAAATAATAATAATAATCTGCATGTCTTAGAAAGAACATATAATATTTAAAAGGAACAATAAAACTTTAAGTTAAATCTCTGATTTTATGAACTATAAAATAGACAAGTCTGAAAAATAAACGTAATTCTTTGATTTTTAATTCCCGCTCTGCTCAAATGAAAACTGCTGACATTCTGTTTGTCTGTCGGGGCACAGTTAACATTTCCGAGGGTCGATTTGAACCTTGTTAAAATCTCTCTGTGACATATAATTTCTGGATAAATCTCAGTTTGGGAGTAGCTTACAAAGTCTGTTAATAATTATTGCACATTAATTATTCATGCCACCTGTAAATCAATAATCTCTTTAAATGGCACAGAGGATAGATTTGGACACAGAAGCTGCCTTACAGTACATAAGACCCAGTTTTGCTTTACAGTGATTTACATGTGCACCTATCCCCTAAACTCTGTATATAATGCATGGATCCGATCATGAATTTAGTGGCGAAATGTAAAAACTGAAGAATGTGTGTTATTGCTAAACCTACAAGATACAAAAATCTTCTCCTGCTACAATATAGAAGGTAAAAAAGAGTTCACGTTTATCCAAAACAGGACAAGTTTGACACACACAGAAAGAAACCGATGGTCATTCATACAGAGACACGAGCACCAGTTGAAGAATCAATAGAAACACCACTGTACAAATGATATCTATGGCAAAATGGCAAAGGTGCCACAACGGCGTGATGGATGTCGGTAAGCAATCAAAAATGGATGACTGTAAACAAAACAACAAACACAAGATAAAGAGGAGAATCAATAAGAGTCACAACCGGAGGGAGAACAACTTATAAAAGGGAATACAAAGTTAAAATGGACGACGTTCAGTGCTAGCCTCCCTCATACTTGTTTTTCGAAGCACCAATTTCGGGACAAACGGCTCTCTTTGTTTTTGCTCAGTAATCGGTGGTACACTGGAAGGGAGAGAGTTAAGTAAAAGAGTCTTCCACTTGTTGGTTTCCTCCACGACGGAGAGATTCCTTTGGGATCTTCAACAATGAACAGGCGGCCTTTGAGATCCACCTCTTCGCTCTCCTTCACTTCTTCTTCTTTTGGAACAACCTGGAGATCATGAAAAGGAGAAACAAGCTGAGAGCGGTGCCTTAAAGCTTCCTGACATTTCAGACTAATAGAAACTTGACTTTTACGAAGACTAAGGGTGCTTTCAGACCAAAAGTTGTCCTGCTTTGTTGTATAACTGCCTAGAGTTGGTTCGTGTTCTCACGGCAGCATTTACAAGTGGACCAGATCAAATGCCTTGTGTGAGAAAGCTGCTCTTGATTGGTCAGAATTTCCATGTGGGAAAAATCCAGGAAGTAAAGCAAACGTTGAAGAAGAGTACACTTGCAAGATAATGGAGGGACAACTACGCAGGTTGATTTTAGCGCTGCTCATCGTGGACTATATTGCGGTCATTGTTCATTTTAGTCAAACCATACAGTTAGAAAACGAGGCGCGGCTCCAACTAGAAAACAATGTTTTGATGCATTGGATGTGCTGAACCTCTTCAAGAAGGTCTCAGTCTGGTTGTTTTGGTGGGCACCCAAGTGTGATTGCTGTGCTCACACCTGCCCAAACGAACCACACTGAGGCGGCAAATGAGCTTGAGTTCAATCGAACCGAACTCTCAAGCTTTTAAAGCAGTCTTTGGCCATCACGCTACCCTACATTTCAAGCCAAATACAAGGAAGCCACAAAGTTATTCCTAAATGACCTGCATCAAGGAGGTCCTGAATTTGGTTTGGTTTGTGTGTTGGTCTTATTGTAACCAGGACTATGGAAAAACCAACAAGGCCAATATTAATGACACTTGCAGGTGTTGCAGTGGGTATAAGGTTGCACGAAATTCTGGAAGTGCACGTCAGGCATCAACATGTAATCCGAACTACGTCATATGTCTGAAACGTATAAATGTAACATATCCATGGTTCGCAGAAACATACGACGCCAGCATTTTATTCTGTCGATTGTGCTAGAGCTTCAGTTTTATTAATTTCCATGCATTAATCTGCTTATTAGAGGATACGTTTGTGCAGGCATTTGTGAGTCAGGGCAGCTGTGTTGCTCGCAACGCTAGAGTGCGGAGACAATGTTGGCTGCTGTAGCATGGGTCATTTAGTGACTCTGAGCATTTATACCTGAGAGAGAGACCCTGTGAATGCTGTGTTTTACTACAGTTAGAAGGAGGTTATGCTGCTGCCTTGCAATAAATTGCTGAAAGACAAACCCTGGGAACCAAAGCACGACGCAGAGTTATACCCACTACAGGCTCTAAATAAAAGTGGGGTGATAGTTTTTCAGACTATAGCAGTAATTCTTTGATGAAGCCAGACAAGGTAGTAAAACCAAAAAGTTATATTGCCTCAAAACTTATTATGATAATTTATGTAGGGTTTTGTTGATGTGGTTTGGGTGACTACAGCTTTTTAATGTAGAGATGGGTCACCTTGCCTAAAATACCCCCATTAAAGCGCTTTTATAAACTAACACATTAACTTTCAGGAGCGTTACTTATATATTCATTCTTATTCATCTACTCGTTATTGATCGGGAGATTAAAGCCATCTTCAAAACCTCACTTCAGCTGTAATGTAAGGCGTTTGTGTTTGGACAAAGGCACACAAAGACACAGAGACGGATGAATACCAGGCAGACCAGCAGCTTATGTTGCATTCTTGTCTACTTGTGCGTGTCACTTGGTCAGCAGCCTCTTGGCCGACAAAGCAAATCTCTGCGGTCAGCGTGCCGGCATTGATAAAACATGATCCCTGCTCGGTTCCCTGTCTGTAGCTCCACCATAACACACTGTTACAAGCTCCCAAATACCTTCCCAAGCTGCGCTGTGCCAAGTGCAAGACAAGAGATATGCTTGGGGGATTTAGCATCAAACGGGCAGTGACACAGAGATCTTGGACACATGCCCGCCTCCAAGACGTCGGGGAATCGCTTAAATAATTCGAAAGGCCTGGGCAGAATTAAGCGTAGCAGGATATGATTTAGCTCAATGGTGTGATTAGTGTCTGAAAAGTTTCTTCTTGCTTTTAAGTTTTGCTATTTTCACACAGTGAAAGTGTGCTTCACTTTGACAGGCAGCGCGGAGCTTTGTTCTAAATTTGGACTGTGAAAATATTGTCTAAAGCAGAGGTGTGTGCGCAGACCCTCACTCCAGTTGTAGCTTCCAAGTTAACAGCATTGCAGGCTGTATCTACTTCTCCGCGTACCTGCAGAGCATGAGCCACAGATGTAATCAGTTTAAGCTTGAATAATTTACAGCCTTTACAACAGAATCACTGGCAGAACACAGCAGAGGCAGTAAAGTTTGCACAGAGGATACCGGCCGCTGAGTTTGCAAAAGATACCACTGAGGTTTAAAGGCTCCTTGCTGGGATGTAAATGTCTGCTACCTGCACACGAGCCAATATAAGTGGTTTCAAGGCAAAGCAGAGCATGGCGAATACAACTCAAAAGGAGAGCTGAGCCTGCTTCCACTTCATTTCTCTCCACCTATATTCCTCTGTAGCTGTATGCTTGTAAAATATGTTCGTTTTGACACTTGGAGCAGCTGAACACTCAGGACACATTCACAACACGTTTTCATTTTAAAACTGCATTTTATAATGAAAACAATCTTTGTACATGCAAGCAGAAATAATCTCTGTCCACACTATCACACATGAAAACACACATCACATGACCATTCATGTACACAGGACATGCATGTGTGGATGTGCACAGGATGCAGATTGTCTGATCTTGGTTGCTTAGTTACAGAAAATAGTGAGACCAGAAATTTCTTTGCTGGGACCAACAACAAGAAGGAACCGTTAGTGAAAGTAACACATGAGTGTAAGGTGATCTAGATTAGTGGTTCCCGACTGGTCCAGCCATGAGGTCCAGATTTCTCCTTAAATTAGTTCGAGGTCCTCACAGTTTCATACACTCAGCCTCTTACTTGCATTTGGTCATGTTGTTGAGCTAGTTTGCTGTTTCTGTCAAGTAGCTGTCTGTTGTTCACTCGGCACTTCAGAAAAAAGCTCTGTGCTGGATATTCATCGTACTTAAAAAAAAAAAAGAGTTTATTTTGCATTCATGAGACTGAGACGAACGAAAGGTCACAGTGACGTTAACCTTCAACCACAAAATTCTGTTAGGTCTAAGTGGACATTTGTGGCAAATTTAAAGAAATTCCCTGCAGGTATTCTTGAGGTATCGTGTTCACAAGAATGAGACGGACGAGGTCAAGGTGACCTTGACCCTTTGACCACTAAAATCTAAACAGTTTATCACTGAGTCCAAGTAGACATTTTGTCAGTTTTGAAGAAATTCCCTCAAGACCTTTATAAGATATTACATTTACAAGAATGAGATGCAGACAAGGTTATAGTGACCTTGACCTTTGACCACTTAAATCTAAGCAGTTCATCACTGAGTCGTAGTGGACATTTGTGCCACTTCTGAAGAACTTCCCTCAAGACCAAGATAAACGCAAGCTCACAGTGACCTTGACCTTTGACCACCAAATTCTAACAAGTTTGTCCTTCAGTGAAAGTTGACGTTTGTGCCAAATTTAAAATCTCAAGTGTCCTTGAGACATTACGTTCACAAGAATGGGACAGATGAATAACCTGTAAACATATTACATTCTGACTGCGGCTGTCACATTCACAGAGGCACAAAAAAGGTTACAAGGATTGGAGTACATTAATAAATATACATGGATTATAAAAGCTTTGTAGAGTAAATAAGATTTCTGACGAAATTTTAAAGATGATTAAAATTCTGCCAGCAGCGTATTCTGCCAGAAAAAGTCAGGTCACCGTGAAACTGGGACAGCTGGGAGGTCTAGGTCTGAGGCGTTGCTCGTGCTCATGAGGAAAATGACAAAAAGGTGATACCATATGTGGATGTCTGCATCCACTGTCCACTCCTAACATACACTTACATTTGATTATCTCATCATTATTGTAGTTGTGGGTAATATAGATGTTGAGGAAGCAGTTTGACATTTCTGGGAAATACACTTATTTGCTTTCTGGCCAAGAGTTTGACATGGGGATCAATACCACTCTCAAATCTGTCTACTAAATATGAAGCTACAGCCAGGGGACAGATAGCTTGGCTTTGCATAATGACGGGAAGCGGGAGGGAGACAGTTCGCCTGACTCTGCCCAAAAATAAAAAATGAACCTACCAGCACTTCTAGAGCTTACTAAGCACATGTATTTATGTATTAACAGACTAATGCGGATTTCCATGCTGAAAAAAAAAAAAAAAACTACGCAAACTGATTGTTTATACAATTCTGTTTGAGAGAAACTTGTTATCCTCCGCTATCAGTCTCTATGCTAAGCTAAGCTAACTGCCTGCTGACTGTAGCTCCATTATTATATTATTATAGCAGGCAGCTAGCAGCTAACGGCGCTTAAAGTACAAACAGTGCCAACAATAGCAACAATGCTGACGGAGCTAACAGTGTTAAGCTTGGGGGAAGTTGTAGGCTTGGCGTTACGTTTCCACAACAATGACGTCCCGCCACCGTGAGTCGAGACGGCGTTATCAGCGATAACCGCCATATAAGCTCAGTGCACAGCGGCAGCGCTTAGGGACATACACACAGAAGCTCACATGCACTAACATGCACATGCGGCGGGACTGTCTACCACAACAACAAAACAGAGAAGCTGAGATTACAACATGCACAGAGGTCTCGTGACTTCACTCTCTGCTCTGGACGCCATTATTCCTCCATTTATTTACACAGCAAATAGCTGTTTGCTGCTATATTCATGGTCTGAATGTCGTATTGCTGCTTTAAATCTTGAGATTGGCTTTTCATTCATGCCATGCCTCTTCCTCTCTGCCTTACCTTGTGCTCCCGGTGTCCGCCGCCCCCCCACCCCTCACCCTTAAAGCAATGAAGCGCCTCACCTACGACATGTGGTTCTGCTGCGAGGCCAGGTTCTGCTGTTGTTGCTGCTGCATGAGGAGCTGCTGCTGCTGGCGCCGCCGGGCCGTACGGAGCTTCTCGAAGCGAGCCTCCATCTCCTCCAGCACTTTGGGGGTGTAGCGAACCACCAGCTTCACACTGTCCTTGGCCGCCTTCAGCAGCTCCACCGCTTTCTCGTGGTGCTCGCCTTCCACGCTCTACAGGGGGTTTAGAGACAGAGGGAGTGGAATTTTAAGGGGAAGCTGATTTGAATATAGCCTTAAAAATAGTAACTCCTCTTAGGGAGGAAAAGGATATTTCCTCCATTTTTAATACCCTGTGATATTATGTGAAAACCAGCAGGCTTACAGTCAGTGTTATTCAAGTCTCTCTTGCAGTTGGAGAAGTGTTTCTGCTCCGTACTCAAGACATGTGCAGCACTTTGATCTCAACAGCTCTCCTGACTGTTGACTCGCATCTCAGACTGGAAATTAAACAGTGCTCCATCTTGTGACACGTTGCCAAAAATATTTCAGTCGAGGATATATCTTTCTGGGAGCAGGTTTAAATAATAAATAAGGACAGAAAATTGTATCGGCACTCTCCCTCCGTTCCACACCAGCTGTATCAAAATGTTAAGTGTGGTTAGACCTACCACGCCATTGACAGAAAGGAGCTGATCCCCTCGCTTTAGGCCGCCGTGCCTCTCGGCTACGCCTCCGGGGATGATGCGGGAGATGTAGATAGGTGAGTTCTGCTCCTTGCCGCCCATCACGTTGAAACCCAGTCCTTCCTCCGTCTTAGGTAGCTCCACCACCCGCGGGTGGGAGTGACCTTCACTGGCTGCGAAGGCTGCAACTGTGGCCTAAGAGAAGAAAAGCAAAATGGGATTTGTTAGGCTTCAGGCACACTAACACGTTTTTGTTTTAAAGCCCATAACTTTCACTACTCGGAATGTCCACACTGCTCCAGTGTTTTCAGACATTACAAAATGCATCTGACCCCATTTTAGTTTGAAAACTCCAGGGTTGCATTTTAGGGTGCTTTCAGTGCTAGAGCCCTAAATTTAACCGCCTAAAACACTTAATTAGTGGAGCTTAAAGTAAAGTTCACAGCCAAGAAAAGACAAACCTTAATAGTAACTTGGAAATGCAGAAAAAGTGTAAAAGTAAAATACAGAAATATACTTTAATCCCAAAGACCATTAGATGCAGCTGAAAGCTACGAAAGTATGTCGACCTTTGAGCCTTTGTTACAAATGATGTTCCCAAAGGTCAAGAATAAACTTCATTGCTCAAATACATTTATCATCGTTGGAAACGAAAGAGGAGAAAAAAAACAAACAAACATTTGTTCAGCCCAGTCACAAGAAGAAAAAGGCACTGGCATTGTGTGTTTCACATGATGGCTGCCAAGCTGCAGACCACTGCAAACCACTGTTCCACACCAACAGACAACAATGCTGTTTTTTTGTATTGCAAGAGCAGCATTTCCAGCTGTGACTGTGCCACCAAAAGTGGATTTTTAATGAGACATTGGCAACATTTCTGGCGAATGCTTTTTCGCCTGACATCCACGGCCTTTTCAGTCTTGATTGTGCCACCATAACGTGGTATCTCAAGTCAAAACAGGATCTTTTTGTTGTCATAACCAAGTAGTTTTTGTGTCTGAACATAACAACAAGTTAACCACTTCACATTACCTTAACCTAAAGTTATGTGCTTTGTAACTCACTTCACGTGAAATTAAGGTTAGGTTTAGGAAAGTGAAGTTATGTAAGTTAGGCTGACAAAACGTAAGCTGACGTGCTTTGTAACGTACTTAATGTAAAGTTACGTAGGTTAGATTTAGGAAAATGATGTAGGTTATTATGGAAAATAACATGACTGGGCTTTATCACATTATCTACTTAACGTAAAGTTATGTGTTTTGAAACGTACTTAACGTGAAGTTCAGGTTAGGTTTAGGAATGTTATGTAGATAAGGCCAAGGAAAAAGAAATGGCTGGGCATTGTCACCTTATCTACTTAACGTTAAGTTAAATACTTTGTAACATACTGAATGTAAGATTAAGGTTAGGTTTAGAAACGTAGGTTAGGCTTAGGAAAAGAAACATGGCTGTGGGTCGTCACATTACCTTCTTAATGTAAAGTTACATAATTTGTTACGTACTTAACGCAAAGTTGAGTTGAGGTTTAGAAAAGTAAAGTTTTAGTAGGTTTAGGAAAGGTACGTAGGTTTACGCCTAGGACAAAAAACATGGCTGAGCATTGTCACGTTACCTACTTAGCGTAACGTTACATATTCGTAATGTACTAAAAGTAAAATTAAGGTTAGGTATAGTAGAGTAAAGTTACGTACATTAGGTTTAGGAAAGTTATGAAGATTAGGCCTAGGAAAAGAAAAATGGTCAGGTGTCTTCACCTTACATGTACTTTGTGATGTAGTTAGCGTAAAGTTAAGTTTAGGGTTAGGAAAGATTCGTTGGTTAGGCCTTGAAAAAAACGCGTCTCGGCATTGTCACGTTATCTACTTAACGCGAAGTTAGACACTTTAATGTACTTAAAGTTAAGTTAAGGTTAGGTTTAGGATAGTACAGTTATATAGGTTAGGCTTAGGGCTTAGGAAAAGAAACATGGTTGGGCGTCATCACGTTACCTACTTGCTATAAATTTAACATTAGGTTTAGGAGAAGAAACATGGTGATGACATACCTTTAAAATAACTTAAAGTTGACTTTGTTTCACACGGGACATAAACACCAGTCTCATGGGAGAACGTCCTATGTTTGTTTGACCCATCAACCATCTCTCATCTCTGCTTCCTTACATGGACTTGCAGCAAATTGGTCACGTGATCACAGCCTTCCTGATTACATAGGTTATATACAAATCACTGGATCATGATTATGTATGTTTTACACATTCTGTTGCATTACTTTTTCGTAGGCATTCATCCGAACAGTGCATGAAAACAGCCTGTGACAGCACTTGTCTTGATGTTCGAGGAATTCAGCAAGTCTTGCAATCTGCACTGGCTTCTCATCTTCTTCATTACGCTCACAAGGAATGCAAAGGAGGAAACCAATTTAAAAAGTAGTACAAAATGATGGTGGAGGTGGGAATATAATATGAACCTCCGCTGCACCTTCTCATTTCAGTGAGGAGGGCTATAACAAAGCGTTAGGATTTAGTCATGGCCGGGGGATTTAGACTCCACATGAGAAGTTCTCCGGCTTTCTAAGCACATGGATTAACACATCCAAGTTCACACTGGAGAAGCAGCCAGACAACTTTCACCCTCTGTATCTCTACCAGCTGGTTGATGTTGCTCGCTGGCTGTGGGGTTTCTTTGAACCCCGAGCTCCTTGCTCCTTGTGCGTTCAGAACAAAGCACCCAGGAGCTTGTTAGCCGAGGCTGGGAAAGCTAATGGCAGACGAACAGAGAAAGAGACACCCCGTGCCCACTGATCCACAGATGCATTGCCACAGGTGCCTCGCTGTCAAGTCGGCATCATTTATGATATGTGAGGTAGATCGAGAGGAGGGAGGATGAAAAAAGTAGAGGAGGGGAGGCTCTGTCAGAAGCTTTTGCAGATGTGTATCCAAATTCCCCAGCAGCAGGCGGGTATCTTGGCACTTTGAGGTCTATGACGCTCCCTCCAGGCAGCATCCCCATCTCTACTCTCTTTTCCATATTCATATGCGTCTTCATATACACGCATTCATTTCTGCTCATTCTACCGCTGCCTGTTTTAATCTGCTTGTTGTATTCTTCCGACTTCCCCCCTCTCCCTCCCTTTTCTCTCTCTGTCCTCCTTCTTCTTCTCTTCCTCCCTCCCTCACTGTCCCATTGTGAAGCTAAAAGGCAGCTCCTCAGCATGCATACCGTCGCCTCCCAGGCCTCACAGCACATCGACCTTCACAACTTTATCTGGGTTTCTGCGAACGAAAAAAACAATCTGGCAGATGGCCGGTGCCTCTCAAACACAGGGGAGGCCTTTCAAATAAAAAGCTTGCTGGAGGATACTTTCTCGGTAACAGCACCGTACAGTGGAAGTATGACTTAATATATCCAAAGTCACTTGATCATCCGCTCCCATTTTTCTATTTTTTTTTTTACCTTTGGAGCCCATACAGCCCTGATAGTCCCTGTCTCCATTAAGATCAGTAATAAGGGCCTCGAGCCAGGAATTAGAGGCTGAATTGATTTAATTAATGAAGCAATCAAAGAGAATCGAGTTGTTCAGGTGAAACACAAATCTCAACTGTCGGGAGATTTACCGTCTCACTAAGTAAAGCACTCGAGAGGCAGATGAGCAGCATATTTCACGCATTTCGTCATTATTACCGCAGCAGCTTATAGACTTAATTTTCAATACCGTCGCTAAAGTATGCATCTTTTTCCCTTTCAGACTATATGTGATGCTAATTGAATGCAATTGGCGCCGTGTCCTGGCGTAGTGAGCACGTCCTGAGAGAGTAAAAAAAAACTTTTAAAAACCTCCAGTGCTCCCAGTTGACAGTGTCCCCACAGCAAAGCCAGCTCAGGCCATTAGCCGTGTGTTTAATTGCCCAGTGGATATGCAATTTTAATACAGATTTAAGGAGCAGTAACTTCTCAAAGTTTTGGGCGAAGAGAAAAAAGTAGGCAGGAGTTTTAAAGCTGCTTAAATCATGTCTTCATGGTTGCTTCAGGCTCAGAAAAAAAGAGACAAGACACTTGGTTTTTTTCCAGCTTATCCATCACAGTTTCTTTGCGGGGTGAAATAACTATAAAGATGTTATTGTGCAGATCTCACGTCGGAGCCCACTTGACAAATGACAGGAGATATTTCAAATGCAGTGTGAGATAAGTAATTGGAGGAAATCAATAAAATTGATTTTGTTGACAGCGAAGCTTTCCTTAAAAAAGTCTCTTTTTGTTTTGTTTATAGTTTGACATTGTGAGAAATACGATTAGTCGCTGAAGAGTGAAATGAGAATATTGATACCGCTCTGATGTCTGTGCATGAAGTATGAAGCCGGAGCATGGATTCATATAAAGAACTGGGTACAGCGTTTGAGGCCAGGCCCCGTTCATTGCTATGGAAGTTGCTCAGTGGTGCATGAAGCCAGTTTGTTTGTTTTTTGTATTCTTATACCCTGATGCTACAAATATTTTCCCTTAAGCCTCCCTGAGTGACGGGGGAAATGCATGACACTCTACCAAAGTTATTAGAAAATACAAATACATAAATATACAGCAGAGTGATGAAAACTACCTGAAATGACAGAAACCATCTTTTGAGTTTTTAGTTTCACACAGGTGCATCACAGATTTATAACCATGCAAGTAATTTCTATCAACTGCAAATAGATATCTTCCTTTTGTTTAACACAGTTAGTCCAATCAAGGTTTTGGTCCTTGTATGAGATCTGTGTTAACGGTTTTGAGTTTTTGAGTGTGAAACGTGTGAAACTGATTAAAAGGTGTTACCACGTTTGGGAGAGAAGGCTACTGCTGTGCTGACTGAGAGGGTTTGTGATGGAAATCAAGTGGATTGCAGTTTCCAGAGGAAAAATTGTGATGCACAGACACAAGCTGATGTTTTTATTTTTTTGAATACATTAAACAAACAGGATATAAATTGTGAATGAGTGAGCCTTAGGGGTATTTTTCATACTGCCCTGCTGGCTGTATCCCCTGTTTCCAGTAGCTGTTTAACTTGTGCTAACCACCTCCTGGCTCAAGCTCCATATTTAACGCACAAACACAACCTGAGCTTTTTTATTTTTTCCCAGGAGATTCAAATCTTTCAACACCTGCAGAACAAGGTTGCAGATGTTTCATTACTCAGAGCAGCTGATGCCAACAGACTCAAAAAGCTCATCAGGAGAGCTGGTTCGATCCTGCGAGTGGAACTGGAGTCTTTAGTGGAGGAAACCACTCGGTATTCTGGACAGCGCCTCTCACCACCTGAACGCCACTCTGGAGTCATATCAGAGCACATTTAGCTTCAGACTGAGACCAGCAAGGAGCACCACAGGACGCCACAGGAGGCCTTCTCTACCTGTGGCTGTCAGACTGTATAACTCCTCCCCTTCTGTAGGGAGGAGAGCTGACACAAAGGGCACTGACAGCAATATAATATGGCAGTAATAGTAACTGTAATTGGAAGCATCCTCTGGCACAAGAATTTCCTTCAGGATAAATAAAGTTCTATTGAACTGAATTGAATTAATCTTATCCAGTTTCAGCTGGGATATGCTCCAGCTATTTCTGTCAGCTGAAACCATTTCCCTCAGTGGAAACAAAGCTTTTATTTACTTTAATTTCGCAGATAAGAAACAATAAATTGTGAAGATGATAAAGCCTCCACAAAAATAGCATTTTAAGTCTTGTGTGATTTATCCTGGCTTCATATGAGCTAGTCGCTAGGCTAATTTATACAATGCAAAGTGCTTTAGGCTTGTGCTAATAATGTTAGCATGTTGTATTTGTATTTGTAAAATGTGTTTAGTATAAGACAGTTGTTTTGTCAGTGAACCTTGTGAGTTGTAATGGAGCTGAATTTTGTAACGTTAACTTTGCTAAATGTTGCTGTTGTCCCTGGCTTCATATGAGTAGAGGAAAAGTCTGTTAGCTGCTCGGCTAATTCATACAATGTAAAATGCCATAGACTTGTGCTAATAATATTAGCATGTTGTATTTGTGGGGAATATGTGTCCAGATAAAGTCAAGTGTCTGTGAATGCTGTGAGGTATAGTGAAGCTGATTTGTGTCCTTGTGTTTGAAATTGTCTCCATTATGCCATGTTTAATGTGTGTTTAATGTGTGTTTTGTAATGATCCAGTATAAATGCTAACAACAGCATAGGCTGTGTGTGTACGTAGAAATCCCAATTTATTCCTCTAACGCACAAACATGTGAGAGGTATCAATCTTCTCATCTAACTCTCAGCAAGAAAGCAAATGTGTGTTTTTCAATATGTTGAATGTTTCCTCTACCCTGGTTTTCAATTGCAATTCACCAGCCTCGGCACTATTGTGCTGGTTAGAGGAAGCAACAAAAGAAGAAAGGCACTCATCATTTGAAGCCTCGCACAGTCACTCTGCATTCATCATCCCGCTCTGTTCATATCATCCACCCACTCCCTCTGATGTACTGAAGAGGAGCGGACCCAGCTGGACACTGAACAACTGAAGGACAGAGAGGTGCTCTCGTCGCTTCTCCTCCCCGCATCTCATCATCCTCATCCTCCGCACGCAATCAGACAAGCCTGCCCGCTTTGTTTTCTTTCATAAAGGTCTGTGTCTCTTTGCAGGTGAGGTGCTGATGACAAGACCCGCTCAAGTGACTCTCTCTTTTGTGCAACAAAACATTCACCAGGAAATTTCCCTGTTCTGATTTTGTCCTTCACCTGTGACCCGGCTGTGTTTTTTAAACAACAACAACAACAACAAAACATGAAATATTAAATAGTCAAGAGGAAGAAGCAGAAAGGTTGAGCTTTCTCAATGACTGACATTTTATGTGTTGAATCAATAAAAAGATTCCAGCTGTCGTCTAGACACTCTCATATGAGCAGTAATTCCTGACTAAATATCACTGCTTACAAAGTGAAAATAGAAACATTTCATCTTCGATTTGAACGTACACTAACACTTTGACCAAACGAAATGAAAAAAATCAATCAGATACAGTGAGCCTGTCAGTTGTGATAACAGCAAAACAAATATATGCTTTTATTATATTGTTTCACAGACTCATTTCTCATCCAGGTTGTGTAACAGGATTTAAAGTGACATCAGTGTTGCTATAGCAAACACAATTTGTGCCTAATGGGAGTAAAGCTGGAAATCTAGTGGCTGCTAATCTGATGATTTGGGGGGACATTATGTGGAATTAAAGAAAGATTTAGAGCTCAAATGAAAGACATTTAGTAACTGAAGATTGTTGAAACAAGGATGAGGAGCTGGACATTCTGGTGGATTAATAATGTAGGGGAAAGATTTCCTTTGAAGAAATTACATTCTGAGCACATTTTGAAATCTGTCAGTCTTTCATCTGGGGAAAAAAGTCTGCTTTTGATGCCAGTATTGATTACAAGTTTGTTTGACCTTGTGAGTTGTGTTATTTTCCCCAAAGCATACTAACTAGGGATCTGAGACGTGGATGTAGCCACAGCAACGTCACCCGTTGGTTTGGGGGCTGCCACTTTGACTCCACAAATGTTCTCTTAATATCTTCACATGAGGACATTACATTCTGGGCTTACTAGACCTTTAATGCCGAGCTAGGAGAAATAAAAAATGCATCCTAGATAACACTCTGGGTCTCAGGAGGACGTTCAATAGGGAATCCAAAATTGGAAAATTAAACAGTTGTTATCTCATTATTCATTTATGAATCCAACACAACACAAAAAACAAATGGCTTGTTCTTTGTATTTTTGATTTCATTCTCAAGTCGAAAACATGATGCTGTAACTGACTGCAACCCCTGTACATGATCGACAGCTCCACCCACAGCTCCTAACACACACACATACACACACACACCCTCCAGCGTGTCCTGGATCTACCCCAGGGCCTCCTACCAGTGGGACGGGCCCAGAACACCAGTTGCCCTGGAGGTGTCTTGATCAGATGCCTGAACCACCTCAACTGACCCCTCTCAACATGAAGGAGCAGCAGCTCTACTCCGAGCTCCCTCCTGCTGTTTCTGCTTGTATCCACGACCTCATTCTTTAGGTCACTACCCAGAGCTCGTGACCATAGGTGAGAGTTTGGACCGTAGATGGACCAATAAATCGAAAGCTTCACCTTCCGGCTCAGCTCCCTCTTCACCTTCACCTCCCTCTCCCCCCAACCTGGAGGGGGCAATCCACCGGTTTCCGGCAGAGAACCATGGCCTCAGATTTGGAGGTGCTGACTCTCATCCTGACCGCTTCACAGTCGGCTGCAAACCGCCCCAGTGCGTGCTGGAGGTCACGGTGTGATGAAGCAAACAGAACAACGTCAAGTGCGAAAAGCAGAGAGAAATTCTAAGGTCCCCAAAGCGGAGCCCTTCCCCCTACGGCTGCACCTCGAGATCCTCTCCATGAAATCCCCCTAAATCTTACACGCTGGACATTAAAGCAGGAACATCACGTGTGAAAACAACCTACATCTTAAACTCAAGCACTAATTGATCAGCTTTAAAACTGTGGTACAGCAGCAAACATACAGTCGAGGTGCTTTACACGTGATATTCTGCCAGCTTTCGCCTCATTCTTAGAAAACTGGCAGTCTCATGTTGTTGCTTAATTACACACGCACTCTTAATGAGGGCCATTAACAAAGTAGAGCATACTCCGCTCATTTCATTCTGCTCTGGCTAGAAGAAAAGATGGGAACGATATTGCCGGGTAATGTGATTAACAGATAGTTCACCACTCATTAGCTACAGTCATATCTTGTGTTTTATTGCAGATAATAACGTATGTAGAGCTCAGATCTTACCTTAGCTGTGGCCCTCGCCTGGTACTCTGGACAGCCATTCACTGTAATGGTTTCATGCATGTACTGGTACACCTGGAAGAAATGAAGAGAGACAGGTGTTATAATTATGTTTCACAGGGCTGGAAATGCGTCTGAGCTCAAACACTTCATTTCCATAGTCAAATAATGGTGTTCGCTCACAGCTGGCTGTATGGACATGTGCTGCATTCACAGGCTGACTGATGGAAACATACGGCGCTCGGCAACAGAGTTATTGTATGCTTGTACTAATTGCATCATGCATAAGTCCTGCTCGGAATAAGTCCTACACGTGCAAACAGTGCGTAAATCATTTGTAGGCGACGCCATGCAAATCAAGGTTTTGTCAAATTCTCTCGTAACAGGAAATCCCTTTGAAATGTGAAGACTTACTGCAAACAGCAGCAAATCGGGTAAGTAAGGACGAGAATTCTGTGTCACAGAAGATAAGAGTATTTTTCAATTACTGTACTAAGGATGTTTTAAGGTGCAAAAGGTTCCAGACTTGAAGATTATATAATTCTAGTCTGAGCTAAATCCATCTAAAGGGTGCTCCTTATTTGCGCAGCATCTTGCTGTGAATACGTCTCTTCACGAATAACAAAAATTCTTAGCTCAAAAAAACTCAGCTCAACCTGATTCTGACCTTGCAGCACAAACCGCTGGGCCTGAATTGGTGCCAAGAGCCGGGTTGCTGTACGTCGAGTTGGGTGAAAAACAAGATTTTCCGCCTATTCGCTGAGGCAGACAGAATCAATGCAGACAGCTGACCTTTCCGGTTAAGATGTCTCTTAAAGACACCTTACAACTGAACTTGTTCACAGATGAAGCAGAGAGGATGGAGCCGGTGTTGAATGAGGATGTGTAGTTAATACACTGTAACACAAAAGTGCTTTTTCTGTAAGTGCACTCCTGAACGCTGCTATTCAAATACATCTTCACCAAACCAGCTGTGCTGCAGCTTAAAATCCCTCCAACACTGACAGCCACATAATGAACAGTACAATCAGAGGATGGAGATGAAAGTGTGTAAGGATCATTTGGAGTTTTTGAAGTGGGGTTGTATGAGGTACTTATCCATAGTCAGTGTATTACCAACAGTAGATGGCAGTCACCACTCCCGCTGTGTTTTGAGAAGCTGAGGCTGAGGCTGAGCAACGTGCTGCTGTGGACGTGGGCAGCAGCAAAACTCAAGCAAAAATCAATATCAGTTTAAGGCCCAATCCCAATATCCCGCCTTGCCCACTACCCCTTGGCCCTCGAAATGAAGCAACGAGGGGTAGAGGCTGAAATCTTTCCCTAGAAATTGGGACACCACTCACTACGTCACTGTGTCAGTTACGTTCACGCATACGTAACTATTTCAAACAGGAAGCTGCGAGCCGTCTACATTTCCAACCGGCATCTACAATGGAGTCTCCGCTTGAGTTCATCCTACCGATTGCGTTTGCTGTCATCATCATGCTTCTTTTGATGAACGAGACATTATGAGGCAGTATAGTTATGCTAGCTGGCGTGTTATCGTAATGTAAAAAATCCGACAATTTTGCAGAACAGGACAGATGACAGACGCCAGGTAGCGCGAGCTAGCTAGCTAACTAAAAAGCAACCTGACGACGGTAACCTTAGCAATGTATGAACTTTTTCCCCCGTCTCTTGCTCGGTGGTAGCCATGGCGACGTCTACCCCTCGCTGGCAAGTCAGCATCTGAAATGCCTCGCTCCGAAGGGCTAGTTTCATACCCACTGCCCCTCGTTATGCCCCCTACTCCTACACGCAAAAAGGAATTGGGCCACCCTTAACCTCACGGGAACGTACAAATCTAAGGGTAGGGCTAAGGGGGGGTTTTGGGTCGGGCCCTAAGTGTACACTATATTTAAAATATTTTCACTGCTTACCAGTCAAACAGTCATTTTCTGATAGGGAACTGAACTGAAACTTATTCATGCTCTCTATGAAGCCACCAGACTCCACTGACAAAAACAGTCATTTAACCTCGCAGAACATGGGAGTTGCTGCTGTAACAGCCTGCCAGTGTCATAGTCTGTGCCTTTCCTTCATTGCTCATGTGTCGGCTGTTTTCCTCCCTCCCCTTTGTTTCTCGTGAGTCTTTGTTTGTTTGTGTGTCTGGGTCTCATCAGTGCTGCTGCCGATCAACTCCTGCTGCCAATCTGCCTGCTCACCTGAAAGCCATCCACAAATACCCTGGCTCTGCAGCCCAGTCTCTGCTCATCATTCAGATCGTTCAGTCTACCTTGTGATTCACACTCACTGGTCACACATTTGCCTGCCCCTCCAGCCTGTTATAGATTGCTGCTGGCTATGTCACAAAAAAGAAAGCGATGATGGAGATGGATTTGCCATCCCCAAGGCATATAAAGCACCATTTTTAACTAAGCACCACTCTCCATAGCCCCATTTCCACCGAGCAGGATGGTTCAGGTTAGTTGGGTACGCTTTTTTCAATCCATGAAATAAAAGCGCAAAGACAGCAAAATTCCCTACAAAACATAGGTTAAAAGAATAAAAACAGTTCAATAGAATAATAAGAAAACAATGAGATAAAAATCAATCAATAAATAAAAAATACGATACATACTCTAAAGTGACTTGTGCAGTTTTGTGCAAAGATTCATCAGCTTGTTTACCAGTGTGATTTTTGTCTCGTTTAGTTCTACAACTTGGAACTTAAAACCTCCGTCCAGAGGGAAGAAGCTGGAACTCGCTGTGCAAAGGATGCAAACATTTAAAATGGTCGTGGCTATTCAGCTGTAACTGGTTGGTATACAGGGAAGACAGGTTCAGCTGGGACTTGCCAATCAGCTTACTTGACCAACTTTTAAGGTGGAACATTAAAGCCTAGTTCACATTACACGATTTTCACCGCAATTTTGACGTTGCAGAGGATCTTGATAGCCACCTTGAGTCGGCAGATAGTCTGCCACGACGAGTCCTCATGTGTGAACAAGCCTACGAGCAAGTCGCCCCCTCGTCTGCGACTGGGACTGGATATCTGGCGTGCTAGAAAACTGGAGAAGTCTGACACAACTGACAAAGAGCATCAGCCAATGAGAGGCAGAAGAAATGTGAGGAGGACTTGCCAGGTCCGCTTATCAGCTGTGACTTTGGGCTTGTTTCTAAAGTGGAGCTGCTTATTTGGGCTTGCTCTCTAAACGTCACCTTTCTCTATATATATCCATCTAATAACTAATTTAAACGCATGGCAGTCGCTTCTTTTGTGCTTGTTTCAATAGCCCTGGTTGCTTGTTTCTCTCCCAAGATCTGGCAACACTGACAAGCCGGCAAGCAACAAGAACAATGGCGGTGTCCACAGGATCACGAGGAGCACGTTGTGTTTGTACCCTAGTGTTTAAAATACAGTCATGGAAAAAATTATTAGACCACCCTTGTTGTCTTCAATTTCTTGTTCATTCTAATATCTGGTACCACTAAACGTATAATACAATGAACACAACAAAAAATGCAGCTGGTCACATAATACTTTATGTCCTATTTGACATTCTTAAGCTTAATTGATTCCCAGGGTATATAAGAGGCCATTTCATGTCACAAGCAGCACTGCACATGCAAAGGCCTAGAGTGGTTTCCTGCTTACATTCAAGCCGTAGCACAACTCAGAAGTTGTCAGCTCTCACATAATGCCTAAAACAAAAGAATTATGTGAAGCCACAAAGGCAGCCATCTTGGCACTGCTGGAAATTGGCATGAGTGAGAGACAGGTAGCGAAAAAACTGAAGATCTCCAAGACAGCCGTTCATTACAACAACAAAAAAACAAGCTGAACATGGCACTACCAAATTGCTACCTGGCCGTGGCAGGAAACGTCTTTCTACCCCACGAGATGACCGTGCACTCATCCGTTCCTGTGTCAGGAATCGTCGTCAGACCTCCAGGGACCTTAAAAATGAGTGGGCACTGTCGAGAAATGTGACTTGTTCGGCAAGGACAGTTCGAAACCGACTTGTTGAAGCTGGTTTGAAGTCACACAGAGCACGCAAGAAGCCCTTCATCAATGAAAGGCAGAGGAAGGCCCGGTTACTCTTTGCTCGAGACCACAAGGATTGGACTGTTGATGATTGGGCTAAGGTTCTCTTCAGTGATGAATCCAATTTTGAATTGATGCCCACTCCAGCCAACTTACTGGTTAGGAGGAAGCCTGGAGAAGCTTACAACCCAGACTGTCTTGCCCCTACAGTAAAACATGGGGGTGGATCAGTCATGATCTGGGGTTGTTTCAGTCTGAGTGGAACAGGGCAAATGCAATTGTGTGAAGGCCGAATGAACCAGGTCATGTACAGGACTACCCTTGAAAACAGTCTTCTTTCATCAGCTGGAAAACTCTTTCCTGCCTCGAATGACTGGATTTTCCAACAAGACAATGCCCCTTGCCACACGGCAAGGTCAGTTAAAGCCTGGATGGAGAACCACAACATTCGCACCATGCCTTGGCCTGCTCAATCACCAGATCTTAATCCAATTGAAAACCTGTGGAAAATCATCAAACTCAAAATGGAGAACCACAAGCCCAAAAACAAAGAAAATTTGTTTGAATTTGTCCAACAGGAATGGGCTGCTGTGACAGCAGAACAATGTCAGAAGCTGGTGGAGAGCATGCCAAGACGCATGGCTGCAGTCATCAAAAACAATGGTTATGCAATCAAGTATTAACTCTTGTGTGTATCATGTGTTTAAAGCAAACAGAAAAGAAAACATGGAATGCTTAAAAGTAGTGTTTTTGGCGGTACAATGCCATAGCTATTGATGTAAGAATTTAAGTAATTTTGGTTATTATCAAGAAAACCATGGAAAATGAATAGTTCTTAGTTCTTAAATTAAACTCTCATGAGCTATTTTTGTTGTTATCATTATAATTGTCCAAACAAATGTACCTTTAGTTGAGCCAGGCATTAAAATTAACAAGAAATTGAAGAAAACAAGGGTGGTCTAATAATTTTTTCCATGACTGTACATTTTGCTGCTGCCCCCATCCACAGCAGTACATTGCTTAGCTTCTGCAGTGGTGCTCCTGTCTGCTTCTCCAAACTGGAGGTGTGCCAACTGACATCTACGGTAGGTACACTGACTATAGATAAGTACCTCATACCCACTTCAGTAGCTCTGAACTATCCCTTTCCAGGCGCTGAGACGTATGGGCTGCTTATAAAAAGTCTCAGAGGAAATGTTTTTTGCTGAGTCAGTGCAACTGACTCTCTCAAACAAATAAATTACAGCAGATGTCGCGGCAAAGTTTTCCAAGTACAAACAAATCTACTTGTTTTATATTCACATTCATGGCAGTTTCAGTTAATTGGGCAAATGAGCAATCAAATTCTAATCAGAGTAATGATGAAAAATTATTTTTATAATTAACAACTGCGCAAATACAAGCTGAAATCTCTCCTCTATGACATATTACATGTTGTGGCTCAGAGATGAATTTTAATCATCTGTTTCCGCTCACTACATGATGTCTCCCATCAAAGCATGGCAGCTCGCCTGGAACCGAACACGTCTGGTGGCTTTGACGTGCCACGGTACAACATTACAAGGGCCTCGCTCCTCTGAATCATCAAAGAGGATGTATACTTATAGGATACAAACCCTGAGATATTTGTATGTACAGATCTCAGAGATGGGATGAAAAATATCCCTGAGCTTCTGTTGTCTTGTTTGCTCATGAATCTCAAAGACCACATGAAAGCGCGGCTCTACGGTTCACACTGCAACACATATTTGTAGATTTGTAACGCTGATGCATCTGCGGGAAGAGGAGCCTGCAGTCCACATACACACACGCTCAACTCCCCAATGATAACTTTTTCCACCTTTGCACTTTTTGGGGCTGAGCACAGCTTTATAAATGCCATGAAAGGGTTTTCTGGCGCCTGCCCGCCTGCAGAGCCGCTTCCTTTTTCCCATAGTTATCTTTTGTTACACACTACTACTAATTACTCATTTATTCTGCCGCTTCTGTCGCTCGTTCTTTGGCTTTATGTATCTATTTAAGTGATGGCTTTCCCCCTATAGAAATGTAATATATGACATATATGCTCCTAAATGTTACCAGTAAAGTGATATACTATCATATCGTCTGGATATAAAGCTATAAGTTTATAGCATATGTATGTGTGTGTATCCACTCCAAAGCCTGTCAATGATATTACATATACTGATAGACGTGTGTCAAACATATATAAACATACAGAAATTATATGAAAATAATGTACATATATGTCAGCTCCATATGGGTTGGGCCTCCAAACACTGATCTCTGTTAACGTACGCGTTCAGTAATGGCTCTTTTCAGACATGACAGAAGTGTTACAGAAAGAGCTGCAGTGCTCATGTGATATTTGGCATCGAGCGTGTGAGAGGGACCAGCGGCACAGCGGTGAGTTAGAGCAGAGTGTTCTCTCACAGGGTGCATCAGGGATGGATTTTAAAACTTATTTTGGAGCTGAAGGTTTAATTGATGACCGCTGAGCGAGCGCGAGGGAAGCTGCCTCCTCTACCCTTATGCATTTCTGTGCTCTTTCCTCATTTGTTGGATGGGATGTTCAGTGCGGTCTGACAGTCCCTCAGCGTGGATAAAAAATAACAAGACATAAAGTTGTGATTCTCTTTTAACTTCTGTTTGCTCACATACTGTATGTTGGTTTTCTGTTTGGTAAACAGAAAATTTAGCGAGGATGATTTTTCTTGAGAGTGAGTTAACCACCGTGCCTCCCTCTTCAAGTGTGTATATATATTAATTTGGGCCGGGTTATGTCATCTGCATATTCTAATCCTCACTCAGAGAAAAGAAAAAGGTTGCGTAACGTCGGGCTCCAGCAACACTAAACCCCTGAGCTTGCCTGAGAAGGACTAAATGCACACACCTGCTATGTTTAAACATCCCATGGAGAGAGACTCTCACTGCAACCTGTTTTATTTTGTTCTGAAAATATGGGCGTGCAGCCTCGTTCTGTGGACGATGAACGAGGTGCAGACTGATAAAGGAGGAAATACTGTGAGCGCGCTAACCGGACTGGGTGTGAATTACTCGAAGTCATGGTCGATCGTCCTCAGTGTTCTAATCTGTTTAAATGTCAGACGGACTTCAGATATTTCCATCACAATTAAATGTCAGAAATTATTCTGTAAACACGACCTCTGCCTAAAAGGCTGTGTGGAGATGAAACAAGACAATTTCTTTGTGCATAAGAAATGATGAGATACGCGTTTAATGTGTCTCTACGTATTTCACCTGAATGCAGTGTCCTGAATAACAGAGCCGTAACAGGGAACAAATAGCTGTGTGCTTTTGAATGTCGGCCTGCTCTTGTAGTGACTGCACTTTGCTCTAAAGAGGCCAGTTTGTCCTGCGGGCATCTTTTCATTTCTCCCTCTGCCTTTCCTTTCGCCAGACATCTTCACTGCCCAGCTCTAAAACACTGTCACCATCGGCCCACCCTCTCTGACATGTTTCCTTTTGCCTGGTTCACCTCAGTGGATTATAGTGAAACACACAAACACACATGATTACTGATGGGATACGGGCACGGGCACCTACAAGGAGGACGCCACAAAGCCAGAGAATAGAGAGAGAGATGCCTGCGGGGCAAACTAACGTGACCACCCTGCTTGTAACCATGGCTTCCTGCTTCCTCTACTGAGTCAGAGAGACAGGGAGGAGGGAGGGGGATGGGCAGAAGATGCATTAGCCTGGTTGATGTGGTTGGAATAGGATTAAAAAAAAAAGTCTGCACAGAACAATACAGCCTCCCTCTTGGCAATGCTAACCATGACACAGAGGGAAAAACCTCAGACTTGCACGGACTGACCTAAAGTGGAAAAAGACAACTTTTCACCTTAACCCAACTAGCATTTCCAGGTGGCATCATTGTTTGCACTGCTGTCGCAAAGACTACCAGATCCGTCTTCCTCAGAGCCTGAATACTACAAAAGCACTATCTTCTTCCTGTTGTGCAGTATTTGCTGCACTTCCTTTGTGCCCTAAATCGAGCAGCATTGCAACCACGTGACTCGCCAACCATACCTATACATCAGTCCATGATCAGCCCCCTGCGATCCTTGGTCTGGAAGTGGAAGCCCTGAAGAAAATGCTGAATTAGTGTTCAGCTAGCTATGAAGTATTCGCTTAAAAGTAAAGGTTACCATAAGGGTAATGTTAAGGATTACATCTTGTCACAAGGTGAATCACATCTTCATGTATTCAAAATAAAAAAAAAATGGATTACTCCAACATTTGGCCTGATATTTGTTCATAATAATGTCCATTGTAGCAGGTGGGATTGTCTTGTACTGCAGGTGAATGCTATTTGTAGGGGCGTGTTGTGTACGCTACAAATGGAAGGTGTCTCTAGCTATACATGTCTCAATTATTTGCTACTGGTAATGCTGCTGCTGCTAGTAACACATTACAGTAATGGTAGCTTTTCCCAGTGACAAGTAGTCTTGCAAGTTACCAAAAACATTCAGTGATAATATTACATCTTATATTCTGTAAAAGTTTGTTTTAGCCCTTTGTTTACTTTCCTCACTTCGGAATCTCTTCTCATGTGCTGAGCTGAACTGCCAGTCAGAGTGATTTCACTCACTGACGGGTTCTGCCATCGCCCACACTGATTCAACATGCCAACTAGCGCTAACAAGAGCAAATGGTGAAGGTTACACCACAGCGACAAGGGCCGACAATGGCCCAAAACTGACTGACGGCTGACTGTTGGCTTGGTGTGTCAGGGCCTTTGGACAGAGTTTTGGCAAAACACCAGTCGCAGGCAACAGAAAACCCCCAGGTAAAAAAGTAATTTGCAAGTTATCTAACCTTAGCTGTGCTTACCGGCGATGACCCTGCCATTCACACAGAGACACAGTCTGAATTTTGACGAAAAAGGTTAAAATAACCAATGAATAGTCTAACGAATTACTGTCAGCAGGGAGTAACAAGTAAAGTAATACTATTACTTTCAAAAAGAGTAACAAGCAAACTCAAATCAGGCCTTTAGAATTGCATGGTGACAGGGAGGCTTATAGGGAACCAATAAAACTCAGATGGTGTCATTATTCTATAGCCACTGAATTGTGCAATCAACATTAACTTCACTTCTCCACTTTAATGTACCTTTCATCCTTTAACTTAATGTGACGTGGGAGGCAGAGGCGTCAGGATCAAATCAACACAAACCCTCTGCCCTCGCTTGCTTTTGCTTTTATAAATAAAAAAACCCACAGTCAATTATGTTGATTGAAAATCTCTGCTGAAGTGGAAAATCAACTGCAGTGTGAAAGCTGCTGAAAGATACTATCGCTCCGGCCTGCTTTTTGCACTTCCTGTGTTCGTCAGGAGGGACCCTCTAACCCAATATACGGCGAATTCCCACTCTCCATCATTTCCAGCTGGTTAGCTCTCCCAGTCATTTCGTCTTGTGTCCTTCCTTTCCCATTTGCAAGGCTGATTGACCCTGACAACTCATTCAGGCTGATGCAGTGAGACTAACGCACAGGCCCCGAGATTCTACCTCCTCTCCGTCACTGATGAACGTGGCGGGGAAAGACAACCAGCTCATCAAACTCTGTCTCTTCTTCATTTAGCCCAACACTGCTGAACAGACTGTTTCCCCTGCTATCCATTCTTCATATTGACACCCGGCCTGTCATCCTTAACAAGGCTGATTCATGTTCGGTAAGTTCTATTGACGTGGAGTACAGGATCAGGTCTGCAGGTGGACTTACAGTAGGGTTTTTACGATATAGACAGATTAGTATGTCCATCTTGTCAGGCTCTGCGTCGGCCCAGTGGACTGTGAAATGAGTTACGTCACGTGTGTGTGTGGAGGAAGGAATCAGATTACACAAGGCCCGGACTTGAAAGAAAGGTCATCTGTTATAATGAAATGTCACAGAGGTGTGTGTGATCAAAATTAACAACAAGAGAGTTGGACTTACAGTTTAACCTGCGTTTTATGGCTCTTTTAACTCGGGTAGTTAACACTGATGGATGACATACAGGAAGGAGAAGTGAGTGCAGTCAGAATGAATTAGACCAGGAGTGAAAAAACAAAGACATTGAAGTGGAGGAATAATGCTCCCATTTAGGGACTACACCAGGGTTTTGTTTTTTATACATTTACTACAAGGCACATTGTACTTTTTTTAGACTGATGGATGCATTTTTGCTCCTCCAGGAGGCTACTGGATGCATATTACTGTCATTATGACAGTTATGTTATCATTTTGTGGTATTTTTTGCTGTTGAAAGTGCTGATTTATTTTTGCCAGAGTAGTGTGTCGATGTGCTTGTAGGAAGCTCCAACATGTGAGATTTCAAATCTTGACAAACAGGCCACAGTCAGTCGGGATGAGCAGCTACTCTTCCTCCACTCTGACACTCAGCACAGGAGCCCCACAAGGCTGTGTGTCGAGCCCGTTCCTGTTCTCTCTGTACACTCACGACTGTTCCATCCCATAACACCGCCGCCATAATTAAATCTGCAGACGATACAACCGTGATGGGGCTGCCTACAGAGAAGAGGTAGTGATGCTGACAAAGTGGTGCAAAGAAAATGACCTTACTCTCAACATCAAGAAAACAAAAGAACTCATGATTGAATTCGGGAGGAAGCAGGATGTCCGTTAACCACTGCACACCGATGGAGGAAGGGTGGAGAGGATGACCAGCTTTAAATTCCTTGGCACGCACATTTCAGACGACCTCTCATGGACGACAAACACCACAACTAGTCAAGAAGGCACAAAAGCAGCTATTTCTGTCACAACAGCTTCTGGTGTCGTTCTAGCGCCGCTCCATTGAGAGTATTCTCACATACAGCATCCTTATGTGGTACATTAGCCGCTCTGCAGCAGATAAAATCTCCACACAGAACCATAAAAGCTCCAGAACATCAGACAGCTACCTGCCCCGGAATAAATCTTCACCTCCCAGTGCCTGAAGGAAACACATAACATCCTAAAAGACCTGCTCATTACCTGTTTGAACTGTTACGCCACAAGTCCATCACAACACAAACCACAGGATTCAAAAATAAACAGTCTCTACCCCAAAGACATCACCATACTGAGCTTTGAACTGAAGGAAACTCACTAAAACAGATTACAGACCTTTTTCTCAAGTGCAATAACCTATTTCATGTGCAACAATATGCATTCACATTTTTTTTTATCCCATTTTAACTGCATACGCTGGCAATGAGTAAATGTTATCTATGATTGTGTAGAATATGGGTGGAATGGAGGCATTTATTTATTTATTTTTATTACAATCTTATTACTTTTTATCACTTATTTTTATATACAAGCCCGGTACTTGAGTGCACCTGAATTCCGTTGTATGTTTGCACAATGACAATACAGAAATCTGAATCTGACTTGTCAAGAATCAAACCGACAAGATGCACAAAAATGGAAGTAGTGAAAATAATCGCCAGCTTCCTCAGCACCAATAAAATGTTGTATATAAAGTGCTGATGTGTGGCACCATGGAAAAAGAGTGAATAGAAAGGACACTGAAGGTTGATCATTTGACTTGTACAAAAGACATGGCGATTGTTGTTGCTGTCATGGTGACAGCCTACGTCAGTGGGGCATAAAGTGTGTCACACTCACTAGTGTGAGGACGTAATTTCGGCCTATTCTTACAACTATTTTCTTTATTAAACACTAAAATACATCCGTACGTCGATCCAAGTTTCTCTTTCACCAAACTAAACCTAAAGATAACACATCAAACACTTCATTCAAACTCGACAGAAACAAAACAAAACCATCTTAATTAGTCTTGCTAGTTATCTAGCTGATTGTTCTCCTGTTCCAACAGTCACCAACTTAAGTTTGGTCGAAATAAATCCCTTATTCACAGAGTGAGATGTGAAAATATGCTGATCTGCACACTGTGTATCCCTGCGGTCTCTCAGCTGTCTTCCTCATTCTCCCGAGGCAGCTACAGTGACATTACATCATATCTCAACAAACATGGATGTAATATAAACCAAATTATACTCCAATGTGAGTGAGGTTTTGAAATCCAGAATCCTGAATCTTATATTGTTTTGTGTGTGAGTTGTCCTTCGATTCATTGTGACATTTCTTTGACTTCCGCACCAGAAAAGAAAACTAATCAACATTTTATTAAGGCGAAGCTCATCTCATGCCTACCATTTAAAGAATGGATTTCTCATTACAAGTAATAAAACCAAGGAAGTTAATTTTAGGTCCCTCTATAAATTCTGTCTCGCTCTTATAAATGTGCATAAAATTACAAAATATAACTCACCAAACTGTCCTAGATGCAAAACTAAAGACAGAATCTTATGAATCTGTTTTGGCAATAATCTCACAAATTACTGGAATTCAATCCATTCCTTCACTACATCAAATTTGTAAACAGAATTTGATTTAAAACCTCGTTTATTAAAGAATATGCCTGACTTTAAATATGATTCATAAAATGCACAGTATGAAATGCATACTTCTACTTTGGAAAAACAAATGTCCAACTTTTATGCTGCTCCTTTATCACAATCTTTAATATTGGAAAGTTTAACTCCAAAACCTGACTGTGGTTATATTTGTTACAACCTTTGGTTTCTTTTCTTGCTTGGAAAACCTCAAGAGGTGATTAATAATGAACCTGGACTATTTCTGTCCGTAAACCTCTATGGATTAAATAAAGGACATATTATGATATTTTACCTACAACTTTGCCACTACTTTTGTATATTTTTTGTTTGGTTAGTTGTTTTTGTTTGTTTGGGGTTTCATGTTTAGTTTTTTCATTTGTGTGTTTGCTTACTTGTGAATATGGGGGCAGAGGGAAGGAATGGGGGAACTCGCGGCTCTTTTCCACTTATGCACTTGACTTGAGAGGGTTATTTTCTCAGTTTTTCGCAGTCCAGTCTTTTGGAATACATTACCGACACAAAAACTGGATAGATATTGCATGGCAACAAATAAATGGATATGCTGGCCTGCCAGGGACGTAGCATGTCTTGTGAAATATTGAGAGACTTATGAACAGCTGGACGAGTCATATGCCAGCACTTTTATATCAAAGAGATAAAGATAATGACTGTTTTTCATATCAGACTGACTGTATAAAAGTCTCCAAAAGTAGATCAGGACTTTCCTCTTTGATAAAGCTTATAATTAGGGCTGGCTCAGGCTTGCCTTGTACCAGCCCCTAGTTAGGCTGACTCTGTCATTCTTACATGGATTACTGTTAATTTATCATGTTGAACTGTTCTGTACGACATTCCCCCCCAGCTCCATTACAACTCACAAGGTTCACTGACAAAACAACCGTCTTATACTAAACCCATTTTCCAAACAAATACAACATGCTAACGTTATTAGCACAAGTGTATGGCATTTTACATTGTATAAATTAGCCAAGCGGCTAGCAGACTTTTCCTCTACTTAATGAAGCCAGGGACAACAGCAACACTTAACAAAGCTAATGTCACAAAATTCGGCTCCATTACAACTCACAAGGTTCACTGACAAAACAACTGTCTTATACTGAACACGTTTTCCAAACAAACACAACATGCTAACATTATTAGCACAAGCCTATGGCATTTTACATTGTATAAATTAGCCTAGCGACAAGCATAGATTTCCTCTGCTCATATGAAGCCAGGATAAATCACACACAAGACTTAAAATGTTATTTTTGTGGAGACTTTTTTCTTCACAATTTGTTGTTTCTTATCTGTGAAATTAAAGTAAATAAAAGCTTTGTTTCCACTGAGGGAAATGGTTTCAGATCTGCGTCACCGCGATGTGTCGTTACATTAGTAACTACGTATATCAGTATAAATCCTGCATTAGAAGAACAGATCATCTGGAAAGTGAACCCTGTGAATGTGAACGCTCTCTCTTTTCAGACACCTTCAAAAATATAAAAGACAACATATGGTTGGCAGAAATGTAAAGAATACTGTACTGCAGCAAACGAGCTAAAATGTACCAAAACACCACTGGGATTCTTCAAAGTGTTGTTGACAACATTTTTAGTGCCTGAAATAGAGGGTTGCCATGTGTTAGAAGAACAGATTTATCTGGTAAGTGAACCCTGTGGATGTGAACGCTCCCTGCTGTCACAAACAAACACATTCAGACAGACTCGTGCATATCAGGCCATTCAATCCTAACTGCTGCTTTCCCACTGAGATTCCTTTCTTCTCCACTTTCCACTATCAGCCTGTCTTGCAGCCAGCTCGTCGGAGGACCCAGCTGTCGAGAACAGTGATATTCCACCACAGCTCCTTTTAATGCTCCGGTAATAACAATAATAACCTACAGTATGCGATGGCCAGCACTTACAACCTGTCCTCCAGCTGGCTCAGCACCACAGAGAGAAGCTGTCGTATCATCAGCTCTCACAAACCTGTAATCGACCATAAACCATAGTCAGCAACTCTGCAGCCCGCTAATCCCAGAGTGTCTCTGCTGGTTTCCCTGGTGACTGTCTTCAGCAAGCTTTCTGTGGCGGAAGTAGTCTGCATCTTCACCTCTTGGATAAGGGCATCTGCCACTGCTGCTGCCGCCGCTGCTGCTGAGGCCCTTTTTCAGAGGTTTTTCAGAATCATTGTCATTGCACTCCAGCGGCTGGCGCTGAGAGCAGTCAGCCGCTTGCCAGACGTGGAGTCGGTGTGAGGATGTGCCAGGCTTCCCCGAGAGGGCCAGAGCAGAGCTGGACCCTGTGAGAGGAGAAGACTAGAGCTTTCTTCCTCTCTGTCACTTTGAATGATGTCAGAGTTTTTTTACGTAACGCTCTGTCAGAAGCCATTTACCCTAATTGGTGTCATTGACAGTGCTGCTGACCTTTTCATTATCATAATGAGGCTGTAAACAAAAGCTCTAATGAGTTTCTATAAGAAATATGCTAAAAATAAGTTTAGACGTGGTCTTCACGGCACTCTCTGCTGTTATTAATGTCTCTAATGACTTTTTATGGTGTTATTATTTGTTGTATTGTGTTTTTGTTGTGTACAGTGAATGTATGTCAACATATTGTTTGTTGTCTGTGTGATTAACATGCATCTTGGGTGCTCCCATCACAAGTAGACAGCTCTAAACCCAAGTGTAATTGACCACAAGACGTATGTCATCCAATCTCTAACTACTTGCCGAGGTGGTCTGGGACACATTTGATAACATATGTTTTGTGGTGTAAATGCTAATACATCCCGATGCGTCCAAGACAAGGACTATGTCGTCTATGTAGGATGTGGTTGTTGCTGACACGCTAATGCTCTACAACTTGGCCATGTTATGACGAGCTGAATGACCGTCCATTGTTTCGCAATATGGAAGACGACACGTCTCTGCAACTCTGAAGCTGAAACCATTTCCCTCAATGGAAACAAAGCTTTTATTTATTTCGATTTCACAGATAAGAAACGATAAATTATGAAGACGATAAAGCCTCCACAAAGATAACATTTTAAGTCGTGTGTGTGATTTATCCTGGCTTCAATATGAGCAGAGGAAATCTCCTCTGTAAGCTAGGCTAACTCATACAATGTAAAATGCCATAGGCTTGTGCTAATAATGTTAGCATGTTGCATTTGTTTGGAAAACATGTTTAGTATAAGACAGTTGTTTTGTCAGTGAACCTTGTGAGTTGTAATGGAGCCGAATTTTGTAACGCTCCTTTGTTAAATGTTGCTGTTGTCCCTGGCTTCATATGAGTAAAGGAAAAGTCCGCTAGCTGCTAGGCTAATTTGTACAATGTAAAATGCCATAGACTTGTGCTAATAATATTAGCATGTTGTATTTGTGGGGAAAATGTGTCCAGATAAAGACAAGTGTTTGTCTGTGAATGCTGAGAGTTATAGTGAAGCTGATTTGTGTACTTGTGTTTGAAACTGTCTCTATTAAGCCATGTTTAATGTGTGTTTAATGTGTGTTTTGGGCGGGTCTTGAATCAACTGAACTTTACAGCACTTCAGACAGCATTAGCTCGAAATGTCCACGTGTGGATGTGCTAATAAATTGGACCTTTGTTTATATTTAATACTTTCAGTCCTGTGGGGCACTTTTCAGACTAGCTTCGAAAGTTTGGGCCATCGGAACAATGGGCAGTCCCCAGTGTGGACATAGTAACTGTATGCCGTGCCCTTTGACCTTCTTGCGTAAGATAAGTGGGCAGTAATGAAATCTGAACAGTAAATCAGATCTGAATCTGCTGGAGATGCACGATGTACACACGTGTTCGGATCACCGAAAGTCTCGAAAATACGAGGTAGAAATTGATAAAGCTTTCTAATATAATCGAAATATAAGTGCATTACTTTGCAGCGCTGTTAGAAATTGGGATGAAGTACATAAAAAGGGTTAGTTTGGTTTATCATCTTATAAATATCTAACTGACAAACAGAAGGTAAAGAGCTGAATAGCAGCTGGCCTACAAATCCCTGACTCATTGATACAGATCAATACTCCAAAATATTATAGTATTTTGTGCTCTGAAGCAGTAAAACCGTATCATTGTCCCTTTAATTCACAACATAACGACAGTCTGATCACGTCTGGTTATCCGAGGACAAATTACATGTTGACTTTGTTTACAATTAACTTGCAACACGGATGCCATCGCTGCGTCTGTCATCTGTCTCTCTGCTCTTCAAAGCCCTGTTTGCTTAACAAATACATGTCCGGGGTGATGCTGCAGTATATCACAACAGACAGGACACTAAATATACAAGATCTGCTGTTATCAGCCTGTGTAGTGGTGTCATGTAAGAGTGAATGCTCTTGTTTGTTTTGTACCCCGTCCTCCTGATGAATGGTGTTAAGATGATGGATCAGTGGGTGCTGTTAGCGTGCGTGTGAATCAAAGCATTCAAAGCGAGAGAAGAAAAACTCTCTGTTTATGATTCACACTTTCTTCTGTCCCTGTAAAATGTGATTAAAAGCAATCTCTAACAGGGATTTGCTTAATTAAAATACAGTGTAATGAGCTTATCAAACCTTCAAGTTAATGAAATGCTCATAATGTTTTCTGGCCTCGTGATTATTGAAATGTTGTGTGTGAATTTTTCATGCAGTCAAAAATTCACTGTTGCTGCTCGGCTCCGGCAGTAATAAGGCAGAGCAATAATCTCTGACATTTTCATTACGCTGCAGTCACTTTTGATTGATGTAACACAACACTAATTTAAAGGTACACTCTCAGCTTCTTTTGTTGTAGTCATAATTCTTTAAATTTATCGTTCTGCTCGTTTCAAAGCACCAGTGTTTGCCTGGGAGTCCACACTGCAACATAATCATGTGCTATGTTTTAACTACAGTGGAGCCAAATCATGGAACTGCTCTGTTGACAGCTTTAAGCACGGCTATAGCAGGCAGGTGCACCAGCTGATCACAAATTTAGGTGTAAATTTAATGTTAAATGCTACTTTTTCACTACCTTAACACTAAATTTGCCACTTTATTTATTATATAACTTGTATTGGCCGCAACCAAAAGTATTACAGAGAGAGATGTTTTCATCCTGGGTGCTATTCTGGTAATAAGGGAGGCACGTAATACATCTGACAGAAAGATAAAAGGATGCATTGCTAATTTCAGGCTGATGCACTTGTCGTGTAAAGCAGGATTTATAATTGTGTGTCAGCTCTATGCAGAGCCTACGCTACAGCCTACGCATGTGGCCTACACTATCATGAGCATTTATACTTGTGTGTTGTGTGTCTGTGTCACTCTGCAGTTACACTTTCAAAACACTAGTCAGTCAGCGGGGTTTCTATGAAGTGTCATAACGTTTAGTTGATTCAAAACACACATTAAACACACATTAAACATGGCTTAATAGAGACAATTTCAAATACAAGTACACAAATCAGCTTCACTATAACTTGCAGCATTCACAGGCAGTGTTGGGCAGTTATTAGTAATGCGTTACAGTAAAGCCATTAGTTTTGGCAGTAACTAATACTCTAACATGTTAGTTTTTAAATTCAGTAAATCAATTACCGTTACCAAACGGTGTATTACTCCGTTACTTTTGGCCAGATTTTAAAAGCAGTATTCCTTCAAAAGCTGAGGTTCCTTTTCACTAAAACATTTTAGCCCTAAACAATAAGATAGTCAAGTCAGATAGAGGTATATGAACAATTCTTACCAGAGCATCTTAATGAAACTAAAAAGTTACATTTCTCAGTAACACGTTACTTTTTGGTTTAAGTAACTGAGTTACTTTTTAATGAAGTAACTAGTAACAGTAACTAGTTACTATTTTTCAGTAACTAGCACAACATTGTTCACAGACAAAACTCTTTATCTGGACACATTTACAAAATACAAATACAACATGCTAAAGTTTTTAGCACAAGTGTATGGCATTTTACACTGTAGAAATTAGCCTTGCGGCTAGGGGACTTGTCCTCTACTCACGTGAAGCAGGGACAACAGCAACATTTAACAAAGGTAACGTTACAAAATTCGACTCCATTACAACTCACAAGGTTCACTGACAAAACAACTGTCTTATACTAAACACATTTTCCAAACAAATACAACATGCTAACGTTATTAGCACAAGCCTATGGCATTTTACGTCATTGTAATAATTAGCCTAGCAAAAAGCAGAAATTTCTTCTGCTCATATGAAGCCAGGATAAATCACACACTAGACTTAAAATGGTATTTATTGTTTCAAATTAAAGTAAATAAAAGCTTTGTTTCCACTGAGGGAAATGGTTTCAGCTTACAAAAACAGACAGGATGTCTGGGTGCGTTATTCAAATAATAATACACTCCTACATAGGTGGGCTTACAACATGCACACACTCTTTTTGTTACATACACAGGGATGCATGGATGGGATGTCGGTATGTGAAATAACACATCATTACTGAGGAAAATATGAATTACATTTTGCAAAATCAGAACAAAGCAGAGATCAGAGCAGAGCAGAGTTGATGTCTTACTCCCCTAATCCAATTTGCAAATCCGCCATGTAAATAGCAGTGCACCAGGTGCAGGCATGCAAATGCATACAGTTACTCATGTTCATTACACATATACAGAAGTGTTTTAATAGTAAGGTTTTAGTAAAAATGCTTGTGTTTGAGAGGCACTGAGCATACGACTGGATAAATGGGACTTGGATTATACTGCACGAGTTGCTTTGATGCTTTGATATAGTTGTTGAACATGGACCCCAATGACTTCAATTCATCAGGAATATTCTTAGGTTTTAGATTGTTTGCTCAGTGTGGAGGCATGAAAGAAAAACAAAGCCGTCATTACAAATTCAAAGTAACACTAGGTGATTAATTGATACACAAATAGACATTCTGTGGGTGAAGTATTCCTTTAAGGTCCAGACAACACAGCAACCACAACCGAACGGTGAAAAAACAACAGCTTCATCAGCAGCAACTCCAAGGGAAAAACATCCCAGCGCCGAGCACAGTGATTGATTGGAGGAGTTCTGCAACAACCGAGTTCTAGCACCAGAAAGGTCATCATGAAAAAGTAGAAAATAAAAATAAATAAAAACTCTCAGAAGAAAAAGTATGAAAAGGCATGAGTCATGTCGGTGTTCACGGACCAGCGGCTCCCTCCTTGGCTGTGACTCACCTCTCTGATGGCTGTGCAGAACTCGCTCTGAAGGACCTTCTTCAGAGACTGGAGCTTGTGACCGGCACGTCACCCGACTCCTGCAGCTTCTCCAGCAGCTCGATAGCCCTGGCAACATCTGGCAGAGAGAGGGATGGAGAGCGGGTGTGAGTGTACGTGTGTGGGTAGTCATGCCAAGGGGACAAAGGGGGGAAAAAATGCCCCATTCAATTACATTAACAGCACAGGCGCCGAAGCGAATCAATGGGTGGGATAATGGAAATAGACTCAGTCAAGGCCAGCTGGGGCAAGAAAGATAGAATAGCAATCCCATCCATGGATCGTTTGCATTGGCTTAGCTATATGCATGAGAATAAGGCAGAGGGGGAATAAGTCAGGCACTCATTTGTTCAAAGGTAACACTTCCTGGTAAGAGTAGGCACCGGCGGGCATTACAAAGCATTTACACTAAACCGTAAGCCTTAAGTTAGAGGCTGTGACTCCGGGGTCTACTGAGCTCTCCTCCCCTAATTAGCTTGAGCTGAATGAGTCCGCCAGCTTGGCTGATTAATTCTCGCCCTCTGAAACTGGCAGGCCAAATAGAGATACATAATAGAGGGGGGGGGAGTGATTTGCTACTCAATCACTGGACTTGGACTGTTGGGTCAATAACATGTTTTATTCAGCTTGTGTGTCCAGAGACCTGCGACAACACTGAGACACACGATTGGTCCAGTTTTACAGTGGGGCGGGGGAGTTTTTCTGTGTTGTAGTTACACACCAAAATACAGTGGTGTTGCACTGCCCCCATTTTAACAGCTGCAACTGCTGATTATTTTCATTATCAATTAATCTCATGGTTATTTCGTTAAAATGGTAATTACACCAATCACAACTTCCCAAACAGATTATGAGGTCTTCAAATTGCTTGTAAACAAATCTTTTTAAGCAACTCCTTTTAGTGTCCGGTATGTACCAGGTCAGCCAATGGTACATCCGAGTGCTCATGAATCCTCTCCCACTCGCTGTTATCGCAGCTCATGCTCCCTGCTACAGTGAGTAAACAAGAAGCAATTAAATCAGACTTAAGTTGAGACCTTTGCCAGCCAAGGCCGTTGGTGCATTCAAGTGCTTCTCAGACGGGTCGACTTGTGTACATGGGCTTTAGGTTGTAATGCCAAAAACATGGGCGCTACAAAGAAGATATGTTGTACTCTATCACTCAGAGCGATAAAACAACACATTGATGACAAAGAGCAAAGGAAACTTATCAGGTGAGCCATGAAATACTATGGTAAACTCATTTTTCAGATTATTCCCACACCACATGAATGCAGCACAAGGCTGCGAAGGATGCTGAAACAATGCTTAAAAATAAATACTTTACCTTTATAAATGTAAACGTATACATGATGACCCAAGAGAAGTTTTGTGGGGCAGGCAGCACTAGCTGTCAAACGTCCATGTTCTATAACCTAGAGTTATGGAGAAACTGACACCATATTTTGCAAAAAGTATCCAAACTTAAAAGGTCTGAAACATTTACATATTTAAACTCAAAGAAACTGGTACTTTTTTGCATTTGCAATCATTTTAAACTTAAAAAAAAAACACTGATCGTTTTAGCACTACACGTGTTAGCTCTTTCAACACTTCGGGGCGGCGATGCAAGCTGCAAACATAATGTTGAAAACCATGTAAAGTTGATATGTTGAGCAAGCTCCGAACAAGTAACATCTGAATTCATCTGGAGAGGTGTTGTGAAAATTTGCTCTCCTTTTTAGCTCTGTTTTGGTCGCCACCAGCTCTTGAGGGAAACATCTGTCTCTTAAGCTGCTAAGTCCTCAAATTCATATGTACATGTCATATGTTACCTCTGAATACGACCCACAGGAGTGTTTCCTAGACTAGCTAACCTACTGGTGAATGACAGAATAGCTAATAAAACCATTAATGGTTGCAGTTTCAAACTCGTGGGTAACGTTATGAAACGGTCGCAATTGCATCAAAATTACGTGGTTAGGTTTAGAAAAAGATCATGGCTTAGCTTAATAAAAGTACGTATTGTAATATTTTTTTGTCAAAATAAGTCTGAATTGACTTTTGGTTTCACCCAGGACATGAATACCAGTCTCCTGGATGAAAGTCCGGTGTTTGTTTGACCCATCTACCTCCTCTCACTCCCACTTACCGCTCTCAATACTACGTCGCCTGACCTTTGCTCCCATAATGTTCACTATGGCGACTATAGTTTGCCGCCCAACAAAAAATGTAAATACGGGTTGTAATTTGTTGTTGTTGTGTTTGTTCCTTCATGGCACATGATAAAAGGTGATTTAAAAAGACTTGAAAGTTATTTTTTGTAACGCTTTTAAATCAATTTCATTTAGCCGTATTCCACAGCTTTTTAGTTAACATTATTTTCCACCAGCAAACAGAACGCCAACACTTTACATGACTGACAGCTGGGCTGCTGGTTTAGATTCATGTCACTCCATCGAGCATCAACGGCATCATTTTTTTAAAAGACCTTCCACAGCTCTAACTGCGCTTGGTTGCCCAGCAAGGATCGATCAATGCTGTGCTCTGCATCAGACGCACACGCACACACACACACACACACACATGCATATATTTTTATGTAGGAAATATATTTATGTAGGAAAAATGAGATCAACAACCAGGCACAACTTGTTTTCCTCTGTTGCAATCAAGTATTTACAAATAGTGCATATGCCAGTCGATAATCAATACTTTACAACATCAACATGCCGAAAATATGGTCCAGCTTCCATGGAAATAGCTGTTGGTTGCAGCCCTAATGATGAGCACAGCTGACGAGAGTATATACCTTTAGAAAATAGCTATCCGATCTTAAACAAGCAGCAAGTGAATACAAACTGACTAATCATTTCTCTGCACTGTCATCTCTACAAAGCTGTATCAGTGTTTCTTTTCACAGCACACAGTGATGAATTGTGCGCCAGCATTACACTCACACACACACACACACACGCACACACTGATATTGAATTCTGGGATATGGGAGTAACTCAATAAAGCAGATGGCAGACAGAGGAGCTTTTACTGTTTGCAGACCTGTGGGAGACAAGAAAGAAGTAGACTCCAGCTCCGACTGTGTGAATACTGTTTAAGGCCATATAAAGGAAATATGGAACACACTGAGATTGTACCCTTTATTGCATTTTCCCTTTTATACTGCATATGGTCGACAGTGAGCGCAGAATCCAATGCCTGTTTCTATTTTAGGCGCTCTGTAATAAAGCACCGCGGATTATATTGATCTGCTTGAAATTGCAAGTTCAGTTCCCATCGAGGCGGTTACAGCTCGCGAGAACTGGTCCGGCGGGAGCTGTATTGGCAGATGAGAGCTGGCAATGAGGCGAGTCATCATGATGATGCTAATCAGCCATTAATCAAACGATTAGACTCAGAATTGCCTGTGAAGATGGTCGCAGGTACCTGTAATTCGACACAATGTTAAAGGAGAACCATTGTGCTCATTTTCAGGTTCATACTTGCATTTTGTGCTCCTACTAAAACATGTTAACATGCTTTAATGGTCAAAAAACAGTATTTTCCTCATACTGTCTATATTCCCCCTCTGTCAGAAAGACTCCATGTTAGCATCTGTCTCCATAAGCACCCCTCATGGAAAAGCTAACTTTTCTCTCAGCGACATGTAGCAGTGTGTTTTCAGCTGGTGAATGACTGTGCAAAGTGGCTGTTTCTCCCTTTACAAATCACCAATAACAAATTCTAGACACAGTCTGACATGTACCAGCAGGAATATGATCCAAAACTGAGGAGAAATGAGCAACATCAGCAACCAAGATTACATAGTTCCCTTATGTTAGCATGTAGCTATATGTAGCAGTGTGTGTAGCAGTTGGGGAATGACTTTAGCAGCACTTTCAGATCTTGTCAAGAATCACCAATAAAAGCCTCTAAACACAACTGGACATGTTCCAGCAGGACTATGATCCAAAATTGGGGAGAACTTTACAACATCTGCAACCATGATTCCCTGACATTAGCATGGAGCTACATGTAGCAGTGTGTTTGCAGGTGGGAAATGCGACTCTTTCTCCAGTTAAAAAAGCTTCCCAACAAAACGGACATCACCAGCGGATATGTTATGAAATTAGTAAAAAAAAAATTACCATCAGCAACCATGATGACATGTTCCACTGACTTTAGCATGTAGCTACATGTAGCAGTGTAGCCTACTTGCAGCTAGGGAATAATTGTGAATAGCAGCACTTTCTCATGTGAAAAATCACCAGTAAAAGCTTCTAAACACAACCAGACATGTTCCAGCAGGAATATGATCTGAAATCAGGGAAAATAGATTATACCAGCAACCAAGATTGCATGTTTCCTTGACATTAGCATGTTGCTATATGTAGCAGTGTGTTTTCAGCTGGGGGACGACTGGAGCGGCACTTTCTCCCATTAAAAATCCCCAATAAAAGCTTCTAAACACAACCAGGCATGTTCCAGCAGGAATATGATCCCAAATAAGGGAGAAATTAACGACATCAGCAACCAAGATTACAAGTTTCCCTTCATGTTTTCCCAAGTGAGGTGCCTTAACACCATCCATGTGCACACACTCCTTCCATCAGAGTGACAGAAACCTAGTTGAAGTATCCCTCTAAATACCCTGATTTAAATCATTATGTTCTGAAAGTTTTAAAATTCACTACATAGCTGTCTCCAGAGTCCTTTTCCTACTGTCATTCATTATAGCGATTGGAAAAAGGAAAGGAGGGAAAAGAAACACTAGTGCGTTTGCTCTATAAATTCATGGATGTGGAAGATCTGAAAAATATCCTAGCTGAAAATTGAACCTTTTGAGTTTCATTCACCACTGAGCAACATTAATAGGAATGAATGGGGCCATGCCTCGCTGTATCCAGTTCTCTCTATCCATATTATAGCTGCTTTAACTGAAAAACAAATCCACCATATGCGGTTTTAAAGAGCTGATTTTCTGCTAAGTATACCATATTAATATTTTCTATCAAGGTGTGTGGGTCAGTTCCCCCTATGCCTGAATATATAAAACACAGAGTCTGAATAGCTTGTAATGAGCTGGTACACTTCCAAGCAGCAAGGGCATCTGTCTAGGAGGTTTATGAGCATTTCTTTCTCATTAAATGGAGGTCAAGGGCCATCCAGGAAAGATTTTCCCCCCTTTCTGCAGTTATTTGCTTTCACATGCTCATTAGCACCATTTTCCTTATCCACATCAAGGACTTTGACTAGGCGTTTGGAACTTAACTTAAAGATTGATATTGCAGACATTTTTGCTGGTGCTTTCATCTCGCTGATCAAAAGTGATGCCTGCTCATTTCCTGATATAATCCTTCTATTTGAATTTGGGTAAATTTCATAAGCTTTGCATCAAATAGATGAGCTGCTCAATTAAGTATTACAATTATTGTAATAACTGTAATATACTGTAACCCAGTTACCAGAAGAAAATGTTGGGATTGTATGTTTTTGCAAACCATATATACATATTACATTTGACCATTTCATACATTTCGTATCAATGTTTCTAAAACGTGATGTGAAGTGATGTCATGTATGAGCTGACTGTCATTGGGAGGTGTAGAAGATGGTGGATAGACGTGGCGAGACACCTGCCAAGATCAAAAACAGTAAACCGGTTTTGTTTTGGTGAGTCTTTGCTGTTTCCAGCGGCTTTTAAGGCACCAAACATGGGTGGCCACCCACTAGTATGTTTACACTGTCTTTTTATATTCCAAGCATGGGTGTTTTGTAGTTTCCCCTCAGTGTGTTTCCATCTGCTTTTTAGGCTCCAAACATGGGTGTTTTGTAGCAACCTGTCAATATGTTTCCACTGGCTTTTTAGGCTATTAACATTGCAGATTTGTAGTGCCTCGATGGTGTGCCAGCAACCGGTCGGTGTGTTTCCATTGGCTTTTTAAGCTCCAATTGGTGGTTTGTAGCAACCTGTCTGTATGTTTTCATCAGTTTTTTAGGCTATAAACATGGCAGTTTTGTATGCCTCAATGGTTTGCCTTCACTGGCTTCTTAGGCTTCTAACATGGGTGTTTTGTAGCAACTGGTTGGTGTGTTTCCACTGGCTTTTTAGGCTCAAATTGGTGTTTTGTAGCAACCTGTCTATAATTTTTGAGCTGCTTTTTTGGCTCCAACTGTGGATGTTTTGTAGCAACCTGTCAGTATGTTTCCATCTGCTTTTTAGGCTATAAACATGTCAGTTTTGTAGCAAACCATCTGTATGTTTCCACTGGCTTTTTAGGCTCCAAACATGGGTGTTTTGTAGCAACCAGTAGATGTTTTTCCAGCTGCTATTTTAGGCTCCAAACGTGTATTTTGTAGCAACCCCTTGGTGTGTTTCCATCTGCTTTTCAGGCTATAAACACGGTAGTTCGTAGCAACCCATCTGCATGTTTCCATTTTTTTAGGTTCCAAACAGTGGTGTACTGTCATGACCCGTTGTTGTTTTTCCAGCAGATTTTTAGGCTCAAAACTGTGGTGGTTTGTTGCTATGAAAAGCAGTTATTTTTTACAGAGACATTGCTGCTTTTTCTGCAGGGACTGTGCCCCGGAAAACGAGTATTTTAAGCCAAATATGATCTTTTCCTAACCATAACCAAGTGGTTTTAATGTCTGATCCTACCCAAATCAGTGACATTTTTTTAAACATAAAATTTTACAGTTTCTATGTGTAACATATTCATGGTTTGAAGAAATGTACAGTGCCAACATTTTTTCAGGCATTTGGGATGAACACTGTCAGCCTGCTCCACTCAATGTACGTCATGGGCCTTTGCAGTTTTATCCCAGCGCAAAAGTACAGGGACGCAGAAATGTTGATTACAGGTGTCAACACAAAATGAGTGGTAGTAAGTGTAATCATATAGCTCCTTGGTTCACACGGAGCTGCTCAGGGGTAATGAAATGTCTGCTGGCACTATATTGGCACATTTACTGCTTCCAGTGATATCTAATCTCTGTCTGTGAAGATTTTCTGCTTCGCTGTCACACTGTTTGTCACACACGGGAGATAGGGTTGTGAGAAAATGTGTAAACAAATCAAAGTAGTGTTGCATGAAAAACTGGCACATGCCTGCTGGATTATTTCTAGCACATAATATGGTGCAAAAAAACAACAACAACTCCCTTTTGTTTGCGTCTTAAGTTCTGAGCCGCACAGATTTAAGCAAAAAAGTCCCATGAGTGCACTGCAATACCCACGGCTCTGCATGCTTGATGTGAAAGTGGGACATCAGATGAGCTGTGTGACTGATCAGAGGGGTGTAAAAAAAACCCAGGGGAAGAGGCATTGAAGGGTGATTGTGTTCCATGACAGAGCATGCTGAGATGACTGCAGGGGGATCACAGTTACGTCACATTTACGGGAAAAGATTTTCCGAATCAGATATGCAGCGAAATGGCATGTTACATTACCTAATAGTCTGGCAGTGAGAGGGAAGGGGGGGAGCTCCTGGATGACCCTTTGAGCGAAGGCATAGTCATGGTGAAAGACCACACTCAGTTCATATTATACCTTGGACTGAGAAAAGAGCAAATGAAGCACAGTTGAAGACAACACTAAGTATGTGCTCAACACCCACATGGTGTGCCTGTTACATGCAGTCCATGAATAACTTCAGCTGCAGGGTAATACAGGAAATATGATCCAGCCAACTCTGCTACACAACAACACACATGAACACAGCTAAATTTAACACCTTTACAATATGTCACATTTAAATAATAAACTGTATTTCAAGCCATGCGTTTTTCCAGGAAATGCTGACCAATCATTGCAGCTGGGGGAATGATTGTAACAGAGAATAGCAGCACTTCCTGCCGTGAGAAACCTCCCAGTAAAAGCTGCTAAACACTACCAGACATGTTCAAGGAGGAATATGACATGACACTGGGGAGAAATTTACAATATTGGCAGCCAAGATTGTGTATCCCTGATGTTAGCATGTAGCAGCAATGCATATGCAGCCAGGGAATAACTATGGATGGTTGAACTTCTCCCATTAAAAACCACTAGTAAAAGCCTCTTAACACAACCAAGCATGTTCCAGTAGGAATATGATCTGAAACAAGGGTCAAATTAACAACATCAGCTACCAAGATATTATATTTTTCCCTGATGTTAGCATGTAGCTACATGTAGCAATGCATTTGCAATTGAGTAATGACTGTGTGTAGCTGCACTTTCACCCATTAAAAATCGAAACACAACCAGACATTTTCTAGCAGGAATCTGATCCAAGATCAACAAAATATTACTAACATTTTCAAACAAGATTACATGTTTTTCTGACGTTAGCATGTAGCTACATGCAACAGTGTAACTGCAGCCTGGCAATGACTGCAATGGAGAATGGCAGCACTTTGTCCTGTTAAAGATCACCAATAAAAGCCTCTTAACACAGCCCAACATGTTCCAGCAAGAATATGATCCAAAAACCAGGGTCAGAAACCAAGGTTACATGTTTCCCCCGACATTAGCATGTAGCTACATGTAGCAGTGTCTTTGTACTTGGGTAATGACTGTGTAGAGTTGCACTTTCGCTCATTAAAAATCACAGATAAAAGTTTCTAAACACAAGCAGACATGTTCCAGCAGGAATCTGACCTGACACCAGGGTCAAATTAACAACATCAGCAACCAAGATTACATGTTTCCTCTGACATTAGCATGTAGCTACATGTAGCAGTGTACTTGCTATAGGGTAATGACTGTGTATAGCCACACTTTCACCCATTAACAATTACCAATAAAAGCTTTTTAACACAATCATACATGTTCCAGCAGATTTATGTTTCAAAATCTGGGGGAAAAATACAACATGGGCAACCACATTTACATGTTTCCCTGACATTAGCATGTGGCTACATGTAGCAGTGTGTGTAGGCTGATGTAAATGCTTGCAGTAAGGTGCACAGAGCAGATAACCATATAAAGAAATCTGTCACACTTTGATGTCATTTTAAAGCCAAAGCAGAAAAGAATGTTGAAAACAGCATATTCAGAGCGGTCTGAAGCCTGAAGGTTTTGCTCACGGGGATTACTTTTAAATACAATTACCTCGATTTGAAACTTTGGCTATGTTTAATGTGAACATCCAACACTGTAATATTCTGACAGAAAAAGCATGATAAATCCCCTTTAATATAAAAATGATTATGCACCTTTAACCTCTGTTATTTATCTGCCAGCTACTAATATCATGACATTCCAGAGCCTGCTATTCCAACCCTACTCTGCAGTTAGTGTGAGCATTTTTCCCCTCTGATCATCACCTGACAGCCACACCCAGCTGCACAGCTGCTCCCAATAGTCTCATCAACCTGCCCCAGTTTATATATATATATATCTATACGTGCCTCTTACTCTCAGTCCTCCACCAGGTTGCAACTCAAATGTGCATCCAAGTCTTGAATCTGTCATACTCAACTGCTATGTAAGGGAAATACTCCTCCACTACTGGACTTCACAGCAACTCTGACCAAATCTATTCTTAAAATACAGTGGAGGGAAATCAAGTTCAGCCCTCGAGTGTTTTCTATTTTGACTTTAATCTCAACCCAGAGACCCGCAGTTTCATGCTCTTGGGGAATCAGTGGGTCCAGATGTGCGCAACATCTGCACAAGTTTTATACATCCACCTCAGTGAAAACTAAATCTGCTCAATCTCCACGCTGACAACTGAATATCTGCCAAATTTAGCATATCTGTGAAGCAAACAGACTGTATGCAATTAGGTCATTCTCACTGTGCAGTTTGACAGATTCTTCTCCAAAGGAAGAGAAAAAAGAGCTGATGCTGCTGTATCTAAATGAGGAGGTCTTTTTTTTTTTAAAGAACGGTGACACACGAAAAAAGTTTTTCTCTCTCATTATCTGCAAGAGAGAGCTTCAGAAAAAAAACAAACCAAAGTATCACATTGTGCAAAGGAAAATCATGAGTTGTAATTACAGAGTATCTTTTGACATGTTTGAGGAGTTGTGACACCAATCAGAATAAATTGTGCACACGCTACATCAAGATACAGTTATAGTGTAATGCACCGCTGCCATATTAAGCAGAGCGATGACACCGGCAGAGATCCTGTCAGCAGTTAATTTCCCTCCGCTATACTTAGGATGAGGGCATTCTCATTAGTGATACTTAACGATTAAATGAGCTAAGTTTAATGCAAGTTTTTTAATTACAAGACTGTCAAGACTTCACTACTACTTTCTCTGAACAAAGTCTCCATTGTGTGCTGACGATAAAATCACAATATTTATGAAGGTTCAGTAATGAACCAAAAAGCAGCATTAATAAATGTGCCTGACAGATTTTCACTGCTGGCTCTTAACTCCACTGTTTCATCAGCTCAAGGTGTTCAAACAGGATTAAAATAAGAGTAAATTTCCCCAAAATGTTTTATTCCTTCTGTCTTTTTCGCTTCAGGCTGCAAGGTCCTGAATTGACCTCATGTGGTCCTCAGGCGGGATAATGTTCACTGTACTTGCAGGAAAAGCGTGAAGACAACATGCAGTTTTGTTGTTGGTTGCCTGGCAACAGTGTTCCCTTTCATCACCTGAATGCAAAACATATAGTGTACTTCACTTCCCGTGTCGAAAATATGACCTCATGACATCAATTTCAAGGCAGTATTACAACGCAGATGGGAGTTAGGTGGAGCCAGGCGAGCCAGCAAAACAGTCAATGTTAATGAACCTCAACAACCTGGGTTTCTATTGAAGGTTTACTAAATGTTTTAAACAACTGGGGCAAAAATTCTCATGGCTTGTTATAGCTATACAGGCACATACACTGAATGCAACAGCTTCTCCTGTCTGGAGGCTGTGGAAAGGTTTTCTAAGGTAGCAACAGACAGAGAAAAACAGGAAGGACAGGCTGGTGTAGAACAGCAAAATTCCTGCTAGATGCTAACAGTCAGAGATGGATTATGACAGTATAAAAGCTTCCAATGAAGTAGTTTTCCTGTTAAAAAATGCATTTATACTAGAACAAAGTGGCAGCCACTGGAAGCCAACACAAATTGCCAAAAACTGCAGTTCCTCAAATGGCCACTTGAGGCTGAGTCAGTCCCCATAGACCTCCATGTTAAAATGCTCAACTTTACAGCAGAAATAAACATGTTTACAGCCTGGTACAAAAACAGTTTGGGTCTCTTTAGCTTTAACATTCACGACAACTGTATGAGGAGTGAATTTCCCAGTAACATGATCCCCAAAACATCCAACTGCCTCCATCACCACAAAACCCACAAAAAAGGTACATAAATGTGTCCTTTTAGCTAAATTATTATTCATTCATTTTCTGTAATCGCTCATCCTGTTAGGGGCCGTTTTGCTGGCAAGCTGCGAGCGTTTAGACACACAGTGCTGGATTGGCGAGTTGATCTGAGGTGCCCAATTTTCCACCTTGTGGCGGAACCTTTGTGGTTTAAAAAGAACGAGGCGGCACATTTTATTCCTTGCTCACGCCCCCCATTGCCCCGAAAAAGGCGCATTCTGTGTAAACAAAAGTAGGCAGGCGGCATTTTGCTGCAGTCCCCGATTTTGTTTTTATACTGCCAATGCTGAAAAAAGACTGATTGGGCTTTCCTGCAAATCTGCACAATCCCTACCTAACAGCGGCTATAGAGACATTCATGCTCACATTCACACCTACAGCCAGTTTAGAGTCACCAATTAACCTAATGTGCATGTCTTCGGACTGTGGGAGGAAGTACCTGGAGAAAACCCACACTGTTACTGGAGGAACAAGCAAACTCAGCACAGAGGAGCTCCATTCGAACCAGGAACCCTGTTGTTGTGAGACGATAATACTAACCACTGCACCACCATGCTGCCGCTAACTCATTAGCTTATTGGGCTTGTCAGAATTTCACGACTTGATATGCGACTTGCTTGACCTGAGCAATGACCTGACTTATCTCGCTTGACTTAAAGCAGGGACTCAACCTGGCTTTTGGAATTGCTTGAGACTTTAAGGTTAAAACTTGAGACTTGCTTGTGACTTGCAAATGTGTGAATTACCCCCATGGTTGGAGAAAATCGAAAACCGTCCCCGATGGAATTCAGTTAGACTGGAGGGAATGTCAGACCGAAGATGGAAACAGAGTGTAATAAGTTGAGAATTCTGTCTGACATCAGGCAAACAAAACATAGCTCCCCCTTGATACGACTAGCTTTAACAACCAAAGAGACCCACGCTTACCTCATCACACGCTCAGACTCTGTGGACGCATACAAGAGGCCTTTATAGCTTCTTGTTTTCGATCTATTTTAAAAGAATAATAAAATTCAATGCAGAGAAGACAGTGTAAAATGACTATAGCTGACATTGTGTGTGTGGCAGCGTACTCTGGAAACTAATTTCCCTGAGCTCCTCTAACATCAGGCTGTGACTAAAAAAGGTCATCCTCATCATTTGCTGATTAGAGAAAAGGCACAGAGCTGAACAAAGCCACAGTGACATGTGATGAAGGCTTCAACGCTCGACAAGGCCCCACAACATTGTTGTGGGGATGTGCTCGCACTGGGCAGCGCTCCAGCTTTCTGGTACAATTAGTCACTTTATATCAGTGGCAGAACTGAGCGTAATTCATTTCCAGTACTTAGAAGTGTCGTTTTGACAAAACTGAAGGGATGTAAATAAACACGCCCAGATCCGAGGCTGAGCTCATTAAACCATGCGGTCGTGATAAATCTCTGAAACCTGAGGATCCTCCTTTCAAATTCTGCTTAAATGACCTTCCTCCGCCTCCACTCCTCCACTCCTCCACACCTTTGTAGCCTGAGAGATGCTATCTGGGATGCCATGCATGAATACAATGTCCTGAAAAGGCCTTGCCATCTGCCACCACCACTTTGACCAGGGTGTCCTTGGTGCCCTTGGCGACTCTGCTGCTTATTCCAAGCATAATAACTGAAATAATCACTTTCTGAATGAGTGAAATGGGACGACGGGGTTTTACCAAACAATTCCCATGCCAAGAGAATTAGCTCTAATTTGCCCTACTGCGACGATCCCCTCGAAGCACAAATAAATCACTCCTTGAGGACTAATGGCTCCTGTGGGAGCCTGTGGTGAGAGCAGAGACCGAAAACATCACACTTATTGTCTTCTTCATCCTCACTAATTACTGGACAGCTTCCCTCCAAGACAATTACTCCAAGAACCCTTTATTTTTGTATTAAACAGAGGTAGGTTGAGATATCTCTGCTTGAGTGACCTTGATCTGACTCAGCTCATCTTTCCACTGTGAGAGACGCTATCTGGGATGCTATGCTAGAGTACAATGTCCTGAAAAGACCTTTTCATCTGCCAACACCACTTTGTCCTGGGGGTCCTTGGTGCCATTAGTAACCCTGCTGTCACGTACCCCTCCAAGACAGTTACTCCAAGAAGCATTTATGTCTGCGTCTAACAGAGGTGGGCTGAAATATCAACAACTACGAGTGACGTCAGCTTGTCAGCAACCCTCTAATCCTTCAAATCGCTGGTGTGACTGAGAGCATGTGATGGGAATAAGGTCTGGCCGCAAATCAGTGAACTCGCCATGATCCCTCAGAGGGAAAACAAGGACTGGGGCAGCCGAGTGCAGCACGTATTCCTATCAGTCTATTAAGACAGGAGGCTGTAAACTGTAGTGAGACTCACAAAACCTTGACACACAGGGAAGAAAGCAAAAAGGAGTCGTGCTTAAAGAAGCGAGGAGTTCTTTCTGGAGCTGCCATTTTGAAGTGATGTTCAACAGCCTCAATAAGAAGAATGTACGTAGAGAAACTGGTCTCTATAGAGTCTCTATATGACGCAGATACAAGATGTTGGGCTGTAAACTGTACAGAGACTCGCAAACCCTTGACACACAGGGAAGAAAACAAAAAGGAGTTGTACTTAAGGAGTGAGGAAATCCACAGGAAGTGTCCACGCTCAGCAGTCAGACAGGAGTCAGGTTAATTTCCAGGGCTGGTACCTGCAGTTATTCCCGCTAGTTAATAACATGTCGGGCAGGAAATCCAAAGTGTGGGATCATTTTGAGAAGGTGAAGGACGAACCCAAGGTGATATGTAAACTCATCTTCATTGATCGACAACAAACATGACGTATCATCTGAAACATGGAAGTAGCTACATGCCCATTTCTCACACCTTCAACTCAAACATTGTGTTGCCCCGCTCAAAATACATAATTTATAATTGAATTAATATCGTAAACATGCAGGCGACTGGTCGACTAATGGCCCTAAATGACGACTATTGGTCAACTGGGAAAATTTTTAGTCGCAGCAGCCCTGGAACAAAGGAAGGAAAGAAGCCTGATACTGAACTGCAAGTCTTAGCTCTTAACTCACCTGCTTCGATTATCTTCAGCACTCGTCCTGTGGCCTTGTGCCTACGACATAATCGCAGCTGTGACGATGTTCAATACCACAGCACAACCTTGAGTATGATATTGCTTAAATAAATTTTGTATTAATCTTTTGGATGGTCCTCTGTTGCCATTGTTACTATTTATTGCCAAGGCATTATTAGGTAAATTGCCCACTTATATCTCCAGCCTTCTGTCCTTTCACACAAGCAACTATTGCTCTCATTCATCAAATGGTATTCTTTTAAATGTCCCCAGGGTGCACTCAGAGCTCAGTGAAACTGCTTCCTTTTCTTATGCACCCTGGGTATGCAATGAGCTCCAAGATGTTGCTACCTTCGACGCACTCCCTTCCCCGAACATTTTTTAAAGTATTTTAAAAACGGCCTTAGAGGAAACATGTTGCTGCTTTTATGGTCCTTGACCCAAGTGGACTGTGTCATTGGTTTGGCCTGTGTACCCCTTTTCTCTAACTATGTTTCCCTTGCGGTGCCTAATGTATTGTATGTGTTTAAATATGTGATATATTTTTATTATTTTTACTGCTGTACCTGATAGTGTCGCTGTCTTGACCAGGACTCCCTGCAAGAAGAGATCTTGTATCTCAGTGGCACCTTCCTGGCCAAAAAGAATTGCCTTGCTTTCATGATCTCAATATATTGAATTGTAACTCCTGTATTGTGGTACATGTTGTAGTGCCTAATTCCTACCAGATTTTCCTTTAAAGCTAATTTTAGGAAAACTATCAATGCTAGTTGTATTCCCTTTTGTGTTTTTGCTAGCAATGTGTTATTACGTTAGAGGGAAAAGTTAAATTGCTAAAGACAAATTACAGCTAGGTCAACAGTTAATTAACTGCCAAGAACATTTTTGACCGGTGACGCTGTCGGTCTATTCACGAGTTTCTTCAGAAGTCTATGGGCGCTGCCATGACAGACAACTACTTCCGCTATCTGGCAACCTGTTTCCGGTTCAACGCCACTGCTCACTCAGCCTGCAGCGCGAGCACGAAAACAACATTTGAGCTATCGATAAACTAGCACCATAATTTGTATTTTATTGGAAACATGGGTTTAAGTTCAACTTGCGCCGTTGTTGGCTGCCACAAAAACTCAAAAGAGCTCAAGATTTTGTCAGAAACCGTCTGTGTTGAACACCAGAAACGTCGCAAGACATGTCCGTGCCCTGCGCCCTACGCCTTACACACCATGCCGAGCAAGGAGGAGCGCCGGCTAGCTTGGCTTGCGGCGTTGAAAACAAATATCCTCCAAAGAAAGTTTATGTTTGCTCTTTTAATTTCGTCGATAAAAAGCCCACGGACCTGCACCCTGATCCATGGCGAAAAGCCGGCGTTTACGGTGGCTTTCACTGCTAGCTCAACCGTAAACAGGAATCAAGTCAGGAAAAAGGTGGATACATTCATTTTCATCCTCTTCACTTTATTGCGTTTTGCACCAGCTGAATCTGACGAGAGCTGGACAGACATGCGAAACATAGTGCCTGCTGCCAATTCTCCAGTCTCCGATGATTAGCTAGCCTTGGCTGCTTTGCACTGCACACCAGCCAGGTAGTGGGAGCTGGCTAGCGGTGCTCAACGAGTCAATGGAGCGCTGGACTAAAAGGAGAGGTCTCTTCATGTCAGTGGGTTTCAAGCTGTCGAAAGCAAAATTAACCAAAACTGACATCTGTAATTAGGCTACAACACTGAAACATCTTGTGGTCGGGGATTTAAACACAACACAAATCTTTGCACGTGAGTTATAAATTAAAAATCGATGCAGTTTTCTGAGTATTGTAATGTAATTCAAATGTATCAATATTATCTTAGCTCATTTAGTTGACATTTCTAGGTGATGTTTAACAGCCTCAAAAGGAGGAACGTACTGTATCGAAAGCACCTTTCTTAGACTGAAAAGGTCATTCTCACTATCTGCTGATTAGAGAAAAGGCACAGAGGTGAACAAAGCCACAGTGACACGTGATGAAGGCTTCAACGCTCGACAGTGTTGTGGGGATGTGCTCACACTGGGTGACGCTCTAGCTTTCTGGTACAATTAGTCACTTTTTATCAGTGACAGAACTGAGCGTAATTCATTTCCAGTTCTTAAAAGCGTTTTGACAAAACTGCAGGGATGTAAATAATTCCTGTGACTCGGCTCACCTTTCCACTGTGAGAGACGCTCTCTGGGATGCTATGCTAGAGTACAATGTCCTGAAAAGACCTTTTCATCTGCCATCGCCACTTTGGCCTGGGGGTCCTTGGCGCCCTTAGCAAATCAGCTGTCAAGTGCCCCTCCAAGACAATTACTCCAAGAAGCATTTAGTTCTGTATTTAACAAGGGTTGGTTGAGATTAAACAGCTACGAGTGACGTCAGCTTGTCAGCAATTCTAATCCTTCAAATCGCTGGTGTGACTGAGAGCATGTGATGGGAATAAGGTCCGGACGCAAATCAGTGAACTCGCCATGACCCTCAGAGGGAAAACAAGGACTGGGGCGGCGAGTGCAGCACATATTCCTTTCAGTCTATTAAGACAGGAGGCTGTAAACTGTAGTGAGACTCACAAAACCTTGACACACAGGGAAGAAAGCAAAGAGGAGTCGTGCTTAAAGGAGCGAGGAGTTCTTTCTGGAGCTGCCATTTTGAAGTGATGTTCAGCAGCCTCACAGAGAGGAATGCACTGTAGAGAAACTGGCCTCTATGGACCTGAAGATGACGCAGCTACAAGATGTTGCACTCTGTGTAAGGAGCACAGTCCAAATATTTCTCAAATTGAAAACGTATCACTTTCATGCCCTTCCAAAGGCTTCACCAGGCTATCACTCTGTCTTTCTACCTGTATAACCAGCAGATGAACAACTGTATTTTGGGGGTTTTAAAGGTCAATGGATGTGGAGGCAGTCACTGAATCAGAAGCACTGTGGCAGCCCAGTCACCAATAGAAAATGTTTTCTTTGTACATTTCTACAAACCTCATACATTACATCATACCAATATTTTTAAAGCAGCATAGTATATGAGGTGACTTTGTCTCTGGGAGGTGAGAGGATGATGGATGGTTTGACACCTAGGCAAGATGCCTGCCAAGCTGCAGATCCCTGTTCTGAGACTAACACATAACAAAAACAGTTGTGTGCTGGTGAGTCACTGCTGTGTTTCCAGTGGCTTTTTAGTCACTGAAGGTGGTTGTTTTTTAGCAACCTGTGACTGTTTTGCTATCGAGGATAGCGCCACGAAAATTGGTTGTTTTTTTTACCAAGACGTTGCTGCTGATAATACCTGAAAAGATGCTTGACAGAGCAGTTTTCTTTGAGTCATACACTGCCTAGACACACAGACGTGCAGGTTACGAGTCCTGATATACACCAGCTGCTAATATATAACGTGCATTTTACTCACAGTAAAGTCAGTTCTTCTTTAGGTTGGGTTATTTCTGTCAAACTGATGCTTTTAGCCATAATAGCAGTGTGATACTAGCCTAGCAGTTGATTGGCCTTTTCAGTTAAGACTTTACAATCTTAACAACTATGCTATTGAATGCATTGGCATAAAATTTTGTAAAGACATTCATACTCCCCCAGACGTGAAACATAAGCACTCTTCGTATAGAGCCATCATGAGGTTGAGATTTGTTGTTTTGAATGAAATATATCAACTATTGGATAGAACGACAAGAACGATGTATAGTAACTTTGGTGATCCCTTAACTTTTGATCTGGCATCATCTGATCAATGGTATATTTTGTGGCAGCCTGTCATTGCATTGCACTGGCAAAAAAGCTAAAATTAGCACGTCCACCAAGGTGTCATATTTCCATCACTGTCGATCAGAGCCAATCAGGGCTGGAGCCGATCAATACTGATGACTATTGCAGAGTCATTTGTCCTGGAAGTGAATGCTGATTGTAATCTTTCCTAGTGGCGTAGTGGTAGTTGATGTGGGTATACTTAAGGGTAGATGGGAAGAGGAAGTAGGTATACACTTATCAATTCCAGTCACTTTTTAGCTGATAGGTGGGTTTACTTTAAACAGTCACTTCAGCAGTGACTTGCGGCGCCAGAAACCATCAAAAAAATACGTTCTTTAACCTTTAACCATGTCCCGTAAGATGATAAAGCCAAACCCTGTTCTTTATCCTAAACCTAACCATGTGCTTTTGTTGCCTTTACCTAACCACAGACATTTTTGTAAGGATTTCCTGTGAAAACCGAAGTGTTCTCGAAAGACGATAACGCATGTAACAGGCAGAACTTGACACAGCGTCCCAGAACATCAGCAACCAACGCACGCACCCAGGGTACCTTGCAAATCATGTATTTTCCCATTAAATAAAAAAGCTAGATGTCAGGGGGTTGCTCGTGGGTTTTGTTTATAGTTGCCACAACTTGCACTTACACACACAGACGATCTCTCTTTTGGCAAAGGGGTGGAAAAACTAGCTTGCTCATTCTCTGTAAGTTTCTAAAAATACTCCTCGACCAGCAGCAGCCACTGAGATCCATCCAGAAGGACCTCTGCTGTCACTATTCCAGATCAAAAATTGCTGTCATGCCTGAGACTTGCCTATTTGCAGTTAAATGCCAGCTCCACAGAGAAACGCAGACTGGTTTTTATAAAATATTCAGGGAGGTTCAAACCCATTGTTCTTGATAGAGGATGCTGCTGCTTGCTTATCACAGCCATTTCCTCCGACAATAACAGGAAGGCCAGTGATGTAAGATCTTTTCATCCTGCTGTGACCCAACAAGCCAAGTGGGAGCTCTGGAAATGAGCATCTCTATCCGTTTCCTCCCTGCGTGTGTTTGACAAACTCAGCAACCCGGCAGCTGAAGCCGACTCCCAACATGAGACGAGGCTACCTTTTCATTAGCAATTACAGTGTTTTCTCCAAAGTGGCAGCAGCTGAAGAAAAGCGAGCCTGTAAGAGAGCCTGTGTGAAGCTATCATTATTACTGCTCCTGCCATTACAGCTGCCAGCCGCTGACTAGTCGAATTCATGCCACAGCATGCGAATATGGATCAGTCCTGCCCTCCTGCATTCAGGCTGAGGTCACGTCTGAATCTCTGCCCCTGCAAATGACTGCGATCAGATAAGGCTGAACGCTGACATTTTACCAAGATGGAAGGCATTCTTCTGAGTGTTTAAAAGCATGTTTATCAGCACGGCTAAGCCTCTTTCTGTAATTCTATAGGATGACTCGCAGAGGCGTGGGTTGTATTGTTTTTCTGATTGCCTGCAATCTGAAACTCATTTCATTAACTCTCCATGATATAGCACTTCTTCACCCCGCAGACTGTGCATCAGTAAAGCTTCACTGCCCACACACATTAAACTTCACTGAAGAACAAATTGAAATTGAGCACACAGCGGGTCCAAAAAAAAAAAAAAACCTTTATAGCCGAAAATGATCAATTGTGGCTAATTACTTGGATTCCACATAACAAGTGACACCAGTCAGATTAATTCCCACGTAATAATTCACGCTCCCACGAGATTACGTGTATTTATAGTCACCTCCTGTGGCTTGGAAGTGACTGGGGAGCCGATGCTAGCTTTACTTGGCACAGAGGAAATAGCTCTCCTCTCTCTATATTTGACAGCATCCATTTCCTATGCAAGGCTTGCGCAATATTACATTTCACCATGGGATATGCATTGGTCTGAATGTAAGGCTGGGAGTTTCTCACTTGTGCGCTAAAAATAGTCACTTTAACAAGAAAGTACGGGGATATAAAGTGAGTCTGTGCTTCATGTATACGGGGCGTTTTGTACTGAAATCTGTCTAAAAGCTCCCAGTGGTACTGCTATGATATTTCTAAGGGGGGCTTTAATGTCTGTACAATATGCTTAACTGTGTTACAGCACAGCAGCTCTTTTCTTTAAGAAGAGAACAAATTATGCAAAACTGGATCCTGGAGGCATTACTACCATATGAATGAGGTCAGGGGATGCACAAATAAGTGTTTAAGTCACATGGTCTGCAATTACACACAGCTCTTAGTAAACACTACCTGTGGTGCATTAGCAGCACAGGCAGCCTGACACCATCACAGTGTGTTATCATGGGCTTTAATTGCAATTTGCGTGCACACAGGATGTTTCCAACAAGTGCAAATTAAAAAAAAAACACTCCCGTGAAGGCACCAACCTGCCTGGCTTGCACCTGCACAAATCCAAATCCAAAAGTTGTCTCGTATATGTCAAAGTGGATGTTGGTGCCAAAGCGCTTCGGCAGCTCAGGTTTTATGTTTACAAGATGAAGCGCACAAAAAAAACAAGCAGTAACGGTGCGATAATAGCGAGGAGGTTACATAATATAGATGGGAATGAATGAAACGCGCTGTAAGCGATGTGCGGATGCCCATCTGTCACATGCATGATGGTGAATTAATGCGATAATCAAACACATGAATCAAGCGCTCCGTTCTGCGAAATGCACGCGCGCAACGGACAGGCTTTTTTTCTCTTATTCAGAATAGCGCGATCTCATGTTGCCTTCAAATACCGGACCCGTTACAGACAAATCTGTAGGAAATCCAAACACCTGGATCAACCCCCGGGTTGCCAGGTCCTTTTGCCCGAAGTTTGACAAAAGGTGCAAAAAGCCGTCAGATGACACAGACATGAGAAAGCTCCGAGCGCCTTACCTCGATCCAGAGAGAGCGGTTGGACCACTGTCGCCATGACTGCTGTTTACTGGAGACTGGAGAGACTACAGAGCTACAGAGCTGCAGCATCACACAGACAGAGAGAGAGGAAGAGAGGGAGAGAGATGGGGGGTGGTGGTGCTGGGAGTGGTTGGGAGGGGGATTAATCTACCTCCATCCTCATCATATCTCGTAACCTGGCATTGTTTGCACAGGAACAGCAGCTTTGCAAACGCGCACGGCGAAATTAATAAATAAATAAATGTGCATCTTGTCATATTAAAGCACCACTGTAAAAAAGATGTGGCACGAGAATGTCTTGACACATCTGCTAAAATCACTCATTTATGCATTTTTTGCCTCACAGAAATTTGATTTCTAACTAAAGATGAGTGAGTGCATCATTTATATCTATATCTGTGTCTGTTCAACCAACTAAATGATTTGTATCTGTACTGGGAACGGGCGGGGCTTATCACAGAAGTGGGTGGGGTTTATGTCAAACTGGGTTTGGCCTAATCAGAAGTTGTTTATTATAAAAAAACTGCTCTTTTTCCCTCAATTAACCAGATTATCATCTCAAAAATTTGAGAAGTTTTTAAGGAAAATTCTGCTCCTTTTTTATTATTTGATGATATTATCTAAGAATTCCAGAAAAGTTTTCATCAAAAAAATGTCTTTTTTTTGAATTAACAAAATAAGAATCTCATTAATTCTCATATTTCTGAAGAAGTAATGACATTTTGTCTCAGAATTTCGAGAAAAGTTTACATGAAAGAAAATTACGTTCTTGTTTTTCTTAATTAACAAGATAAAAATCTCAAACTCAAATTTCTCTTATTTAATGAGATGATCTCAGAATTAAAAAAAAAGTCTGCTCCTTTTTTTAAAAAAAAAAATAAAAATAACAGGATAATAATCTCATAAATTATAATTTTCTGAATTAACAAGATTATTATCTCATTAATTTCGAAAAAATAGAACAGATATTTTTCAATGAAATTTTTCCTCAGAATTCTGAAATAATAATCTCTTAAATTCTGAAAAAAAAGTATTTATAATGATATCCTGTTCCTGATTTTTTGTTTTTTGTTTTTCCTGAAAACTAATCTCATTAATTCAGTAAAATTAAGTGAACAAAGAATGTGTAGCATCCACATGTGTTTGCTGATCGTCTTGTTTCAAAATGTTGGACATTAATATGCAGCTATCACAACCTCCATTCTTCTTGTTTCAGTCTTTCCATATAACTTGGAGCCGTGCTGCAGGAAGTTGCTCACATTCAACAAGTATTCCAAAGTCTGTGGATGTGCGGACCGTGTACTTTTGGCCTCACAGTGTATCTCATAAATCAGAGCAGCAGTCAGGACAACTGTTTTATCTCACTTACTGTAACTGATGAATAATAAAGTAACCGTGGAAAGTGTAGGTGTAGGCTGTATGTCAGTGTTAGGAGGTGGTGAACTATGTGTAATTAAACAAGTACTTTAACTTTAGTGTGGTACCGACTACACTACTGAAACTACACAAGGCCATAAAAGGAAAATAATATTCTTTCGTTTTATTTTACCAGCTTCTCTGCTGTGATTGAACCCTCTTTGTCTACAGTGAGTCAGTTCAGAGAAGTTGTTGCTATTCTAGAAGTTACCTGGCTAACTGAGTCATCCCGCTTGATGCAATATCTCCACCTCTGCTTTCTGAAGGCAGCTGTCTGACTGATGGAGATTGAGTGCAAAACCAAAGCTGACATTCCCACACTTTCCCATCAACAGTGGGGTATTCTATTTTTTTGGTTTATGACCTGTAAACAAGTCAGCACTGTTCGCATTTTTTGCTGGCATGCGACCTGTTTGCAAAGACTGCAAAAAAATGGACGTAGCTACCATGATGGCGTCCAGTGGTTTGTGGTTTTCTGTTTTGACGCCTTAAGTTTGACCTTTCGGCAGTCGCCATTTTAGGTTTTTTTGAGCCAGAAGTGACCATATTTGGGCAAGAGGCTGACACTGTGGAGGAGCAAGGGATGGATCTGACTGAGAAGCCGAGGACACTGTCTGAAGACATCTCGTCACTTGAAATAACTTTAAGCCTTAATGAAACTTAAATGGGTGAGTCTCATAAAAAACCAACATGTTCTCACTCCGACCTCGCCACATATCGACGTTTGGTCATGGACTTTCCACGATGAGGTATGACGTGAAAGGTACCCTGGTGACGTCCTGTTGCATGCATTGTCTGTTTTCAAAATACACTTCTGTTTTCACAGGAAGTTTACCATTTACATACTGTCCTTTCAAAATGAAGGCACTACGTCAGCTTTACACTGCAAATGTACGTTGTTGTTTTTTTTGCTTCAACAACAAATGCACGTGGTTGGGTTTAGGGAAAAAAGAACAGGCTTTGGCATTATAAACTTATGGGACACAACCACTGCTCTCCCAGGTGAAAGTCAGTGTTTTTTGGACCCATTCTTGTCCCGCCACGTTTCCTCCTGACGCCACGAGTAACGTCAAACTAAAGCAGTGACCGGCCGCGTATCACGCAGACGTTACAGGATGTTTTTTTTCGTCAGTGTCTGACACTGCAAGTCACTGCCTAAGCGCTGGATTGGAGTGAGACTGGGTTGTTTTCAATATAGGGGTTACATGATGATCGACTGGCTTCTGGAGCCAGCCCCAAGTGGCCTTTTGAGGAACTGCAGCTTTTAGCATTTCAGTGCCGGCTTCATGTTTCAGCCTTGGATGTTGCCACTTTTCGTAGTACATTTTGACATGATTTCATATCACATGCACATTGTCAATGTGATCAGCTTTTCACAAACTTCTTCCAGTGTGGAGTATTACTAGCTTGCAAAGCAGCTTCCTGACCACGACATACTTTGTATATTTACATGACTTAATCTACAGTTTGTATTCTGTATACTTGGGTTATGTCTTGGGTAATGTCAAAAGACTTTTACATGTATAAACACCTATGGATGCTGTATGTGAGGAAATCTTGAGTGGGTGTGTTTCTGTGTGTGATTATCGACACCCCTTCGACACAGCTGTGGGCTATCATGCAATTAAGGGCTATATTTAAGCACTGTGTCACTTTATGAGTGTTGATATGTCTGAGGAAGGATCCTTGTGACTAAAACTTTGAGTCTTTTTAAATAAATTAGTGCAGAGATGATCAGTGGACTTGGACTGGATCTCTAAGGGCATTGATTCCCTGCACCATAAGGGAGACAAGCTACAGCTATTTCTACATTTGGCTTCACCAATCACACAGGTCGAACCAGTGGCCCTTAGTCTCTAACTCATATACTGTACATGTGTGTCTCTGTGCCTGCATGCGTAAACGCTTAGCCGCGTATGATCCATTCATCCGCTGCACTTCAGAGATCAGCTGATTGCGACCACACTCGCCATTAAGGTTTATTGTGAAGCGCTGAGCCATGTTATCTCCTCTCCTGGCTACATGCACTGCATGCAGCCTGATAAGACTGAATGATGGTTGTGAACCTTTGTCGAAGGGCTTAAGGATTAATCCTCATGTTTATGTGCTACCACAGAACGTAGCCAAACCACTGACTCTCTTCATCTACTGTAGATCTGCTGCCTAATGGTGCCTGCTGCTGCTGCTGTGGCATATCTCATACCTGGACAGTCATTGCCCTCGACAGAAGCAGCGCTCAACAAAAACAAGTAGCAAATCCCTGGTCAGGGGAGGGAGGACGTGAAGGCAGCCCGGGGAGTCACATGGCTCACAAACCGTGACTCCGCCATGACAAATGCAAACTGTAAACACAAATACACACCTGAGGCGAGGGCCAATATTTAAGCTTCCATGTGCACAGCTGTTCAGAGCAGAATCCACAGTTCATGCAGACACTGGAATCATTTGAATCTCATTTATCTTGCTGGCATGAAAAATCAGTTAAGCCTATACACATTTGGGAAGCAATTACCTCACTCCTCACCTCACTTTGCTTCATATTGGCAGCGATGCAGTAATCCAAGGAGGGCATTTTTTTTTAAATGTCATATCGACGTGTTTCTGCTGATTTCAGTTCGATTCAGTTTTCACCCTCAGGGAATATTCTGTCACCGTAATCAGCTCACTTTTTGATTGAAACTGCCACTAAACCTAATCACGCAGTCCATATGTGCTGGTGAATTCCAGCCACCCACAGTCCCACCCAGCTGCATGCAGATGTAAACTGGTGCTAAGTGGTGGGCTGGACGGACGGATAGGGATGCTGACGGCTTAGAGAGCGCACAGAAAGAGGGCAGAGGGGGATTACAGGCTCCCACCCATATGGGCTGGAATACAGTTCTGCTTTTTTTTTTTTTTTTTTTTTTTTAAGAGGTGGGATTACGCTGCAGCGCTCTTAAAGCTCTTAACTGCAAGTGAATTGATTTCTGAAAGGTCTCCACTCCCACAGAGGGAGCGGGAGGCCATGTCCACAAGGCAAATACAGACCACCGGACTGAAGTGTGTTTGACTATCAGATTAAAGATCATAACATTCAGACAGTGTCAGAAGGTTTGTGGGCACCAATCTCTATCAGGACTGGTGCTAGATAAATTCAACATGTCATTAAAGGAATAGTTCAACATTTTGGAAAATTACTTTCTCACCCGGTGTTAGATAAGAAGATCAGAACCAGTCTCATGTCTGTATGGTAACCTGTGTGGCGATATCAAGACCTAAATCCAATTGAACACCGCTGGGACGTTATGTATTGGTGCATTCAATGCCACCAAGTACCGCCACAGACTGTCCAGGAGCTCACTGATGCCCTGATCCAGGTCTGGGAGGAGATCCCCCAGGACACCATGCACTGACTCATCAGGAGCATGCCAGGACGTTGTCAGGAGTGCATACAGGCATACAGGGACCAAACACACTGAGTCATAGTCCTTTGGAGGGCTGGGTCTGACCCACGGGCCGTATGTTTGACACCCCTGCTCTAATCCATCTGCTACATTTACTGTGATCTGTATGGCAGGTAACACTGGGGAAAAACATAAGAAAATTTCCTGGTGACCTGATACAATCTCAGAAATAATGTCTTTACTGTATGTAATAGAGTATAAAGGCGTGCTGCATGATGTGACAGGCTGCTTTCCCACAGCTGCTCTGCTGTTTATTACCAGGCTCCATCACGCAGCTGCTGACAGATAACGAAAGTAGATCATCATGTAAACACGAGGCAGATATAGTCAGCTGATAGACATCTTAAAAATAGTATTTATTTTCTTTCAAGGCACGTCAAAAAACAGATATACAGTTTTCTTTGCGGGAACAACTGAGGGACGTGTCTCCATGATGATGTTGTTTCACTTGTCAAAGCTGTCAACTCGTAGCTTTTATTTGCAACCGAAGCAACTTTGGGATTAAACGTCTCACTCATGGGCGCCACAGAGCTGAGAGCCTGCAACACTGATTTCCATACCATGCATTTGCCATGGGATTAACCTTTAGCACAGCTTTCCTCTGACCATTAGGCGACTGACGCCCCCTTCAGGGAAACAGCGCGCAGTCACTTTGTCATATGGAAATACTACATGACATTAAAGTAATGACATTACAAAGTAGTTCCCTTTGTCTTAAGTGATTTCATCTCATTTAATTTGAAATGCTATGTGGAGCATATTGTCCCTGAGTCACATTATTGCACAGCATGAAATGAGGATATTCATTGCTGCTCATTGGCATTTTAGCTGCTCATAGAGTGATGGTAAAACTTTTTTTAGACATCTATATTGAGCTAAATGCTTAAAAAAAACCTTCTTGTCTTCATCTCCTGCTTTGACTGGCATTACATATGAGGATAATCAACAACAAAGTGTCCCTAGTATTTTGCATGGTCAATATTAGGCAAAATCACTCAGCTGTAATAATCCGTAATGATGTATCAGTTATTCTAAACTATGAATAATGTTGACTGAAATCACTCACAAGCCTCTACGCCAACTGCCGCATCCAAAACCCATTCAAAATGCAAAACGGCAATCATTATCTTCAGACTAATTCTATTATAAATCCATATTCAGACGCTCTACGGGTAAAAAAACATGTTGCTTGGAGATTAATCATTTGTAGATAAACTCTGGTAATTTGCCTCTAACTGTTTCTGAAGGGCAGCCGACTGATTTCTGCTTCAAATGATTCGCACTCATTACATCAAATCACAGAAGAGGGCAAGATGGAGGGGCCGTAATGAACCATCTTGGACTGTGGTTTGGGTCTGATTGCAAGCAGCTATTAGTTAGTGTTCTCTACGAGCACATCCGGTGCCAGAGAAAGAAAGAATGATATGTATTCTGCCAACAGCATCTGCACTGTTATTAAAAAAAAGTTATAGCAGAGCCTGGGGGAGGAGTGATTTAGTGAGACGTTTTGGCTGGACAAATTACAGCATGAGAGGAGAAGTGAGGCATCTTTCCTCATCAAAGTTTGATTGTAGTTAGATCCTACATGAATATAGATTGTATTTTATATGCTCTGTTGAAATGTGATGAGATTTAGAAACAGGCGCAGGGATAGCTCCAGGGACCCAGAGTGTCAGGGTTCCCCCCCGGCCTTTACCTGCAAAATGTCACTTAAATTAACACATACTGACCAGCAAACCTCAAACTGAATACAGATTACACAAAAAGACTGCAAAGAGAGACAAAAGTCCAAAAGAGACACAAAACAATAGAAAAAGACACAAAATGCCCAACAAAGAGACACAAAACAACCACAAAATGACCACAGGCACAAAAGACTACAAAAAGAAACAAAACAACTACAAAGACACTCAAATCGACAACAAAAAAGCCGCACAAAGTTACTTCAGAGACACAAAACAGACACAAAATGACCTCAAAGAAGCACAAAATGACTACAGAGGCACAAAACAACCACAATGAGATATGAAGTGGCCTCAAAGAGATACGAAATGACTGCAAGAGGACACAAAATGACCAAAAGAGACACAAACAATCACGAACGGACACAAAACCACTACAAAGAGACACAAAACAACTACAGACAAACATGAAATTACCCCCAAAAGACACAGATACAGAAAACGCCCTACAAGGAGACACAAAACAACCACGAAGAAACACAAAATGATCACAAACATACACAAAACTACCGTAAAAAGATATAAAGCATCTACAAAGAGACAAAAAACGACTACAAATAGTCACAAAATCACCAGATACAACCACAATGAGACAGAAAATGAACAAAAATCCCTCACAAAATTACCCAAAAAGACACAAAATGACTACAAGCACACATACAACAACCACGGAGACACAAAACAATGACAACGAGACACAAACTGAATACAAAAAGACACAAAATTACCTTTAAGAGACACAAAATGACTACAAAAAGACACAATATTACCTTTAAGACACACACAAAATTACTACAAAAAGACACAAAATGACTACAAAAAGACACAATATTACCTTTAAGAGACACAAAATGACTACAAGCACACATACAACAACCACGGAGACACAAAACAATGACAACGAGACACAAACTGAATACAAAAAGACACAAAATTACCTTTAAGACACACAAAATGACTACAAAAAGACACAATATTACCTTTAAGACACACAAAATTACTACAAAGAGACACAAAATGACTACAAAAAGACACAATATTACCTTTAAGAGACACAAAATGACTACAAAGAGACACAAAGTTACCTCAAAGAGTTACAAAATGAGCAAAAAAAAACAAATTTGCTTTCAAACAGACGCACAACAGCTAGAAAAAGTCACAAAATGACAACAAAGACAAAAAACGACTACAAATAGTCACAAAATCACCAGATACAACCATAATGAGACAGAAAATGAACAAAAATCCCTCACAAAATTACCCAAAAAGACACAAAATGACTACAAGCACACATACAACAACCACAGAGACACAAAACAATGAGACAATGAGATACAAAGTGACAATTAGGAGACACAAAACAATGACGAGACACAAACTGAATACAAAAAGACACAAAATTACCTTTAAGACACACAAAATGACTACAAAAAGACACAATATTACCTTTAAGAGACACAAAATGACTACAAAAAGACACAAAATTACCTTTAAGACACACAAAATGACTACAAAGAGACACAAAGTTACCTCAAAGAGTTACAAAATGAGCAAAAAAGCCAAATTTGCTTTCAAACAGACGCACAACAGCTAGAAAAAGTCACAAAATGACAACAAAGACACAAAACAACTACACACAGACACAAAACAACTACAAGGAGACAGGAAACGACCAAAAAAGACACATTTACACCATAAAGACAACATGACTACAAAGACATGCAAAGTCTGTGTGTTTTGCTCTTATGTAGGAGAAGTGGTGGTGGTGGGGGCCTCTGCATGTTTGTGCCCAGGGGCCCATTATCTCATAATCCACCCGTGGCACAGGTTCATCAGATTCAAAACAATCCACAGGATAACACTGGAATGTGATGGGTTTATAAAAAAGCCTTCATCAATAATTCAGAATATGTAAAATGCAGATGATAACATAACATTTGTGTTTATAAATGATATATTCACTTCTCTGTTTATTTTCCCTGGGAACCACTGCAAAACTACCGAGGTGTTCGTCTGAGTTCTTTTACATTTACACATTCAGTGAGAAATGTTACGAGCCCAGTAGCTGCGAGGCAGTGCACTGTGTTTCCTGGAAAAACGCATGCTGCTTCCAGGATTGTCTAATGGAAAACACTGCTCCGCACATATAAATAGAAACAGATGACCCTGAAATATCACATGGATGAGTTACTCAACCAGGGGCACCAGTGTGCAGGGGTCACGTCCAGGGGGTCAGCTGGATTATGGGCATTTACCCGCAGCTTGGATGATGGCAGTGACGAAAGAGATGTACACAGCACCATCTGAGAGCAGACAGAGCTGCTGCTGCTGCTGCTGCTGCCGTGTGGCGTGACAGGATTGCACAAGCTGCCGCTGTGATGACACCAGAACGAGTGACTCAGCTAAACGAGAGATTTTTATAGAATTTGATTCCATATAATAAACTCGGCTATGTTCATAAATATCCACCAACAAGCCCCTGGAAGCGTTCCCTGATCAGTTTAATCAGAGGTATTTGCATTTTAACAAGAGGGTTGTTATTGATGCCACCCTGAGGACCATGAGAATTTAATGCTGCTGCTAGTAAACAAAGATTTGCCGTGATGATGAGCTGCAAGCGTTCACAAATAAATATCAATTATTCCTTCTTGTTTTCATTAAAAAAGACTGAACTGATACTCCTGAGAAATTTGGGAATTGTGTGGAGCTCAAAACTATGATGCTGATATCAGGTAGTAAGCAGAATCCCAAAATAATACACGCAAACATTACGGTGAGTTCAGGGGGTGTGGGACATCAGATAAGCACCGTTATTAAATTTAAAGGTCCCATATCGTGAAAGTCAGATTTCCAATGTCTTTTAAAAGGTAAAGCAGGTGTAGGTGCCTTATAAATACTGTGAAAGTGTCAAAACACAGAGAAACACACACACAGTTCATAATCAGAAACTGTGCCTGTAAATGAGACGTCAAGATTTCTGTGAATTTGTGATGTCACAAGTCTACTATGTAGACTGTTTGAAACCTCAACAATTAAAATAGGTCCTTTTGCGTTTCTTGTTGGAATGTTTTGCAGTGTATGTGGATGACATCAGCTGACAGGAAGTAAACATGGACCCAAGCTGTTGCCAAATGGCCTATAAAGATAAAAAAACGGAACGTTACAGACGGAGGATGATTACAGGTATATAAAGGCAGATGGTATGAGAACCAATAGATGCTGCATTTGAAGACCGATTGCGTCACATCGGAGCGACCAAGGCTCTCCCATTTCAAATGCGGTCGAGAAATCAGGCCATCTATCCCAGAATTTGGAGGATGCAACGCATGAATCCTTCGTGGCCCAGCATATCCCAAGGTGCATTGTGTGCCGGTGACGTAAGTTAACTAACAGTTAACATTATGATTAGCTAAAAGCACACAGCTTAAACAATCTTAATCTAAAAAGCTTTCCTGAAAACGGTCCAACGATCAGCCTGAAATATATCAAACGGTGGTGTCTCCGGCAGTGAATCATCTCCTCAAGTATATATATATATAATAACAATCTCTGGGTCCATGATTTAGGGCTAACTAACTTACAAGTTTGCTCCTTCTTTTTTCAAGTGCAGCTTGTTGTCAGGAAGCAGAGGTGCCAAAGGGGCGGGGCGAGAACAACTGGTGATGCAACCAGGAAACCGTCCGCAGACCAGACCATCTCATTTCGGAAACCATACGGTTTGGCTGAAAGGACGTAGACTGCCAACATCAACTGCAGAGGCCACATCCCAGCTAATGTGTTTTTTGAACATTAAAAATAAAATACAAACCTGAATATGAGCAGCACAACGGCTGCACCTATCCTGCAACGTACCCTCTGGACTTGCAGACTGAGCCCTTGCAAACTTCAGTTGCTTGTAGTTTGATGTATTTACCGTCATCACATAAAGTCTGCGAGGGCAGAGACTGCAAGCGCCTGATGGACAGGCCTCCAGACAGGTTTTACTTGTTGCCGTGGAAACATTCAGCAATTGCTGCAACCATATTTATATATATCTCATTTAAGTTGATGAACAGTGTCTACTCATCTGTCTCTGCAGATAACAAGATATAAATCGTGTACAGTATAGAGTTTTCTGTGACCGAACAAAATGTATTAACATCTCTATATAACATACAGGCTACATGCGCTCAAAAACAGAAATGTTTGTAACTAAGAACAGGACTATAACTCAATAAATTGGGCATTACTGACATTAGAAACCTTCTTTTGTTTTTTGTTTTCGGCCAATTTTTTAGCCTATTTCGCTGCACAGCATGATGAATAATGAAATGTATTTTCAGTCCCTCTACAGCCTGGACTTAAACATCTCTGTATCATGATGTGGTTGAATATTATTTCTGGCCTTCGCAATTCAAGGAACATTTTAATAGACCTAACTATTAATAACTATTTTACACATTCATATAGAGGTCTGCAGAAAGTCTGCTTTAGGCCCCTTGTGCACTGGATGAACTGTAGCTTGGGACTTCCCGAGAAATCGCCCGCAAAGTCCACAAGACTGCAAGCGCATTGAAATCAAGGTGTTTAGGCTGAACCCAAACGTCCACCCTCCAGATTTGTAGACTGAGCCCTTGTGGACTCCAGTCGTACGCGCTGTGACGTGTTCACCGTCATTACGTGCAGTCTGTTGGGGCAGAGCCTGCAAGCCACTGATAAGACAGCCCTCAAGACTGTTTCTCAGATTCGTTCTGCTGATCTGTCCCTGGAGATAACAAGATGTAAAACCCACATGTGAGTGAACAAAATAAAGTTCTGTATAACATATAGACTGCAGACACTTCAGCTCTTACAGCTGGCAATACCCTGCGCAAGGGTGCAGAAATACAATGCATTTTGTTTCCCCTCCACGGCCTATATTACTGTGTATTTCTGTATCATGATGTAGAATATTATTTCTGGCCTACACAGTTTCAAGTATTGTTTTAATAGGCTACCGTAACTGCTTTATATACATAAGTTTTATATTTTTAGTCGGCTATTGAAAAAAGAAAACCCTACTACCATGTCACGCCCAAGCGGACTCTCTGGAAGTCTGCAGAAAGTCCGCTTGTGGACGGGATGAATTGTGGATTTGGACACCATTTCAGACATTTGGGCCAAATGTCAGGACTTCACCACACAGATTGCAGATTGGTGGACTTTGCGGGTGTGTTCCTGGGAAGTTTGGGAGTGCTGAGGGCTGTCCGAACTCACAATCAAAGCATTCAACGCATGCCTCAAGCGGACTGTACGCGGTTTCTTACACTTTACCATAAAACAAACACGACTGCAGTTTTATAGAGATTAGAGAGGTGTAGATTTGATCCTAAATACAATGTAGTGTTTCAGATGTTAACGTCTGCATGACAATATTAAATGTATGCCTTCGTTTGAACAGTTTCCAAACCTCAGGGTAGTTGCGTGGAGTCACATGGTCGGCACTGCTGTTTGGAGGGTTTTATAACACAATATAATATTTCCACCCCTCACCAGCTGGTTTGGGACGGCACCCAATATGGCGCACACTCCATGTGGAGGTAGAAAACAGTGGAAATGTATAGGTAGAGGGTGCAGGAGTAGCACGGGAAAGCCTTCTTGCCATGTCACCTTGGGTTGGATTGGTCTGACATGATCAAAGCGGGCGTGGTCTGTCTTTACCGGAAGTCTGCGCATTGCAAGCACATGTGAGTGCAGTGTCTCACCTTATCAAGCTGAACATGCTGCATGAGTGGCAGAGGGGGAGTTGTGGTGTGTTTGGAGGCACAAAGCTTCCAAAAATTGTGTTTTCTCATTTTATTCCAACATAAAAATACTAAGATGATTTATAGGGTGAGGTTTTATGTAGGTCTGCTGAAGCATAAACAAAAAGTGTCCCACATGACCTGAATTCATCCTATTTCTTATGTTAAAAGCATCCTTTCCTTATTTCTGTATGTGCGGTTTATGATGCGGTTTGCACTAATACCAGTTTATGTGTTGTGTAACAGTTTTGTGGCTCAGAGCTCCTCCTGCAAGCGACCACATCCAGTTCAGAGTTCGCATTCCTTGAGTGCGTTGCAAAGATCTCTGCAGGAGGCTTCTCTCCCCTGACGTGGCCTCAGATGACGTCGCTCAGAGTCGAGCCGTAGAAAGTTTCCTCACCTGCGGGAAGACACCGAAGAACCGTGAGAAGTTTCCTCATTCAGAAACATCTCCAGCCGCGCGATGCATTTCCAAATCAAACACCTTCTGCGGCTGAATCAGTGCGCGTCAGTTCGGCGCGAGAGGAGCGTCGGGAGGAAACTGTGGACTCTCTCTCAGCTGCAGCTCAGCAACAACAACGTGGTGTGAGAGCTGCAGGGTCGCATGCATCTGCAGACCTGAACAAGTATTTCGCGCTGCAGTGCTGCAGAAACTATGCATCCGACACCGCGTACAGCCGAGCCTTCGCCTCGGCCAGGGACAACCCCGAGACTTTCTGGGGTGAGATGGGACTGGATATTAACTGTTTGAGCCGTGGACTAAACTTTGCACGTTGAGGATCCAGTGTTTCCAAACTGGTAGGTTTCAATGTTGCAAGCGAGCAACACGGCAAGGAAGAGTTTCAGTGCAACACTTCAAAATGACACGTGTGTTTGCGTCCAAAAAAACACAGTAAAAACACGAAACATTTCAGAAGTCAAAAGTGAAAGTGAAATATTAACATTAACATTTCATTGTAAAATCACTGAACACAATGTCAGTAAGCTCTATAGACTCCTCTGTCATGAGGCACGACAGTTACATAATCACCAAAATGTCTGTGGAGTTAAAGAAGCTTATGTGGAGTCTTGTTTATTTACATAGGCTCTTAGATATAGTGAATCTGTTATCCTGCAAAAACACACACCTCTGAGGAGAAAATGCAGGTTGTACATTTCCAGATCACTAATATTCCGCCCCCTGTGCAAAGATACATGAACTGGGCATGTGAGAAAATGTCACTTCTGGTTATTAAACTACAAATAAACAAAAATCTAGATGTAGGCAAACAAAGTAAGTGGCATTTTCCATTTGTTTTGTTGTGTGAAAGAAAAACATGCACTCATTAAATGGAAAATATGAAGTAATGATTTAAAAAGTGACAGGTGAGTCCTACAGGACAGTTCTGCATCTTTAAAGGGTAAATTCAGTATTTTCAACCTGGACCCTACTTGTCACGGTTTTGTGTCTACATGAGTATTGAGTGCAATAACTTTTGAAATTGGTCCAGTATTGTGTGAGACCGGTGCAGGATAGAGCCGCCAAAACAGGCTGCAATGTAACCACTTGGGCAATTGTGCACTATTTACTTACACTGAAGGTCACACAATCGAATACAAGTTAATTTGCCCCCTAAGTGTGGACACAGCAATCACACTGTGATGTCCACCACCTCTTCAAGACGGTCTCGGCCCGTTACAAACGAACTCTGGTGCGGTTCATTTGTGGTGAGAACGTGTTCCGACCTGGATCCGAACCAACTGCAGTCACATGACATTGTTTGGGTTAAACATGAGCATGTTACAGTCCTGGAGGATTATTAATGTGCACCTCCTCCTGTACTGCCTTAATATACACATTCAGCACATCCAATGCATCAAAACATTGTTTTCTAGTTGGAGCCGCGGCTCGTTTTCAAACTGTATGGTTTGACTAAAATGAACAATGACACCAATATAGTCCACGATGAGCAGCGCTAAAATCAACCTGCGTAGTTGTCCCTCCATTGTGACATTAGAAAGTGTCACATTTATCTTGCAAGTGTTCTCTTCTTCAACGTTTGCTTTACTTCCTGGATTTTTCCCACATGGAAATTCTGACCAATCAAGAGCAGCTTTCTCACACAAGGCATTTGATCTGGTCCACTTGTAAATGCTGCCGTGAGAACACGAACCAACTCTAGGCAATTATACAACTTTAACAATATGTGTCCCTGATTCAGACCAAAGCAAGACAACTGTAGGTCTGAGTTGCCACTGACAGGCTCAGATTGTTATTCCAAGTGTCTGACAACATTATGGAAGGGATCCCTACAGAGATAGACCCTTGTGTTGAAGGGTAAGATCCATTTTGTTTAACTAGAAATTGCTCTAAAATTGTCCCTGCCAAACCCACCATACTTCATTTAAATAAATCTAACTGGTGAATTTAATGGTTCATTTCAACCAAACCAGACTAAGTGATTGTTGGAACAGTGGAAAGACAAACCAGTTTGCGTGAGCCTTACTTTGCTTTGTTGACTTTAAATGAAGTGTGTTCGTGATAAAATGACTGTTTTATTTAAATTCTGGTGTGTGATTTTAGTGCTGTTTCTGGTTAAACAAAAATCATCTCACTATTTAACAAAAAGGTCTATCTCTGTAGGGATCCTTTCCACAATGTTATCAGACACTGAGAATGAATCTGAGCCTATCAGTGGCAAAAACAAACACTTATAGTTGACGTAAATTGACATTGCAAAATTGCCCCAAGTGGTTACATCGCTCAATGTCAACGTTACCTTTAATGGAGTCAAAATTAAAGATTATTGTCCTCCATTTTGATAAAGGGGCCTTAATGTTTGAAATGTCTTAAAAAATGTAAGTGAAATGACCAGAAGTTTTTCAAAGTGTGTCTTGTGTTTCTCATCGAGGCTAGTTCGTCAGCGAAAGCTGGTCTAACAGCTAATGCTAACTTATCAGCTAATGCTAGTTTGTCAGCTCAGGCCTGTTAACAGCAGAGAAGTCTTGTGAGAGACGAACAATGTGAGGCTTGAAACTTTCTTAAATTACACCAGATTTTACTTGAAATTATTTTTTTGTCTTTATATTTGTTGTTCGAGTAAATATGTTTTCCAGATGGATAAAAGCCATCTTCATAGCTGCAAGCAAACCATTAAAATGCCTGACAACCGACGTTCACCTGCACTGGGAATGGAATGAATTGAAAATATTTTTCTTTGTTTGGACGGTGGGGGTTGTCAATTATATTATGTAGCCTGGTAGAAAAAGAGCCAGAGCTGCCTGAATGTAGCAACATTACTGTCATGTTAAAATGAAGGACACAGCCAGCGTGTCTCTCTCTGGCTTCCAAAACACCATCTGCTCAACCTGCTCACTGCTCTTTATCCATATGCACAGCACCAGAATGGATTGAAACTGTCGCTTTATCAAGTGCATTGATTTGTGTGCTGCTGGCACGGGCAGCTGCATATGTTTTAGTTTCAAGTGGTTTCATCAAGTTGTGTTCCAATATTAAGTAAAAAGAAAGAACCCTGTCAGCCAAAAATGTACTCTTCAGGAAAGCATGCTTTTAGATATGATGTTGATTGTATATAGAAACTCACAGTATGTATGCACATTAGGGGTGGGAGATATATTGAATATACTAATGTGTTGTGGCTTGTTCCTGATGGGATATATAAAATGACTACATCGTAAATATCGCTTCTAAATAGTCCTACCGTTTTTGTCATCGGCATGAGCCCACTGTGGCGTTTCAATTCTCTCGCTCCCACAGACACACATACATAAAGATAGACTCCCAAACATGCACGTCACACATATTCCTCCACCGATCCAGGTCACTCTCTCCTTAGCAATAATGTGTGAAAAGGCGTAGCATATACCTCATCTGCAGGGCTCCATTAAGGGCTCTATTAAGTCGCATTTTGCAACCATGGAGCACCACTGTGATTTTCGGTCATTGCTAATACATGGACTGGAGAGCGCATTAGTTTTTTTGTAGCTTACAGTGAATAAATTATCATGTTTAATGGTGCTTAACTAACACTTTAACTCATTGAGTTTAATGATAGTGTGAGCAGGTGATGGTGTGTTTTTGTACCTGCAGCGCTCCAGACCACTACTGTTTAGCTGCCTTTTGCGACCATGGAGCACCACCGCAACTTTCAGATATTACTGATACATGGACTGATGAGTTCTTAGTTTGTTTGTAGCTTACTGTGAATAAATTATCACCACATGGCACCACAGTAACAGTTTGACTCAGTGAGTTTAACAGTGTGAGCAGACGTGTGTGTTTTTGTAACTGCAGGGCTCCAGACCGTGACTGTTCAGTCACATTTTGCGACCATGGAGCACCACTGCAACTTTCAGATATTATTTATACACAGACTGAAAAGTTCGACTTGAAGCTTCAAATTCACAGCAAAAACATGAACACTTCCAGCGCAAGACAAGCCAGATGCTTCAGAATTAAAGCACCTGTGGTTCTGCTTTGATTTTTATAACAGTACTTTATTTAACTTTATTATGGCATTAGCTACTTTGTTTAACTTTATTGTAACTGTAGTTAATAATTAATTATTTTAGTGGTCTACAAGAGATTTCAAAATATTGAGATATATATTGTGTTTCTGAAATAGCCTAAAATATTTCAAGAATATTTTTAAAGCTATATTGACCAGCCCTGATGCACATATGGAGAAATATGTGTGGTTTATATGTGATCGTTGAGCTGTGGTGTTGCTTGTTGGTTGATTCTGTTTGTCTCTGTCAGGTTTGTTGGAGGGAAGCTGAATGTGTGCTACAATGCTGTGGACCGACACGTAGAGAGCGGCCGTGGAGAGCAGCCTGCCATCATTTATGACAGCCCAGTGACTGGAACTAAACAAATCATCACTTTCAGGGAACTTCAGGACCAGGTAAGAGGTTTTATTAGAGGCAGGAGTCACAGAAGTGAGCAGCAGCAGCATGAGGAGCTGGAGGAGTCACTTTGTTAAAGCCTGATCTGGACTGCCAGGATGTGTGGTAAAAAATGGATTGAGAGGCATGCAAGTAACCTTTGGTTGGATTTCAGAGCAGTGGAGTTTGTCAGTGTTGCCATGACAATGGATAAATTTTTCATCCTTCGACTGAGACTGTTGCCTGAGTTTTTCTGCTGCTGGCTTGAGCCAACATTAGCATGAAACACAGCAAAACACAGTAACACAATTAAAGGGAAATTATTAATTTGATGGCATTTGGGCAGATGCGTCAGTTCAATAAAGACTCAGTTGCATGCACTATAATCAGAATGTGCTTTGCCCCCAGAGCAAAAATACATTTAATTTAATTTAATTTACAACAACATATTGAGGTCTTTCATTTGTCAGATTATTTCCAGCTGAAGGCAATCTATAAATGTCTTAAATCCACAGTTCTTTTCACAGTAATAACCCAAAACCATGCTCAACAAAATGTCAGTTTTACCATCATTTGTATGCTGGGTATACTTAGTCATGAGCACTTCACTAAAGTAGATTCATGCGGATATTGAAGGAGTGCAGTGTGAATGTTCTGTGTCTTGTTTCAGGTTTCCAGGTTAGCAGGAGTCCTGGTGAAGAACGGGGTACGGAAAGGAGATCTGGTAGTCATCTACATGCCCATGGTGCCGCAGGCCATGTTCACCATGTTGGCCTGTGCACGGATTGGTGCCCCGCACAGCCTTATCTTTGGTGGCTTTGCTTCAAAAGAGCTCTCCGTCCGCATCGATCATGCCAAGGTTAGAAGATCTTGTTATTCACCCTGTGGTTGAGATTTATCTTTTCTTGAGCCATGGCAACAGGGCTACGCGATCTTTATTAATTCAGTGTCAGTCTCAGAGCCTTGACCACTTATTAAAACCCAAGGACAGGCTGATGTGATCACTCTTTGTTCTTTTTATGTGCTCATATGAAGCAGAGCAATGACGTGGCTGAAACTATTCATTTCCTAATTCCCATTTTCATGTGCCATTAGTAAAGCCTCTGTTTTAGCCTTGAAAATAATTGAGGTTTCCTTCATTCGCAAGGATGTTGAGATACAATAAAATCATAACAGGGAAATACTCAGTAAGAACAATCAAGTTTCAGCGTCTGCTCTATTTTCTTTTCCATGTTATTTGAGTAATAGCCAAGTATCACTGCCAGACGAGCAGACACGCGGATACACACGCATACATACACATAAGCAGGCAAACAAACGGAAGATTTGCTCTACGTGTGATTAGAAAAGAGCAGAGGAGCAGAATTGACCCTTTGCTAAGCTTCGTATCTTTGTGATAGTTTGTCAAGTTGTCAGAGCTGGCCTGGAGCCCACACTGTAACTAACTGCACTCCCTGAAAAAGTATTACAACATTTTTTGAAAGGGGAAGTGATTCCAGAGAGAAGCAGACAGTCTGTGTTTGAAGGGTATATCCAGGATGTCAAACTGACTCAGCAGCAACAACAGGTTAAAAAGGGAAACTTTGCTGATGTTGAACCAGCTGTGTGGCATCACAGTGTGTGCGGATGACCCGTGTTTGTGATTACCGAAAAACTTGAGTACCTGTGCCGAATTCCAGGTACTGGAACTGTAAACAGTACCCAACCCTCGCTGTGGTCCAGTCCAGCGTAGATGTTATATATAGTGGTGAATGTCTAATGAGGGATTAATGGATAAGGAGATAAAAGTGATTATCACGACCAGCCAACTTATGCAGTGGTGATTGTCAGAGGGATCTCTAATAAAGACTCAGGGGGAAGAATGATAAACTTAGTCTGGGGGTTAAAGAGAAGCAGCAGCATGTCTGCAGATGATACCACCATGATGTAAGGCTGATAGAAAGAAAGCCTCGACTATACTGTTCCTAGAATTCAGAAGGAAACTGGATTTGTTTCTGCACAGAAGTTTTTGGTGATGAGATTTTCAATGTGATGTTTAAATGATTGATCAAGCCAGATACCTAGATATTTACACTCTGCAGCTCTCAGTATTGATACCACCCAGTGTGGACTGATGAGGACTGTCAGAATTTCTTGCTCTAGGAAAAAGCATGAGCTTTGTTTTGCTTGAATTTAGCACTAGTCTAAGGTTGACAAGTGCATCTTTAGGAGCACTAATGTGCACCATTCACCCTGAAAAAGTACCTGAAACACTGAAAGCCAGAGGTGCCTCAGGTCTCTTTGTTTTTGTAAGCTCAGAATGAATCTTTCACAGTGGGAAGCACTTGGCTTGCTTTTTCTTTTCGCAATCACACACTGAAGAATGATGCCATCTGCACTCAGAGTTTCTAACAGGGCAGCAGAAGAATTAATGGACCAATCTGACATGTTGACAGCGACTGTTTGTGAAGATGATGATCTCTGTTGATGGATGTGTTTACACAAACATAAATCTGAAGAAGTACAGTATTATTAAGTATCGCTACCAGCGACTTGATCCAGTGTTTCAACTCTTATTGTTGAGGTACTCTCCGCGGGACGCTTAATGTTGTCATGAGTTTTTTGACTCAGTTCTTTTCAGACGAACGCTTAATAATAATCTGCATGAATAAGGAGACACTTTTAGAGAAATTAATCCCCTTTGCAGTTAAAAGAGGCAAGTGAATGATCCTTGTTGAGCACTTCTCCTGTAGACATTGCAATGCCTTATAATGGCCACTAGGGAAAATAAACTGAGACTGAGTGCGTTTAAAGGCGATCTCCTTCAAAGCTGTGGTGTTTGTGCATCAAACTGTAAAATCTAAAAAGTTACAGAAGATATTACTGACTCTGAGGGAACACTTGCCTAATATCAGACAGAACTGTCATCTCGTTACGCTCTGTTTGTCTGTATTCGGTCAAAGATTTAAAGCTGGGCATACACTGCATGACATGAGTCGGTTTTAGAGACGTTGTTTTTTCTTTCCAACTGCTGCTGTACAAGTAAATTGTCTGTGGTGTAAAGCCAAATCTCACAATTTATTTGCTCAAGACTGTACTGTCCGATCGTCAGTCCACAACCTGAGTGCTAATGTGTACGTATGAAAAAATCAAAAGCATCTGCCCGTCAGCCCCTGCTGACTGTTATGGGTCTTGACAATTTTCAGTTAAGATTTGTTTGAAATCTTTAAGGCCGGGAATCATTTGTTTGCTGGCAGAGTAACAGTTTACAACAACGTAGAGACGGACATTCCGAAAAGCAAAAAGACATCTCGGGTTTAAAAGAGCGTAAAAGTCCTTTTCTGCAAAAGTAGGCCAGACTGTCTTTTGATTCCCACGCTTTCAGTCAGCAGCACCAACAGTGTAGCTGGATATATGCTGATTTAGTTGCTAAAAAGACATTAACCTCAGAGAATCGACTTATGGCTCTGCTTCAACTGTGTGGGAGCCTGACGACAACCGACCAAAATTTCTCCTTGCTCCTCACTTGATGCCCTACAAAGCTAGAATTCGGTTTGAAAAATTGGGGGTCAGAAACATGCTCAAATCATACACTGAATGCTCAGCTTATCAAATGGTTGTAGGGCAGCAGGATTCCGTTTTCCCTGACCAAACCTTATTGCGCTTTCACACCTGCCCTGTTTGGTTCGGTTCAATTGAACTGAAGTTTGTTTGCCCCCTAAGTGTGGATCGTTTGGGCAGGTGTGAACACAGCAATGGCACTCGAGTACGCACTAAAACAACCGGACCGAGACCTTCCTGAAGACGTGGTCTCGGTTCGGTCACAAACAAACTCTGGTGCGGCTCGTTCATGGTGAGAACGTGTTCTGATCTCGATCTGAACCAACTGCAGTCGCGTGACACATTGTTTGGGTTAAACAAGCACGAGCAGGTTACTGTTGGGGCGATATAGAGAAGAATTGTAGATTAACATCCACCTCGATGATTCCTCATTGGTTCCGGCGCACAGCTTGACAACAGCTCGAGAATGGCGTCAGTTCTATCCATGGTTCTGGTTGGCTAATCGGTATTCCCCCCACATGACGCTTATTGGTTGTTTTTCTCTCTCACCAAGTTACTGCTGTTGCGTATCACGTTCCAGATGAATCAGTCAACTCAGTGGAGTGGGCAGATTCAAAGGTCTGGACCCAGGCAACAAGAACGCCTCAGGTGTGATGTGAGCCTGCTATTTATTACAGAATCATCATTGCACTCATGTATGTGAACTTGATGTGATTCGACACTGGAGTGCTGCCACAGGCATCAGACTCATACCACTAATACCCTGTTAAAAATGTATCAAAACAAATATTCAAGGTAGGTAAGATGGGAGCACGAGATTCTGTTTCTAACACAGCTGAAGAAACATGATGCTGTGCGTTCTTGACATTTGAACACGGTCCAATTTTCACCTGATCTCTGTGTTTCTCAGCCCAAGCTGATGGTTACAGCCTCATTTGGCATCGAGCCAGGCAGGAGAGTGGAGTACATCCCTCTGGTGAAGAAGGCCTTGGAGCTGAGCTCTCACAGACCCTCGAAAGTCCTCATCTACAGCAGGCCTAACATGGTAAGAAGCACAAAGCATCATAAAGCTTAATTTGTCAACGTGGTGTCGTTTCCAAACCTGCTGGCTGTGTGACAGAATGTAAATGTATCTGACATATGGCGGCCATATGTGATCCTAATTAATATCACTGTGTAGCTGCTGTTGTTGCAGTTTCTAACCTATAAAAAAGGATTTAATCACTGAACTCAATTTAAAGGATTAGATTTAAAGGATTATTGCCTAGAATTGCCATTTCTTTTTGTGGTTGGCGTTTGGCAATGGTGACATATAGCTGACGTTAGATAATGAACTGAACGACTTGTGTGCCAATTTTAGTTTTGGACATCAGGAACTGTGTTATCCTTTGTTTCAGTGAAACTTGACTAAATCCTGGAATACTGGACAGCGCATTTCGACCAGGTGACTCCCTGTCTTTCCGTATAGAGTTTGACAGTTTGAACAGGGTAAGGCAGGCGCTCAGGTTGACAGCAACATTTTTGTAATTTTGTAAACTGGCCAAGTTAGCTAGTTGAGAGGCGTGCTCTCTCCACCTTAGGTTTGCCACATAGGCACGTGGAAGAGGCTTTCTACGTAGGCCCGAGGAAAGGCAGAGAGGCCTGCAAATGGAAATAAAGGTTTCTTTGACTGAACTACAGTTAACTCATTCCATAACCAGAAGCCATGAATTACCAGAACCATCTGTAAACATGGACAACTATAGAGCAGCAGGCTAAAATGTAAGAAAAGGCAAAAAGGATTAAATTACAGTGCACAAGTTGAAGGAGCTGACAGGATCACATTTCTCTGGAGGTGTACTTTATGATTTTATGTGACAAATAAATGGCTGATTGATTGAATGGCTGGTTCAAGTAGATGTGAGAAAGTTAAGAGTGTGTGTAGTGTGTTTGCAGCAGGGGGTTGCAGGTTGGCGCCCGTCATAAACTGCCTGGCACAGATCCAGTGTGGAGTGCAGAAAGATTATACAGAGCACAATTATGCATTAATATGGTGGCAGCAAGCTGAAATTTGCTTCACCTTCACACAAGCGTAAAAGAAAATCATCGAATTTTCAGCCCAGAAAATAGAAAGTATTCTTAGAATTGATTCCAGTGTTGCAATCATTCTTGTAATGTTTTTTCTGGCTCCCACGTCTCAAGTTCAACGTTGTTATCAGTTACGCCACATACCTCTGTCTGACTGTGTCTGTGTTCTTACATTAACACTACACAATTTATTTTATCTGGTTTGTATACTCCAGTGTTATTTATCAGTGAATGATCTGCTGAATTAAGACATCTCTGTTGCATCCTTTTTGGAAGATAATACACGGTGGACTTCGGTGCATTAGCAGTGTAGTCGGAGAAATGGTTTTCATTGGTAATTCAGCGGAAACTCATCCCTTTAAAATCATGTGAAGCACCGCTTTGAAGGTGGTTGCGGCTGTTTGATCAATCAATTCAGTGAGCGAGAGGTTGTGATTCTGTGGACACGGCTCCCAACATGAAAGCCTCGCTAAATCAGCCAAGTTTTTACTCCGGCTTGGCTTTGAGTAAATCGAGTAAAATGGGATGCATTTCAGACAGCTGGAGGTTATATGAGCCGTCTGTCCTCCGCCTCAGGAGGCTGTGTGATACTGAATGATGTCGCAGTCTTGAGCTCATTCTCGGAGAACCAAGAAAGAAATGACTTTTCTTTGGCCTCCTGGGAGGATTTAAATGTTAATGAAATTAAAGTATCAAAGAGATTTGGAATGAGACAGATGTCAGAGATACAAGGGGCATTATTCTATGACCCCAAATTACCTCTGCTGGCGACTACAAGAGATTATAATGACTGATGGGAGTTAGAACAGAATTTAAACAGAAACGTCCATATATAGTATGTTTTTATTCGACTTGAAGAAAGAATTTATTTCCCCAGTTACTCATAAAGCAAGTAATAAGGGGTGAGTTTATATGTCTTTTTCCCCGAACTGAAGAAACATTTTAAAACACAAATCAAAACACCGGAGTCGATGGATCTGATCAATAACTCACACTGCGTGAACACCCAAAAATATGCAATGACCGTTTGAAGCGATAAAGCAGCACAGTCCTCACCACTTTAAACAGTTTACTTTTTATAGGCGTTTCATTAGAATGAAACTGAGTATTTATATCTCATTTGTCTTTGTGTTTCTCAGGAAAAAGTGTCACTGGGACCTGAGTTGAGTTTGGACTGGGAGGAAGAGATGGCCACTGCTCGGCCGCATGACTGTGTTTCTCTTCCCTCCAACCACCCTCTCTACGTCCTCTATACATCTGGAACCACTGGAACACCAAAGGTACTGACGTTACTGGGTTGTGATCAGCAGCAGGGGGAAAGTAGACATGATTAGGTGCTCTGTACTGGCGAGAATCAGTGTTTTTTGGTTGTGTTGTTGTTGTTTATTTTGCTTTGTTTTGTTGTTATTTATTCACCCTTTTGTGCCAGGGAAATAATGAAATCTTCATAATAAAAAAAAAGAACTGTCTTAAGGTCATTCAGCTGTTTGAATGAGCACAAATTCAATCATACAAATTTATGAAACAGCCTTTAATATAACCTTCTTTCACATAAAAAACATCTTTAAAAATAACTGCTTCAAAAGCCTTTTTTACGACATATAATATTAGAATTCCCTCCCTTGAATCTATTTTACATTGCAGTAAAAACATCAACAAATTTCTCCTTAAAACAACTGCACTAACAGGCGTGTCGCATCAAAAACTAAAATCTTTGCAGTGTGAATTTTTGCGTTGCATTACTTGCACAAGTTTAAACACTAGAATATTTTTGTTGACTCACTTAATATGCACGAATAACTCACATCATGCGCGTGTGAAATCGCTGAATTGATAAATGATCTTCTGCCGGTACGTCCTAAGCATCATACGTTCTTTACTGCGTCCTTTTGTCCCAAAGGTGCCCCAGAAAAGATCTTTGTGTGTTTGTGTCTCGTTTTCTGTTGTCTCAGGATGCTTTTAGTGTCAGCCTGCACAAATAGCTGTGACACAACAGAAAAACATCGGCCACTGCCATCCGTGAATGTCATCTTATTTGCAGATAGGCTGATGGCCATCATCAAAGCGAATATCGGCCGATGCCAGTGTTCGCTTGATAAACCAGCGCATCCCTTGTATCTGTTCTTTCTTACACCCCTGGCAGGATTTTCAGTGGGCCCTGTTTGTATAAAGGCTGTCAGTTCTGTATAGAGCTTTGTGTGACTCATCTGTTCTTTGACTGCAAAACAATCCAGGCCCAATCTAAACACCGTCACCGTGACATAAATAAGATTTCCACAGCAGGAGCTGGGACTCATGCAGGAGGAATTGCCTGCAGGCAGTTCCAAATGAACCTCCCCCCAGCTCCTCTCAAATAGCATCATTTTGTCTTCGACCAACTGATGATATAAAATATCCACCTGCTACTTCCAGAGCCTAATAGTGCCGTTATTGGCAGCTTTTTTCCTCTGCGAGCTGCTGTGACTCTCAGTTATTGCCGTAAGGAGACTATAAGTTTGAGAAAATCTCTATAATAGGAGACATGAGGACTTGAGGACACGCTGCTCTGCTCAAAAATATTTTAACAGCACCATTAACTAATAAAAGCCAGAAATTGGAGTCAGTTTGAGAGGCAGTCATTTGAAAGCAAAATACCATCTCCTCCGCCGCAGCCAAGCTGAACGTCTGTGTTTAGATTGATATTACGCCTGCTTCTTTGCCTAGTGCGATACCTGTCACCAGTCTGATGTTTTTCTTATCTTGTCCCTCAGGGTGTTGTGCGAGACACTGCAGGCTATGCTGTGATGCTGAAATGGACCATGTCAAATATTTATGGACTCCGTCCTGGAGATGTAAGGCAATAAAGCATCCTCTTCTGAGTCTGAGCCATGTTTGAGGAAAAAAAAAAAAAGGAGCACGCAGTCAGCAAAGAGATAGATTGCTCTGTACTTGAAAGACGATTTGATCGCCATGTAATATTTATGCTAACTGAACAGTCATACGTTCTGCAAGTCGCATGTGTTGCTTGTGTGTTTTTATTTGCATTTACATTCATCATTTATGTAACATAAGCTATGTGATTTACATTTATGGGGCTGTCAGATGTTGTATTTTTAGCATTTGAAGGCACAAAGGGAATTGAGTCTTATTCGAATTCTCTTTACTTACCAGAGTACTTGTACTTATTTCACCTTCTGTATCCTGTTACAGGTTTGGTGGGCAGCGTCAGATCTCGGCTGGGTAGTCGGCCACTCATACATCTGCTATGGTCCTCTGCTCCATGGTAACAGCACAATACTCTACGAGGTAGGTCCCTGTAGACAAGGTTTGATATGTGAAGCTTACAACAGCATTATTGCAAACAACCAGAAATAGCAGAAAATGTGAACTATAATACCCGAGTTGAACGACTTACAGAGTCGTCGAGGTTGATGTCAGCTGGGTTTCTGCCTTTATTGACTCCGCATGCTGACGACATCCATCTTCGGTTAATGACTCCCGTTAATGTGGACTGGGACTTTGTTCTGCCCTGTCGCCATGTTTGACTCTGGCTGCTACAGTCCACTGTGGAGAGACAGACTGCAGCTCTGTTTCAGTCTTTTGCCCTTAATGTCTCTGCGCCAGTGATATCTGTGGCCGGAGGCATTGCCTTTACGGGTTGTCCATCCATCTGTACGTCCCCTCCTAAACTCTCCCAAACTTGTGAATGTGATATCTCAAGAACATCTTTCAGAGAATTTCCTCAACTTTGGCACAAACATCCACTTTGAGTCAAGAATGAACTCATTAGATTTTGATGGTCAGAGGTCACTGTGACCTTGCACCTGTCTAATTCTTGTGAATGTGGTATCTCAAGAAAACATTTAGGGAATTTCATTAAATTTGGCGCAAATGTCCACTTGGACTCAACAATGAACTTATTAGACTTTGGTGGTCAAAGGTCACCGTGACCTTCAATCTGTCTAATTCTTGTGAGCGTGATATCTCAAGAACACCTTGAGGGAATTTTTTCAGATTTGGCACAAATGTTGACTTGGACTCAAGAATGAACTGATTAGATTTTTATGATCAGAAGTCACTGTGACCTTGCCTCCATCTCATTCTTGAAAGCACGATATCTTAATTGACGCCTCTTCGAATTTGGCACTTTGACCACCAGTATCTAGTCAGTTCATCCTTGACTCAAAATGGATGTGACTTGGACCTCACAAAACATGTTTTTTTGGCCATAATTTAGAAATTCTAATGCTGATTATTTACATTTTTTTCCCACTTGCTTGATCAGAGAACTGCATGAGGCATTCCACTTGCCCGAACGTAGAGTTTACATGCTCCGAGCTAGCTTTAATGTCAAGCCCTGACTCTTTGGGTGCTGCTGGACATGATCCATCCATCCATCCATCCATCTATTTTCATCCGCTTATCCACGGCTGTGTTGCGGGGGCAGCAGGCCAAGCAAAGTACCCCAGACGTCCCTCTTCCCAGCAACACTTTCCAGCTCCTCCTGGGGGACCCCAAGGCGTTCCTATATGGACCAGTAAATTGAAAGCTTCGCCTTCCGGCTCAGCTCCCTCTTCACCACGTCAATCCACCGCAGTGCCCGCACCACTGCAGATGCCGCACCAAACCGACGATCAATCTCACGCTCCATTCTACCCTCACATGTGAACAAGATGTTTGAACCCCTTTGCTTGAGGCGGTAACTCCCTCCCAGCCCAGAGGGGGCAATCCACTGGTTTCTGGCAGAGAACCATGGCCTCAGATTTGGAGGTGCTGACTCTCGTCCCAAACGCTTCACCCTTGCGTTAAGCTTAGCTTGAAGCTAACAGAACCAGTGGGATATTCATGATTATCCCAACAGTGGAGATTCACCATTGTCACCTTATTGTGAGTGTTTGGATATCATCTCATTCCTATCCTCCATCATTTGGCAAATACAATAAATTCAGCCTCATTCCAGGTCTTTTATCATTCCGTTGTAGTTTGTAAATCATTTTAGCATTTTACAAAAAAAGGAAGACTGTAAAATGGACTTGCACTTGTATAGCGCCTTTCTAGTCTTCTAACCCATCAAAGCACTTTTACACTACTCACATTCACACACTGGTAGCCGAAGCTACCAAACAAGGTGCCACCTACAACTCAGTTGTTTTAGACATGCACACAATGATGGCACGGCTGTCAGGAGCGATTTGGGTTTCAGTATCTTGCCCAAGGGCACTTCGACGTGCAGACTGGAGGAGCTGGGGATCAAACCGCTGATGTTGCGATAAGTGGAAGCCCTGCTTCACCTCCTGAGCCACAGTCGCTCCAAAGTAACAGCGCTGATGTAATGTGTGGTCCTCAGCATAAAATCTACACTGTAAGACGTACTGGAAAAGATCAAGAGACAGACACACATCCTTCTCCGCCCTGGCCTGCACATTCTGTTGCATGCTAATAACCCCCCACATAAATAACCTGCGGAGAGAATGTATTCCACGAGCTGTCAGGCCGTCGACTCACAAAGCAAAGCCAAATTACCTGTAATAATCGGATGCATCAAGTGGCTGTTCAAAACACACAGTCATGCAGAAAATATTAAGCTTGTTTGTGCCTAATTACCATTCATCTTTATGAGAAGTTGGGTGTGCTGCATGTCAATGTTGTGCTCAGAGGAGGGGCTGCGTCCTAAAGATTTGAACCGATACAGTTGGGTGAAATTAACATTTTGCTGAAATGTGCTGTTTTTCTGTCACCTGTAGGAAGCAGCACAGCTGGGCAATGAATTCATCTGACTTCCTTAAATCAATGTTTGGCTCCAGCCACTGAGTTTGTCTCACATGGCACTTGTGCTAACAGCCCATCGCTCCTCAGGCATGATGCTGCCAACCTTTTGTTTCCTCTGATCAATACACAGACACAATATTTATCCAGAGCAAAAATGACACCCACAACTCACTGCTGCTGTTTGCCATTCTCATCTGTAGTTGTCTCCTCACTGTAGGGAGAGGCTAGTTGAATCGCAGAAACACAGTGGAAATTGCTATTGGAGTCATTTGCCCGCAGGCTTCTTTTGTCTATGTCTTTTCTTCTAGACAAACAATACTCCAATAGTGCAACTGTGTTTTCTAATCCGTGGATTTCGGGGCCCATCTGTCTGGAAGGCAGCTTCCAGTGAGCCTCTCCAGTTTAAACAGCTGCTCTATGAATATTCATGGTTTGTAGTTCACAGTTGAAGTGAATTTGTACAGCGGAACATTGTAGAAATATTGCTGTAATGTTTTTGAGCTTCCATAATAATCCATGTATCTGCTGTTCGCTCTGTAGACAGTCCGTCATATGATTTATATCCTTGCATCCCGTGTTACAGTTTGTGAACCAACCAGCTGTTGCTATTCTGTCTGTTTTACAGGGTAAGCCTGTGGGGACTCCAGACCCAGGGGCGTTCTTCCGTGTCCTATCTGAACACGGAGCCTCCTCCATGTTCACAGCGCCCACCGCCATCCGAGCCATTCGCCAGCAGGACCCACATGCTGAAGCTGGGAAAAAATACCCCCTGTCCAGGTAGTGAGCCACACTTGACACAACATGAAATCCCTGTTATGTTGATAGTGCAGTATTTCCTTTGTAATTCAGCTGTTTTATTCATCTATTCAGTCAAATCTGAACATATCCACAGCTGCCTGATAGCTACACATTCTTACACCCATAATAGTAATTCAGTCAGGAACACTTTAGTCAAAGAAACCTTTATTTCCATTTGCAGTGTTATATGTAGCGGCATGGCTGGACTCAGGCTTAGATACAGGGTGAGGAGCCCAGACATCCAGAGGGAGCTTGGAGTAGAGTCGCTGCTCCTTTGCATAAAGACGGCCCAGTTCAGGTGGTTGAGGCATGGCAGGTAGATCCAGAACACGCTGCAAAGGAAGAGTGGGGAAATGCTCCTCTGGAAAACGACATCTGGAATACTTTGCTTAGACTGCTGTCCCCACGACTGGGCCCTTGATGAGTGTGATAATGGATGGACATGTGTATGATTTTCTTGAAATATACCACAGGCTTTTAATTTGGCATGGTGTAAGATGCACGATAAAGATTTTCATAGCAAACCCTTCAGCCCATTAGACTATAGCCCCTTTTAGATAGGAATTGCCCAAATTTGCAGGAAAGCCCAATCAGACGTCTTTCAGCATCGGCAGTATAAAACAAAATCAGGGAGTGCAGCAAAATGCCGCCTACCTACTTTTGTTTATACAGAATGCGCCTTTTTCGCCAGTGGGTCGCACGTGCAGCGACATCAACAGCTCCTCCCACAAGTCTTCAACAGCCCCTCTCGTCGCAGAAGGCCGCCTCCATCTTTTTAAACTGAAAGGGTTCTGCCAATATGTCTACCCTACGAGGCGGAAAATTGGGCGCCTCGGATCAACTCGCCGATCCGGCTCTGTGTGTCTAAACGCTCGTAGCTTCCCGGCAAAAAGGCCCAACATTCGCGGAAAATCTGGCAGCGTAAAAGCGGCTTATGATCCATGTTCCTATCATGTTAATTGAGTGATACATGGACTGAAACACAAAAATAATCCGTCAGTATTTGGTGCTCTGAGAAACTAAATGTGAGAACTGTGAGGACAGTGGGTGAAGGTTTTAACCCTCAGCTGCAGGTTGTTTGTTGAGCTCTGAAATGCCAGGAGTGATGTGTTAAAGTATCTCCTGGCTGACGGTGTTCTGCACAGCCTGTCCAGCCTCTCGTTAGTCTCCGGCCATCTGTTGATGCACAGTCCTCTCCCACCTCCACAGCTCGCAGTCTGTAACCTCGACTCGCTCGGGTCTTAATCAGGATGGATAACAAACAATGGCAGGTCACCTCAGCTCACCCACATTAAATCATACTGCATGGGCTTGTTTCCTCGGCTGCCTCTGTCTCACAATTCAGGTAAAGGTCTCCTGTAGCTCCGAGTTAAAAACAAACATTTTTCATAGTATTAGTTCGGCCCAGCGAGTGAAATACTTGCTGAGATGATCGGAATTGTTAATTGTTTGGTGTGGTGCAGAGATATTTGGACCTCGAGGGTTGTGGTGTCAATGCACCACTTTCATTCTGTTCAGCAGTGTGAAAATGCCTCTAAGCACAATCATAAAGCAATTTGGGGAGCGGGTGACCTATGGCCCTGGTGAATCATTCAGTAACTCTGGCATTGTGTGCTGAACTTGACGATCTCCGGTTGTTCCCTGAGCTGAATGCACAGCGCCTTTTTTTTTAACTGCTGTACTTGCAAACAGCGATTATTTCCTCCAATATCTCTGCCTCAAATATTTGTTGGCATTTATCCTCTCAGTTTCAACCTCGCCGCAATCAGTCATTTAGGCGACATGCTGTTTCTGTGTATACTTTCTTGTTCTTAATGTGCCTTTTCCCCTTGGAGGAGGCAGGTTTGTGAAAGATTACTGCATTTCCCTTCGGCGCTGAACAAAACATGTCACCGTGACACAGAGGCAGCAGTAGAAAGGAAGCAATGAAACATGATTTCATTTTGGCGCAGGGCGGCTCAACGTCTGAGCCTTTCACTCGCTAACTGATGATGTGTACTTTCAGTTTTGCAGTTTCAAAAACAGGTTTTCTGCCAATAAAAAGTGGCATTTTGAAACTCAGACTGTCTAATACTGATATTTAAAAGGTTTGTCTAATGGGGGAGTTACTGACAATTTGTGTGTCAATTCTTATCTGTCCTGAAAGTTTAATTTACTAAAAGAACAAAATGGTTTGTGACAGTATTGCCAAATGGATCCGCATCTAGTCTATGAGTTTTTCCACTTCCTATAACACTTGGAGGGATATGTCAATACCAGTAATGCTGCTTTTAATTAAAAGTGTGTCGATGGAAGTAGTAAAACCTTTCAGAAAATCCTGTTAGCTTTATTATCAAACACATAATTTCACGCTAGAATGGATTCAAGCGATAATTTGATACAGTTCAAACACCCTGTCTGCAGATTATTGACACCATGAGACATTTACTCCTCCAGAGGCTGCTCAACTGTAACCGCCTTGGACCCTTATCAATATACTTGAGCCATATTACTCGTCACCATCGATGTGAAAATTACATCCAGAGTCTGGCTGTCTGAAGTTGTGAAGGCAGCAGCAGTCTGCATAAATGAAGCCTGACAAAAGAGGCAGACACTCTGTCAGCAGTGCTTTAAAGACGGGAGGACGATCTCAGTGCTGAGAGGCAAGTGAGTGGCTTCAGCTAATAGAGGTTTTTGGTGCAAGGTTAAAGATGGTGATGTCTGCACCCTGTTTGACTTTTTTTAAGTGAACTCCTGAGAATATACCAGGGTATTCACAAGAGGTAGGACGATAATCTCTTCACTTATGCATCACAATTTTCCTTTAAGGCCTGAATCGATAAAATAAGAAGACAGAGGTATCAAGGTATCAAGAATTTTGTTTTTATAATGTACGAGTTACAGCCAATCCGCACACTGAATTAGAGCTCAGACAGTCGTTCAGGTGAGCCATGTACAGGCATATAATGGCTATAAAAGGCCACCATGTGGATAACCTTAACCACCATAAGGTTAAAGCAGTTGATGTGTGCTTTATCGGCCCACTTCAAGGTCAAACTGTAGAGATTAGTGTAATCTTATCTTCACTAACTAGCAGAGAAGTAGTTTTTAATGGTTAACATGTTGTGGCCAGAGTTACTGTTGAGAGAGAATATTTCCTTTTGCTCTTAACATGCTTTTATAGCCCTGCATCAGTAAAGTTCAGAGTACATTTACTATCACTGTACTTTACCTTCACCAGTAACCCAGAGTGGACGTCAGGATGAGCTAAACAGGCGGCACACTTCCTGGTTTTAACGTGAATCTATTATGTCTTTGTTTGTCCTTTATTTTGAGACAGATGGCGCTTAACTTTTAGATAATTAATTTTCTACTTTTAATCGGCAGATGAAAGGAGGCATTTGAATTTTAACAAGATTGGGAACAACTGACAAGCTGTTCAGATGCAGAAAATACAAATATTGTTGCTTCATGCCGTGGAGGTGTAATCTGAAATAACTCGCATCACCATCGTTAACGTTTTACATACCGCCTTGATTTTCTTTTAGAGAAAGAGTTTAAAAAGTGAAAGAAAAACTTCCGTAAGATCTTTATTCCTGGAGAAGCAACACAGATGTTTATGCTGACTATTACTGACTCAGTGCGCGGTCCCTGAGCTTGGGCAGCAGCCAAAGCCTCGCCCTCCCACCACCATTTCTGAGGTCACAGTGTCTGTGTGAATCCTCCAAACTTTACTTCCACTGAACTCCCAAGAAAACATGAAAGCTGAGAATGTGAATTGTCCTTGGATAACTAGAGGCACGATAGTGGGAGTGTAGCGGAGTTTAACTGGAACATAAGGTCACTGCTGGGGCAGTGAGTCAATCATTCATTTATTCCACATGTTACGTAGCAGGGCAGGATCTATCTGATAGATGAATCATGGTACATTGTTAATTCAGACGTTTTAACATGGTCCTTGATGTACTCTTACATATTTGATACATCTGTTAAATCTGTTATTATGAGTCCTTAAGTGCTGTGTGAGTAAGTAGTGCCACTATGTTTCCACTGCAGTCATATAAAACTCTGCTGTAAGAAATAATGACTGAAAAGTGTACGTAATCAAACTGAAGCTGCCATTTACAGCTGGCAATTTCGATTATGTTTTGATTTAGGTGGTTAACTAATCTCTAAACGAGAGACTGACCGATTTATCAGTTTGGCCCATTAATCCACGCAGATAGGAAGTTTTATAAACGTCATTACAGGCTGAACTTGGCTCTGATAGTGACTGATGGCTGCGCACCCTCCACCAGTCATGTGGGGACGTACATCACCGACCAGAGCCGAAGAGTACAAGGACACAGAAGTGGATTTTCACTCCTGTCCCATCCCACTTCCACAAGGAACACCGGGCTCATCCCCAGGACTCCTGTTAGACAGGACGTCCCGAACAGCAAACGAGTTCAAGTCTAGGTCTAGGTACCATGTCTGAAAGGTTAGTTTTGGTTCCAAAGGTACCAAACTAAAAGTGTTTAGGGAAAACTGGAAAGAAGAAGAAAGAAAACAGTACTTGACGCTAAAATCTCCATCATTTTTGGATCGGAATTGTGTTACTGTGACTGAACTGTCTCAAGGCTCCCAGACATCCTTCAACAATCTAGGTGGTGATAAACAAAGGCAGAATATTTATGATGTTTTTCTGCTTACTAACATGAAATCACATTTTTTTTGTGCGCCCACATACACAGTGTTGCTGAAAACTAGAGAAACCAGACTACATAACATCCCAAGGACCAAAGATCAATCAAGTGAAAAAGAGAACAGAAAATAATCCAGGAGAGAAGCAGAAAAGATATGATTCAATGGGGAGGCGGTGACATGATGAAAATCTGTCTGCCTGTTACTGAGGATAGAATGTGACTTCAAGTTTGATTGGAGCTGGAAAGCCATTTTGCCATCGCGGAGGGTTGAGAGCGATGAGTGATGACCAGCAGTCATTTGTGGGAAAGCAAAGCGGTGGGACTAGCATCTATGGCTGCACACGCGCCTGGACGTATAGGGGGGTTACAGATCCCTGTGCAGCTTTGTAGCGAGCAGCCAGCAGTGTTTTGAATTAGATATGAGCAGCCATGGGCAGCCATCAGAGGGAGTTTTGGGAAAGAATGATGTGGGAGAAATCGGGGGAGGCTGAAGATAGAAACTGCAGTGTTTTGGGTCACTTGTAGGTCACAGAGGGAGGGTTTCATGAAGCCAGGGAGCAGCAGTTGTCAAAACTGGGAGGAAACTACAGTTTGAACATAGAAGGAAGACTTTAACAGATTCAGATGTCCTTGCAGGAGTTTGTGGTCCAGGTACTCCATGATTCAGGATCGCATCAATACTGACTGAGAGGTCGTACAAAGGGCAGAATTTTCCCAAGGAGAAAGAGCACTTTATGCTTCATCTCCACAATCCAACCGGATTCTTCTTGAAACACTTTTGGTACCAGCTCTAAATTTAGTTTTCCACTGCAGACAGCACAAGGGCAATGTAAGTGGGACTTTTAGTTCCCACCCTCATAGCAATGTAGTGTGAAACTGCCATGATGTTATTTTCAAGGCGACACAGCGCACATTTCTCTGTCCAGCTCTTGCTGAATCCTTTCATTGGCAACCACACAGAGGAATGTCTGACTTCATCAACTATCCACAGCGTGGTTTTAACTGACTGCCATGTTAATGCCTTTGCACCAGGTACAACCATAGCTGGAGATATTAAGTTTCTAGGTTGTCCTTTTCTCTGTCCATCCCATTCTCATGATGGACAAATTTGACACAAACACCCACTTGGTCTCAACTATGAACTGAGAAGATTTTGTTGGTCAGGTCAAAGGTCAAGGTCACTCTGACCCCGTTTGTCTCATTCTCTTGAAAACGATATCTCAACAAGGCCTTCAGGGATTTGCTTCAAATTTGGCACAAACGTCCAGTTGGACTTAAGAATGAACTGATTAGAATTTGGCAGTCAAAGGTCATGGTCACTGTGACCTTGTTCGTCTCATTCTCGTGAATGTGATATCTCAAGAACACCTCGAAGGACTTTCTTCAAAATTGGCACAAACATCCACTTGGTCTAAAGGATGACCTGATTAGATTTAGTTGGTCATAGGTTAAAGGTCAAGGTTACATTGACCTTGTTTGTCTCATTCTTGTGCGCATGACATATCAAGAAGGCCTAGAGGAAGTTTCTTCAAATTTGGCACAAACGTCTACTTGGACTTGAGAATGAAATGATTAGAATTTGGTGGTCAAACATCAATGTCACTGTGACCTTCTCGTGAACATGGTATCTCCACAACACCTTGAAGGACTTCCTTCAAAATTGGCACAAACCTCCACTTGATCTCAACAATGAACCGATAAGATTTTGTTGGTCATAGGTCAAAGATCAAGGTTACTGTGACCTCATTTGTCTCATTCTCGTGAAGGCGATATCTCAAGAAAGCCTTGGTAGAGTTTCTTCAAGTTTGGCCCAATTGCCATTTGGATTTAAGGATAAATTGGTTAGAATTTAGTGGTCAAAGATCAAGGTTACTGTGACCTTGTATCCATCTCATTCTTGTAACTATGATATCTCAAGAACTGACATTGTTTGTCTCATTTTTGTGAATGTGATATCTTAAGAACACCTTGAAGGACTCTCTTCAGAGCTGGCACAAAACATCCACTTGCATGTAATAATGACCTGATTCAGATTTGGTGGTCAAAGGTCAAAGGCCACTGTGACCTCACAAAACTTGTCAATTAATTTGCTAATTATGACACAATTTCGCGCAAATGTCCAATCGGATTATGAAGTGGTGACTTATATTCAAAACGTCGAAGATCAATTTCACTTTGACTTCAAAATGTTCTGCAAAAACATTTTCCTGGCCATTATTCCATACTCTGGAACAGAAGGGGAGACATTCAGTCAGATACTGAAGTGGTGACTCTAATCTTAGGATCCCACCTTGAAAATGTGCTGATTGTATAGATCTTCTGTTCTGCTTGGGAAAGATGTGGGCGAGGCATTGATGTTTTCACAGACATGGATGTGAACTGTAACTCCAACTTGACTGGTTTGCGGATTCATACAACTGCGAGGTGGTTTCTCAAGTTAAAAATCTGGGTCAAGTGAAAAAACAAATTGCAAATGTTATCAACGGTAGCTCAGCCATTTAAAGTTAAACTTCACCCACCAGCTAACCATAGGTACATCGATTACTCACCCCATGTTATGCTGAATTTGTAAAAAATATGTTTGCTTTTCTGGCATGCCTCCATGGTGAACGAAGAATCCTGAAACAGGGAAAAATTCTTTTCATATAGTTTTTGCTGTTGGTAAATGTGGTCCCGTATGACTTCAATTCAGCAAGAATTTCCTCCATTTTTGGGTTCTTCGTTTAAAGTAGGCATGCAAATAAACGAAATATTCTTCACAAATTAAACACAACATTGACACGTCACTTGGAACCTCGACAAAGGCGGTACTGAAAAAACTACTAGGTACTAGGTACTCTACAACTTCTGCGAATGGAAACCTCAAAAAGAAGGGTTCCAAGCAAGTTGAGTGGAGCCCCACTGTGCAGTGAAAATGCACCAGAAGTCCCACAAAGACTGAGTTTCCTGGCAGACAAACACCCAACTTGAAACACCTTTGAGCTCAGTCAAAATGCACTCAAGTTTCAGAGAGAAGGAAAAAGTGGAATTCAGTATTCTCTGTCTTGACATTCAAAGCAAAAGGCTAAGGATGAGCTCTGGGAGGCTCAGGTGGAGACGATGCTCAACACAAACAGGGCTTCACCTCTACTGTCCTGACAAGTGTGACTGTGAGGAGGCAAACCATCATAGGCAGGAAGAAAAGATCCTTTAGTCAGCAAACGTGACAAGAACTATCTGCTTGACATTGTCGGAGGCAGCGGAAAGGATGCCTCAGTCACAGCAGAGGATCACAGGGACAGTGAAGTGGAGGGTGCTGCCTCGAAGGCAAACTGGTTGTGGTCCAAAAACATTGTTCCTTGAGATTTTGCATGAGCTCCAAGTCACATTCAAGAGGAGTTGTCAGCAGTAGTTTCCAGTACATCTCACAGTTTTCACAATCGATGTAACTTTCATAACACAACTTTCACTTTGCAAAACATTTTAAACAACGAGGTAAATCGGAAGCTAGATAGAGAGGTTTATTTGCCAATCATAAAATACACATAAAAGTACTTCACCTGAAGCCAGTTATCACAAACACCTGCTACCGTTGAGGATTGAATTACACAATAAGGCCACAAACCTGTTTCCATTGTGATCCTGTGGGAGACGGGGGCAAGGTGCACGTGCAAATACTGTAGCTATGTAATTACATAGAAAAATAAAAGACAGTCAGTTTCAGAGATACTGAAGGTGTTTTCCATTCAATAGCAGCTGAATGAAATTATTTCTGCCCACTGAACTCTTACATTTAAAAGAATAAAATCTAGCTTACAAGCAGCACAGCTTTGTGGATCTTCCTCTTTTTATAAATTTTTATAAAGTGAATGGGGATGTCAGTTCGGTTAATTTTGCTTTTGATAGCCTAACACCCATAAATCTCTAATTAACCCGTTAATCAATCAGATCAAATCAATGAATGAGAGGAGCAGCTGTTCGTGAATGAAAGCAAACTTTTAGACCAAGTGCAATGAAAGGTTAAGATTCGCTTTCACCGTGCCTGGTTCTCTGCTGCTGAGCTCAGTGGCCAAGAAATATAATCTTATCTTATGTAGCAAGTTTGTTTTGATCTCACTACCTCTTAACGTAAGCTCTTTGTTTACTTTCCTCACTTTCCTCTTTGTTTACTTTCCTCACTTCTGTTTCATTTCATTCACTGATGGGCTCGGCTGTGGCTGTTGCTGATTAAACATGATGAATTGGTGGAAATAAAGCCATCGGTATGGGACACACTGCACAGACAAGGGTGATGGACAGTCAGCAATGGCCCAACTTTTGCTTGTGGCCGACAAAAGGCTTGTTGTGACAGGGCCTTAAGCAGCTTCATTTTGAGCCACCAAACCCCCTTAGCATAGTTTATTATGTTAGCACCACTGGCCATGCTGTCACAGTTAACAGTGCTAGCAATGAGGGGGTTTAATTACTGGGGTAACCTGAGAGGAGCCCAGATTGTGGGCACAATGTTTCCACAGCAATGCTTTTGGGTCCAAACAGTACTAGTAGCGGTGTTGCTAGCTAGCTCCCACCAGGCCCGGTTTGTGTGCCGTGCAGTAAATTGAAGAGTAAGATTTAACGTTCAGACAGACATGAGTAACTGGTCAAAAATTACATTTACTACATACCAATTGTCAGAATTTGTTTCCAGCCATGCACCCCATTTTTTCTGTCACATATTTTTACATTAAAGCCTTCAGAAATTTATAGTTAAAAGTGTTAAACAGGTTTGAGCATGTGAATGCTCACACTTGGTTAAAAAAACATAGGAAGTATATTTCATCCTTGCATAAATGTTACCATTCCTGCGGCAGAGTGGATATGTCACATTTCCTCAAGGTGATTGACAGATGGACTGTTTGTCCTTGCAGGTTGCAGTCGTTATTTCTGGCAGGTGAGCGCTGTGATGTGGAGACGCTGGAATGGACAAAGAGGAGCTTTGGGGTTCCCGTCCTGGATCACTGGTGGCAGACTGGTAGGAAGCTTTGTACTTTCTAAAGACAGAAATCAGAGAGAGCGAGAGAGATCTGAATCTGACAACCGTGACTTTTACCTTGTTGATGCACTGGGGAAGATTTTGCTATAAATGTAGAGTGCACCTGTCTAATCTGATTGCATACATTTCCCTTTTAGCCTAAAGTTGCATGTCGGACAGGAAGCAGCAAATTGAAAGTTGAAAAGGAAATGCAAAGTGACTCTTGGATATCAGTGACTGAGCTTTGCAGTGAATGATGGACTCACTAACATTATGTTCTGTTCTGTCTCTTTTATCTCTCGGGTACAAAGCATCACATAACAGCCGGGCCAGCATACAGAGTGTGCAGTCCATGGACTTAGTGTTGCAGGATTTCTGCTAACTGAAGTTAAAATCGCTCAAACATTTATCCCGTACCATATGCTCAGTGTGAAGCTGCCTTGTGCAATTAATTATGTCAGTCTAGTAAGTTGAGAAGCACTTTACTCTCAAACTTTAGGGATTAAGCTCTTATGATATACACACTGAGAAAGCATTTCAAGGACCTCAAGTACTTTATTAGCATGAACTGTATATAACGTTTTAATTTAACTTGATCTTTAAGTCTCGGTCCCATCTTACGCTTATCAGTGTGAGAAGACTATAAATGTGGTCTTCACTGTATTTTATTAGTCCATTGACATTAAATTGGCCTTGAGAAGAGGCATAACTCCAGGAAATCACTATTCCCTCGAAAGCCCATCATCATTATGAAGCACATTTTATCAAACTCCCCTCTTTGATTAATCCCTTTTATGTTTTCTATGGGAGACCAGGGGATTGGATCCCTTCTACCAGAGTCATTATGACGCTAAAGACCCCAATGTTTGATTTTCTAAGCTTCCGTGAGAACTGATCATCACACAAAGTGACGCCATTTGCACCAGTTATTTGAAAAGCAGTCAAAACTAGATAGGGGCGTGCAGATAGAGCAGATGGAAATATAGCTGCGATAACTGGAGATCATTTTGGGGAAAAGACATCATTCCATTGACTTCAACCACCTAAGCAAATTTAACTTCTATATTTTTCAACCTGGGCCCTAGTTTATTATGGTTGTTTGTCGACAGCCCTGTGCTCAAGGGACTCGTATTACCAGGGGACCTCATTCGATTTAGACATTACCCTGCCACGTCTGTGTTTCGTGTGGTGCATTCACACTGGACAAGCAAAGTCTGTATTTTACTCAGATGTACTGACATTTTCCTTGGATATGATACACGCAGTCATTTGTACCTGAAACACAGAAACACTGCACAGCACCACCACAGGTGATACTCCTTTTTTCTTTTAAATGGCAGTTAAACAAGCACAACCCGTTCTGCCTCATATTGTCACGTTATCTATGTCATCATCTCTTGAGATTTCATTCCTCTTAATGATTTGGGCAGCACGGTGGTGCCACACAGCAAGACGTTCACAGCAGTGATGCAGGCGTTTAACTGGTCCGTTGTGGTAAAAAAGGAGCCTAGCCAGAAAGCGAAGCTCTCGATTTACCGGTCTATCTACGATCCAACCCTCACCTATGGTCACAAGCTCTGGGTAGTGACCAAAAGAATGAGATCGCGAGTACAAGCGGCTGAAATGAGTTTCCTCCGCAGAGTAGCTGGGCTCAGCCTTAGAGATAGGGTGTGGAGCTCAGACATCCAGGAGGGACTCGGAGTAGAGCCGCTGCTCCTCCACGTCGAGAGGAGCCAGTTGAGGTGGTTCGGGCATCTAGTAAGGATGCCTCCCAGACGCCTCCCTTTGGAGGTGTTTCAGGCATGTCCAACTGGGAGGAGACCTCGGGGCTGCCCCAGGACACGCCAGAGGGATTACATCGCCCGGCTGGCCTGGGAACACCTCGGGGTTCACTCGGAGGAGCTGACAGAAGTGGCTGGGGAGAGGACTGTCTGAGCTTCTTTGTTGAGGCTGCTGCCCCCGCGACCTGGACCCAGATAAGTGGAGGAGGACGACGAGGACGACGAGTACGAGTACTCCGGCTTCCTCCCACAGTCCAAAGACATCATGTTAGGTTGATTGGTGACTCTGCAGTTTATGAGCCATAGGTATGAATACCTTTACCGAAACCCCACAACTTTAAAGGACAATCACACTGACATCAGTCATAATAACTGACACTATAAACAGAGTAAGATACAGTAAGATAACATCAGGACTGTGATACATACAGCCGTACACCAGATCACTGACCTGTCACTAATTTCTTTGATTATCTTCAAATAATCAACTTTATGAGTTGTTATTTAAAATGATTTCAGTGAGAGCTTGGTAGCATATTCCATTGAGTGGTAGCTCTGCACATCACCAGGAGCAGGAATTACCTTATGACCTTGTGTTCCCTTTCTGGCAGCATGACCAAGTCTGTCATTGAAATCTTGAGTGTAAGCTTTCAGGCTTGGCCAAAGTACAAAAGTCTCGAAAGAAGACCAGGAGATTGCTCAAAAATCTGTCCACCACTCTGAGCCAGAAGAGAGCATAATGCATGCCCTTGACACTCGCCCAAGATGAGCAGTGAAGAGCCAGACATGCAGCTTTGTTCAGCACAAGTTGAGGTTTGTGCAAATCTCTTTTAGTCACACTTGACCAAACTACATCGTAACAAACCAGTGAGTGTAAAATATGTCTGAGTGATCAGACAGGAAATACACGCTCCTCCTGATGGCAGACACTGCTCTGCCCATTTTGACAACAGTATGTCATTAATATGACAAGACCAGGTACATTTATGCTGGATTAAGCACTCTAAAGTTACGGTATATTTCAATGGAGTTTAGTTGTTTCTGACTAAACAAAAAGAATCTTACTAGGTATACATGGTCTAGGTACCATGTCTGAAGGGTTACTTTTGGTTCCAAAGGTACCATACTGAAAGTGTTTGGTGGAAAAAGAATCCAGGTTTCAAAATACTGAACTTTCCATTTAAAGAAGTCAAGAAGGAGTCATGACTGTGCAAAGTGCAAAAATTAAAATGGAACATCTCTATTGCCGCTGGACAAAAGTCTGTATGAACGTATATACATGCAGTAAGGCTGATTTTCCTCTTCAGCAGCTTCTTTTCAAGTTATTATTGATCAGCACCCAGTAGGCAAAGACACCAGAGAGCTCCTCACCTCAAAGTCAGGCACAGCGAGGTGGCAAAGCTCCCAGGGCGCATTACTTCAACCGGTCACATTCCAGGGCGGCAATTAAACAACGGCTTTGATTGGCATTGCCTTTCATTGAGTTCACTAATGTTTAATTGACTTTGCACCCATATGGGACACTGAGTGACTGGCTGAGATGTGAGGACTAAGTTGTGTGCTTAGCGAAGAGATAAAGGAAAGAAAACAATCACGGGCACCTTGTCCATCAGTGCAGGAGCGGAAATTGAAATAGCTTCTCCACTGAAGCATGCTTCGAGTCAGGCTTCTTGATAATAAGTCTTCACTGTCTTGCTCCTAACTTAGAGTCCAAAATACACAAAACCGGACCCAACCAACGGTACAGGAATTCTGTCGATTTTCACTTAAACAAGATTACAATAATTTGTGTTTAATCAGCCTTGGTGCAGGAGGGCTTTCATTTAGATCCGTCTGCTCTTTAAAAATTCCATTAACATAGTCAATACTTCAGCGCCACATTGCCGCAATGCACTTCAGATTAATGTCGGGCTCACAGAGGCTGAGTCACGATCATCATTTAAAAGGCTGGGTCATGCCCCTTAATTCACAGTCCGGTGGTCGTACATTCGACAAGGAAGGGCGAGTTTGCAGTTTCTAAAAAACTTTGTAATTTCCCTTTTCGTCACCTCACAATCGACCCATTGCACAAATGGATGCTGTGGGTCTGGATGATAAGATATGTAATTGAAATCTTGGGTTCCCAGCTTCCCCTGCATTGTTCTTGGGCCTCAGTTTGTAATGATTCTTGAATGGTTAAGACGCTGTTAGCCTCTTGGATGAGAGGCTTGAATCCAGGCAGCGTGCCATCATGCTAATGTCTTACCCCCCCATCCCCCTCCTTTGTTTGATTGCCGTCCTCCCCAAGTACTACTGAACTATGATAAATGTGCGGGCGACAGCAGAGGAGCACAATTGGTTGTCTCTTTGTTTTGTAATATCCTGCCTGTGAGAACGGAGGATCGATGGCTGGACAAGACGACATCTCTGTGTTAAATATGGGATCAATACAGTTGTTGGATCGTTGCAACGACATCGACCTTGAGTTTGTACACACTCTGATCTGAGCGCAGATTAGTCCATTCGGCTGATTGGTCTGTCCAGGCTCAGTAGGAGTGTGAAGAGCTCAATATTGTAATATTGCAGGAATGTTAGTTATCAATGCAGGCTCTTGAGTTTGAATTGCTGACCCTACTGTAGGCTTATCGCTGCATTCCACTTCAAAGCTGCATCCTCTGGAGTCTGCAGTTCGAGGCTGAATACCAACAGGCAGATAAGGCTGTCCAATTTCTCCTTAAAAAAGTACCAGTGCCTTTTGAGTTTCAGCCCTTTACACACATATACACACCACATAGCTGCAGGGTATTTCCCCTCAAATAGCCTTATATGATCAGGCACAAAGAAAAACACTTCCAGATGTATATGAATGGACTCCAGTGTGTTCTTTTCAGTAGTCTGGTTCGTGTTGTGAACCACGGGGCTTTATAGTAATCTCCATCAGGTGTTGAAGATTAACGACACAGCTAGAGAGAGATCGATATTGAATGTTTAAAGCTGGCTAATCAGCTGTTATCCAACCCCTCATTATTTTGTCTTTGACACTGTTACTGACCCTCCGCAATATTCATTGCCTTATAGAAGCTCAGTTTCAGTAAGTTTTCCAGCTTTTGCCGAGAGGGAACTTTAGATATTGGTCCCTAGATTATGTTCACAGAGTTTCATGCAGATCGCTCAAACTTCCTAGGAAGAGATCGATTTAAAGTGTTTTTCAAAAAATTCAAAATGGTGGAAAATCTGTATAAGCGGAAGTTATGGGTTCTTGAGGTAAATGTGTTCCTCATGAGGAGAGGCATCTTTGTGCAAAGTTTCATGTCTCTACGACATACGGGGCATGAGATATGCCCATTCAAAGTTTGCAATTTCAGTCGGTTGCTATAGCGCCCCCCTTTGGCCAATTGATGTAATATTGCTTCATTCACATCCTCCCATGACCCTCTACCACTGTGCCAAATTTCACATGGATTGACCAAGTCAGTGAAGAGAAAAACGTGGAACAGACACAGAGTTTTCATCATTATATAGTAAGATAAGATATTAGAACCTGCACATCTGTTGTACTGAACATCTAAGTCAAAGTAATTAAAGCTGCATTTGGTAACTTTCTTGATCATATTTGCTAAAACTCTCACTATTTTCTGAAAGAAAAACAGGAGACAGACAGTCTGTGAATAAAATTCTGATTCTTCTCTTGACACTGCTGCTAATGGCATTAGCCTTACTGAAAACAACCAATCAGAGTTGAGGAGTCACAGTCTGAACACTCCAGTGACGCGAGTGTTTAGACTGTCAAACTAGTCAGCGCTGATCAAATATGAATTAGTAATAAGCAGTAGGGCTTTCAGTCTGAGAGTCTGCCATGTTGTTCTACCATAGCCCAGACCTGACAAACTAAACACTGGCTCCAGATGGGGCCACTTGTGTTTTTGTGTCGGCGACATGCTTGACACACTTTTTTTTTACCTTATTTACATTGATTGACCAGAGCTCCCAGTCTGTCTGTGACCTTGCCTGTTTCACTACAGGCAGAATCGTCTTTCTCGCTATGGTGGGTGGTGAAATAAAATCAATGAATAAATACATTAAAACACTTTTTTCCCCATGGAGCAGACATGAAAACTATTTTGGTTCAGTTAATATCTGCTGCCAGTCAGCCTGGCGAGGTCAGGTGAGTCAGCCGCTGCCCGCTCAGCTCCCCAGGAGCTGCTGTTGACAGACAGCGTTTACGGAAGACGGAGTCAGGGTGAACTGGATGACAGAACGCTTTTAGCAGAAGGGACCTGTCTTCTCTGGAGCTGTACCACCTGATCAGATCCTTTTTGCTTGATTTAAAGCAGCCGTCTTCTCTTCAGCTCGGGTCGTGATGTACATCCCTGCGTGAGTGGTACTGTAGAGGCTGTGCAGCCATCGGGTGATAACCATGTATAAAATGTCCTATGGACGAGGATTAATTTTCCAAGCTGATAAATTGGTTGACCTCTAGTCACACCTTGTATGATAAATACAGAGATCATCTGATTATCCACTTGTGTGCAATTTAAGGGCGACTTCCTGGTGGTAAACTTGCTTTTTTCAGACAGAAGATCAGCCAAATGCACCAATAGTTTGTGTCTTTGTGAGGTCAGACTGTCTTATTTCGGGTAGAGGCATTCTCGAATCGGCTGTTTTCAGCATCGGACTTCCATCAGACGGCGATACAGCCTCTGAGGACAGACCCCGATTTTTTGGCATTCCGGTTTGATTTAGGCGGAGGAGGCGAATTTCCGTTTCCGACTTCCGTTCATATATTTAAGTAAATATGCTGAACCATTGCGATGGATTCAGAGTTTGCAGTGACGCCACTCATGTTCCGCCTCGTTACTTCACCGCTTGGAACGTTTAACCTGGCAACAGCTGCAGCCGGCTCAAACGTGATTGGTCAATATCACGCGGACTACAAAGAGCCGGAAACAGAAAAACAGAAGTGTGTATATAGAGACTAGGGTAGAGGTGCAGGTTCAGGCTGGTGTGCTGATGGACAAACCCTCCTGAGTGGTGACCTTCCAGCCCATTAACTGGGACACAGCTTTGTAAACTGTGTCAGCAGTCCCTTCCTGGACAGTGAAAATTAATTTGAGGTGCAGTAATCGCAGCTAATTCCCCTCTGTGGCATTTTTATGCTTAGTTTAAATATCCAGACACTGATATTTTGTTACATGCTTATGGCTGAGCATTTATTGTTTCCGCTGACGGGTTTAGAACAGGCGAACACAAGATTATGACATATGTAAGCCTGTTGGCATCATGATTCAGTTGTTTACTTTGTCGAATACATTGCATTGCTCTCCACCTGTACCTCCATCTTAGATTGTGTGTGACTGACAGTGTAGATGGATGAACTCAACTTACACCAGCCTGGATGTGCTGAGCAGAGCCGCTGATTCCCATCTTTCTCTCTGTAGCTTTAGAATTTGAGAAATAACTTTTCATTCTACTCGGGAAAAGGATGTTTATTTCACAGTCAAGTTTGGATCGCACTTCTTTTCTCCTCCCTCACACACACACACACACACACACACATACACTCGCATACACACAAGCACCCAAACAAAATCCTGTCACTTTCTGGCTATCCTCGCCAGGTGATTTATTGAGTTTGGAGAAAAACCTCTGGCGCCCTCTTGATTTCTGTCTAGATGTGTAAATCCCATTGGATTCTTCACCCCCTGCTAAACTCAATAACTGGCAGCTGGCGGCCAGCGCTGCAATCCAAATGTGTTCTCCACTTTTTCACGGTAGACTGGGTCACTCCTCGTCTCGCTCGCTTTTCTCTTTGTGTGTCTGAGGCAGTTTGACTTCAGATGTGTGGGTGGAACAGACTTTACCATGCTATACATATTCATTAAATCATCATTAGTTTGTCATTTCTTTCCGAATACAGAAGGAACAGAGCAACTTTTTCTGAGTTTATTTATCGGCTGGCATTATATCGTCTATTAACGTCAGTTTTCCAGAAACCAACAATTAATTCATCATAGTAAGGACAAGTTTTGGCCCAGCCTGATATAGATCATGCATGCTTTGCCTAGTACAGAAACAGTGACATGTATTGATTCAGCACAGCAAATGCAGCTTGCTTTTTACTTGGATAAATTCATTTGTCTTCATGTGAATTGTTTATATGAAAAACAACTTAGTGCCAGCCTCATGATTTAAAGGGACAGTTCACCCCAGAATCTAAAATAAAGATTTTCCTCTTACCTGTAGAGCCATTTATCAGTTTAGATTGTTTTGGTGTGAGTTGCAGAGTGTTGGAGATATCAGCTGTAGAGATGTCTGCCTTCTCTCCAACATAATGGAACTAGATGACACTCAGCTTGTGGAGCTCAAAGCGCCAAAAAAAATACATTTGAAAAAGTCAACAGCAATGTCTCTTTCCAGAAATCATGACCTGGTTACTAAGATAATCCACAGACCTTGTTGTAAGCAGTTTAATGTAGGAACTATTCTATTCTCATAAATGTGTACATCTCACCATCTGTTGGTATCTTATTGCAGCAGTACTAACAATATCAGGGTAATTGGAGCCATGATACCCTTTAAGGCACAACAGCTTCCTCCGGTGCTGTGATACAGTTGGCGGGTGTAGTTCAGTAGAAAGAAAATAGTTCCTACATGAAACTGCTCACAACACGGTCTGTGGATTATCTTGAGTAACCAGGTCATGATTTCTGGAACGAGACATTGCTCAAGTGGATTTTTTGGCGTTTTGTGAATCACAAGCGGAGTTTCATCTGGTTTCATTATATTAGAGGGAAGGCAGACATTTCTAGGGCTGATATCTCCAGCGCTTGGCAACTCACACCAGGGGTGTCAAAGGTTAATTTTGCAACTCATTAATTTACTGCGCTGTGCACCCTCTGAGCCTGGTGGTAGCTAGCTTGTTAACAGGGTTGTAAAGACCTTTAAAGACCTTTCAGACCTAGAGTTGTCTTGCTTTGGTCTGAATCAGGGACTCATTTTGTTTCAAAGTTGTATAATTGCCTAGAGTTGGTTCGTGTTCTCATGGCAACATTTACAAGTGGACCAGATCAAATGCCTTGTGTGAGAAAGCTGCTCTTGATTGGTCAGAATTTCCATGTGGGAAAAATCCAGGAAGTAAAGCAAACGTTGAAGAAGAGTACACTTGCAAGATAAATGTGACACTTTCTAATGTCACAATGGAGGGATAGTGCTTTTGAAATGTGGTGCTAAAGCTCACTGAGCCAATGGACGGCTGGACCAACAGAAAGGGCCTCTTGTATTTACATCCATTGCATTCTTTCCCTTTAAAAAAATGCCTCTACTCTTTGTCTTTGGGCAGTTTGGGGAGACCTCTAGCTCACCTGGTAGTGTGTGCACCACATATAGGGGGTCAATTACAGCTTGTGACCCTTTACAGCATAACATCCTCCGTCTTCTCCCACATATCCTATCTATCTGAGCTGTCCATCAATAAAAAATGGCAAAACTTGCCAAAAAAAAACAACAACAAAATGAGCAAGTTTATCACATGCTGACAGGTGTCAGGCTATCCAAAGTAAAACTGACTCTAACGTCCCTAACTCACACCAGAACAACCTAGATTGACAAATGGTAGGCCTGCTACAGATAAGAGAAAGTATGTATTTTTTATTTATGGGGGAACTGTCCCTTTAAGTGTCATTTCAAGGGCGTCTTGATTACTTTGCAGTCATAATGCTACGTAGTCCTCCGAAAACTTAATGCAATGGCCTTCTATAATGCTGCATATATAAACAGTTCAAATTTATCAGTGTTTTTATAGTGACAGGCAGGTATCAAGCGTCGGTAAAAAGATAAAAAGCAGTGTGTACACAGTTTCCTTCTGCCTGTACTGAGTTCATGAGTCACCAGCTGGGAGTGTCACGACGCACTGTTCGACCGTCTCTCTGGAGACAGGACATCAATCAAGCAACTTTTAGCAATGTCGGTCCCTTGACAGCCCTCCTTCATCTTCCCCTCCAACAGAAGAAGAAGCAACTTTGTCAATGGAAAGCAGTTTAACATCAAGGCTCGTTTACTCCAAAATGGGCATCTCAGAAAGGAGAGACAGAGTCCTCCTTGTGAAACTCATTATCGTCTAAACACCTGAACAGCAAAGTTTGTTTGCATCTCCTGGCGTCCAACTCAGAATCAACAAATTTCTCGAACTTTTGACAGTTTTTCCAGCCCTTCTCTCACACATTTGGTTTTCATCTACACATATTGATAGATCCGTCCTTCTACTTGTTCCTTACCTGCAAAATAGATAGAAATTGAGCAAAATCAATCACTGGTGCAGTTGCTCATAAATCTTCCCAGCTTCATGCTTGTAGCGCTGGAATGTAATATTCAGCAGCCGAAAGCCGTAATCGATGGCAAGAGATCAGGCACCATGAGCGATGATGGGAAGAGCAGGTGAACAGAGTGGCACACAACAGTTTTGAAGTGGAAAAAATATGAGCTCCTCGAGGGCTCAAGTGCCAGGCTCGCAGCGTAAACTTGTTGATCTAGTAATTAACCTCTGACATTATGTACTGAACATAGATCTTTAATCATGGCTGTACCAAATGTCATTTTTTTTTACATTCAAAGCTTTTATTGAGGTTTTTGAATGAAGCTTGGACTGGAGTTGTTTAAACGCTTGGATCAAATGAGCTGGAAACAGACTGCATGAATAATGGACTCAGCTACCATGACATCACCTATTAGTTTGTGGACATTTTGAAGCCTTGAGTTCGGCATTTCAGCCGTCTTCAAGTTGCTTTTTTGGATCCAGAAGTGACCATATTTGGACGTATGGTGACACCTTGCAGACACCCTGTCATTTGAGCAGCGCTGCCATTTAATATGTCTAATTTTGGGCCTTAATAAAATGTAAACAGGGGAGTTAGAGGAAAAAAACCTTGTATCCATCCTGTGAGGATTTACTCTGTTTTGGAACCAGCCTCAAGTGGCCATCCAAGGAACTGCAGTTTTTGGCACTTCCACATCCTCTAATGTTGCCGCTTTGTTACAAACAAACCTACGCAGCCACCACTGGAATCTAATTCTGCAAATAGTGGCTTACTAATGATATTACTGTACCCTCATTTTGTAGAATAAAGGACAAGAAGGTGTCTGTAGGGTAAGAAGGAGGGGAGGTAGTGGACAAGTCAAACTGCAACTTATGGAAATCTTATGGTTATTTTCAGACTCATTGGTGATGTCTTCTATCGTTGGAAGGAATGAAGAAAAGAGTCCCTTTGAGATGTAGTACAGTACATTAGGGTTGCTTCTTTAGAGAGCTGGTATATGTCACTGACAGCTGAAAAACATCCAGTTTAATTTCAATCCACTTAAAGTGGAAGGTTCCAGACTAAATTAAGAATAAATGAAATGAAATATTTGTCGCCATTTGATTTTTGATCAAAATGCCTTTGAACCCCCGCCCCAGACGCCTGTCTCTGTCAGACCTTTGAAGTGTATTCTCCAGCTCCTTGGCGTAACGCTGCTGTATCATCACTGTAGAATAATTTATTTATCAAACGTCTGTGTGTTTTCCAGCCCCTGTTAAAAGATACATCATCTAATTCATTATCTTTAACGTCGTCTCCCTACACTGGGAGCAGTTCATCAGCTGTGCCAGGCGCATGCCGCTGAAAAGATTAAAATAAGGGGTTTGTGGTTTCGCATCATTTTCCATCCATCCCCTGTGGGACTTTCCTTACCTTGCAGCCAACTGGTGTATCACTGCTGATTGGTAAACAGTCGCATCACACAAAGAGCCAGCGGCGCCCGCTCCCTCCTAACAGAGCTCTCCTCAGATCTGCACAAGGCCCCGGACTGAGGAATGAAAGAAAGTCGGCTGACTCAAGACAGTTTGCAGTGATGCAAGGAGAGAGACATGAGGTCACGGGCTGACACGTATCGCACGTCCTTAGAATGTAAACAATATTGCCAGCAGGTTTGGTTTTCAGGGGACTTTATGGGGAATAGATGACCAAAGACAAATTGTTTTGCTTCACGCCAACTGGTACATGTTTTGTCAGCGATTGCACGCAACGCCAAATTTACACATTCTTTGCTGGGAATATTTGATAGCGCTAACGCGGCGGAGATTTTGACTAATTTGACCAATTTAGCTCGTTGATTAGTTTTCACTGTGGAACGCTTGGCTGGTGCAGGAGAGATTCGTTTTCTTGATACAGAGTGGAAATGATTGGTGTGCTCGTTATTCCCATGTGCAGCGGACTCAATCATTCCTCAGCCTCCCGCTGTCATCTGATATGCTGATTCATCCCGTCATCAGCCCAGACGTGACGCCGCACTGCTTTTCACCTGCACTCTCTCCTCCGTCTCTCCCCCTTTACCTTCATTATCATCATATTGTCCGTGTTTATGTGCTGCTCTCACACACACACACAGACATGCACATGTAAATTAACAACATCTGCTAACCTCCTCCCGCCCAGAACCGACATGCGCGCACAGTCTGTCACCTCTGAGCCACCCGAAGCCCGTCCAGCTCACATCCCCTTATGTGCATATGAGAAAATGTCTGCCATTTTGAAGGCTGATAATAATCTGTGCGCTATTTTAAGAGCCAAGTGCCATTGGCAGGGGGTGGGAGGGGGGTGATGATGAAGGTTGCTGATGTCACTGGTGTTGCCTGGCAACAAATGTGTGTTTCCAGTTGGCAGGGTTCGGCTGCCTCACCAGTGAGTGGTGGCGGACGGGCTTACAGTAGTGTTTTCGGTGTCTCTCTCTGTTTGTCTTTGTTTTCTCCGGCTCTCTCTGACCGACAGCGCACGCCTCCGTACGCAGAATTGAATTACCATAAAAAAGTGAACCGGACCTCCTCAAACCACCCATCTTGTCAAATAAATTGTAGAATTGACAATTCCCTCCTGGCCTTTGCCAAATGCAGCGCTGGCACAGGATTGTTTTCCACACATCCTCCTCCTCCCGCTGGAAGTCAGAGCCTCAGAGAGTCTGTGAAGGGCAGTTTTACAGCCTCCTTGAAAATACCGAGAAAAACAAGAGGCTTTTAACAGCCTGGCATTCACTAACTCAGCACATACACAGCAAAACACTGAATCAGGGGTTAATGAGGAATCTTAACCTGAGACCAAAAAGAAACAGAAATTTTACCGCTGCAGTGTTGATTTATTTTAGCCGTTTGGACCGCTCTTTTTAGCCTCAAATTTGGCATTTCAGCTGTCGCCATCTTGGTTTTCTGAAGCCAGAAGTGACCATATTTGGATAAGAGGTTGACATTAGATCGGCTGTTGAAACAGGTGACATGCTTCACATTCTCAAAACACTATTGGCGATTTGACCAGCTGTGTTCCAGGTGACACCATCATTGGGCTTGAGAGCTCACCCGGAAATCCACTGGATGCGGAACGGCAGCGCTGGTTATCTGCTACGTGCTCCGCCGTCCGTCAACACCCACCGACTGTGTTTGCTGTGCGGAGCGGTGCAGCTCCGCCGGACAGCGGGAGTCACAATGACCCACGAGATCTCATGAATTCACGCATAATCGCGTTCTATAACAGAACCTTGCGGTTTGTGGACTCTCGTTTTAAAGCTTCAAGTTCAGCATTTTGGTCGTCGCCATCTTGTTTTTTTAAGCCACAAGTGACCATATTTGGATTTGAAGTGGGCTCGCCCTCTTATATCCGTTACCTTGGGCCTTAATAAAATGAAAACCGGTGAGTCACAAATTAAATTCACCCCCTGACAGTTGTCATGAAAGGGGGAATTTATCTATAGAGACCAAAACTGCTAACACTAATTTGGAGGTGGAAGCAAGTAAGCAAACTAATACTGCACTTTTTTAAATACAAAGTTAGAACATTGACATTTGTGAGTAGTTATCTGCACTGTATGACCAGAACTTTGTGGAAACCCTGTCGCAGATTTAAAGGCACATCTTAATCTACAGCATTCAGTGATACTTTAGACAGTAGGTTACTTCTACCTGTGTGGCTCTTTCCTGCTTTAATATAATACCCTGATATATACAGTGACTGTTAAAAAGAATTGGTATTTCCAGCTCAATGTGGAAGAAGTTGACAGGCAGAGCTCTGACCCCAACTTAACACATTTGGCATTAATTTATACGCTGACTGTGAGCCAGGCCTTATCACCACACGTCAGTGGCCAACCCCACTTAATGGTTTTGTGGTTTAATGGGAGCAAATCCCTGCAGCCAGGTTCCAAAATCTTGTATAAAAAGCTGTCTCAGAAGAGTGGAGGCTGATAAAGCAGCAGCCCATAGTTTTGTTTTGTTATGTTCAACAGTCACACAAGGGCGAAACTTTTTGGGTGTCAAACATATTATTTTTTGTCCAATAATTGACTTAAAACTTTTCTTTTATTTTTTTCAACTTTATGTTTATTGAGCAACATTGTCAAATACAATATACATCACACATGTTCCAGATGTTACATATTCTTTTTTCTTTTTTAAATTCTACAAAAAAAGGAAATGATAGTAGTAATAATAATAATAACAATAAAATATAAACAGCCAGTTTGTGTACCACTTTCCAGACAACTTTTATCTGCCCACTCATTCAAACACACATCTGCTGTTAAGTGCAAGCGCATTTTCCTCTCACAATTGCTGGCCCTCTCATCAACTTAACCCTTCTATGAAACAATATTATCCTGGACCAGTGTTTCAAAGACCATTAGCGACCCAATACCAAATACGACTGAAAAAAGAATTGAATGAACAAGCCCAGCAGGCTATAAAAAGGTAACATACACACCAAAATGACTAATTAAGTCTTGCCGAGTAATGACCTTTGTAGTTGACTAATGTTCGGTCGACTCATAGGGTACAGCCATTTCCATTGGATAAGAACCTTATGGGATAGTAATGATCGTCTCAGGTATTAGTCAAATCCTCAGGTGCTAACAGGGAAGCTGAGTTACAATATGGCTTTTGAGAAACTTTAGATTCTGATTGCAAAATACAACATAAATGAATCGTCTTTATTTTTTTCCTTTGATAAGTTACCATTGTATAAGCAGGACAATGCCCTTCAAGGTGTCTATAGGGGGGGATTAAGGGACTTTCCATCAGCTTTATCTCTTGCAGATTTGGAATGAGAAGTTTAATTCCTGGCCTTACCAGGGAAACATGGGGTCAGCTGTTCATTTCAAAGAGACATTTCAGCATAATACCTTTGTTGCACCTGTGTTGCTCTTAATTGTATAAACTAGAGTACTAAAAAGACCATTTTTGTTTCTTCACCTTATTGGTATTCTGCCCCACCTTTTCTCCACATAGACCGCTCCCTCAGCTTCTCCTTCAAAGAACAAATCAGAATACATTTCTTTTCACTAAAATTGTTCCTGAGTCATGTCACCATCGTGCTCCTTTGCCCACCTTTGGGAGCCTCATATCATTCAACAGCAAACAGCAAAAAGCTGCTGTCGCTCATGCAGTTTCATTACACTGCTGCAGAGACAGTAGCGCAGATGTCGCGGCTCCTGTAATTACATATCCGAGAGCCGAGGTGCCACGTTCGTGTTACCTCGTTGTTTACTGGCGGCTCCTGTCATCGGCTCTCTAACCTGGGAATTCGTCTTGCATTCATTCCAAGCCATTATATTATTTGTCTGCTGAGGTTTCGAAGGCACAAGACGGGGTCTTTCATTAGCAAGTTAAGTAGTGAATTTGTATGCATAAACTTAGCTCTGAGCGAATGAGGCGAGCCGTCTGAAAAGTGATAAGGGAGGCAATGTTTTTAGCTGATGGAATGAAATTGTCCCAAGAGTCCAGAGTTGAAAATGGGAGAGCGTGTGCGGATGTGTGCGCGCGTGTGTGTGCACATGTTGAACACGATTGCTCATCTTGCTTTCATGTCTGTCTTTGGTGGGCGGCATCACCAACCCTTTGTAGTTGCTGCAACCTACTCTGATTCCCCCACGCACTTTGTTTTCTGTTCTCTCTCCCAACATGTCTTCTCTTGTTATTTTGCTTCATTTTGACATTCAGCCCAATCAGAGAGGCTTGGCTAACCAAGCCTTTGGTTTTGTCTTGTGTTTGGCTCCCCAGCAGACTGCCAATGATGGTCTTAGTGTGAGCTGTTTAAGTTGTATTGTTTTACACAGACTCCTGGCAGAACTAATCCCACAAGTTTGTAGTGAGATTTGGGCGTCACTCACTCTTGGACCCAAAGTCTCAGAGAAACAGCAAGGATACAACACAACATGCTCTCCTGCCTTAAAGGTAGACATGTTTCCTATTGCAATTCTTTATATATGGCGTCTTATTTCAAATTTTCATAGTGTTTACCTGCCACTATCAATTTGTGTGAGGTAGGTGGGTTTTAATTGTCTTGAAACATGACTTTAGTAATGAAAGCAATGCTAAAACAAAGACAGAATCAACCTACTCTGCCTCCATCTGTTCTCGTCCTCTCATCCTCCTACGCCACTCCATCTTTTCACATGACCTCTGGTTGGCTATCTTGTTTATCTCTTAACCGAGTTACCCCAGCAACCACACATCACCAGGACAACCACGAGTACCACTGTGCATATGGATGATGTACAGAAAGCACCCCTGTGGCTATTTCTGACAGGTTGTTTACACACCTAAGTGCAGTTTGTTCGTGTGTTATAGCAGATAGTGTGGGAGTTAGTTTCACTGCTGTCCTTCCAAGTACCGACAAAATAAAGAGCTCAGTGCCATTTTAAAATATTGTTTGCACTTTGTATTTGAGTTGATGTCCAAAGTGAACATTAAGACAGAAGGAGAGAGGTGTACGAACCTCCCATGTGGCAGCAGTAGCAAACAGCACCATTTACCTGACATCTATTTGCAGTGTTTCAAAGGAGCAGCTACATTCAAAATTTAACTGGCTGCCTTCAAAGCAGATTTTACAGACCTGTGTTTATAACAAATGCAAGTTTTCACTTTGCGTTGCTTGTGTGTATTTTGCAGCTGGCCCTTAAAGCCCAGTTCAGACCAAAGATTCACAACAAACCGAGTTAAGACAGGTGACTACTGAAAAACAAAACGAGCATCGGCTGGACTGTATTCATCATAAATACGCCACAATAATACGCACATATCGGGAGCAGCAGCACACACAGACTTCACCACTAAACGATTGGCTGAGGCTTCCTGCGGCTTCCTGCTCTGAACCAGCGGGGATATGGTTCTTATTACAGGCTCAAGTGTTGTTTTGTTATACCTTGACAGTTTCGACGACTGCTTCTGTCTTCACGTCATCACGTGATGTTGGGGTGACGTGTCCTGTAGATGTTTCATCGCCTGATTGGATAGCAGGGAACCCCGCCTCCTGACACCTGTCGCCAGGGGGAATAACAACCTGGGTAAAACATCTACAGGACACGTCACCACAACATCACGTGACGCTTCTGATGATGACGACAAAAGCAGTCGTCGAAACACTTAACCTGTAATAAGAACCATATCAAGCTAAGGGAAAAAGTAGACGATATGAATTTGTTTGGACCAAGACAGCAACACTCTGTTACATTTGACATTGCCGCTTCACTCCTGTCGTTGTTGATCTGCTGATGCCGTGGAGTTGCAGATCCCCAGGTGCCTACAGACGGCAACAAAAGTTTGTTCTCCATCTCTGATTCCCAGTAACGTCAGGAGAATCTCAACTAGATCTCAATGCTGATAGGCTTTCACTACATAGTGTCACAGAATTTTCTTGTGCAAGTTATTTGTACAACTATGCGGCAATAGCATGAACTCACATCTAATTTTGGTCTAATTGTCGCTTTTTTGTGACATGATTCCGTGTATTTCTGCATTAATACAGTAAATGTATAGGTATATACCTGAGCTGCACCATCGCCACTTTCCAGATAAAACTGAAGGGAGATGAACACTCTCTCTAGTCAGAGCTCTGTGGCAGGAGGATAGTGAGACACACTCTGATTCAGTCTTATTATATTTTAATTCTATGAATCTTTTCAGCAAATGTTCCATCCAAGCAAATAGCTCACACTGGAGTTACAGCTATGAAAGAAGGCATACCTTTATGTTAGTCCCCCGAGGGGAAATTAAATCTTTCCACTCTCCTGTTATTGCCTCCCTTTCCTCCTCTTCCAGGTTTCATATTTTAAACCTGGTCAATCCCAGTTGCACTCCTTGGCCAACATCTCCTGTTCCCTTATCGGTTTTATGTGTGTCGGAGTGCAGGCCCGACAGACGGAGTGAAGGGTTACATTGTGTGAGGAGGAGACAGTTGTTTCATCTGTTTTAGAGGGAGCGCTGGAGGAGTTGCAGAGAATACAGAGTGCAGGATCAGAGAGCCATCTTTGTTTTTCCTGAACAGCAGTTCCCCCCCAAGCTACCAGTAATGAGCACTGCTGTTCGATAGCACCTTCTCAGCTGAAAAGGCGCCTCCGTATTGCCCGTGCCGCTCTTCCGACGCATCCTCCAACAACCATCCCCCTCCCTCGGCCCATTCATCACACTCAAAATGCCTCTCACTGGCCGAGCTCATCTCCAGCAGGTCGAAGGAAGATTGATTTGTTTGTGTACAGAGGCAAAGAGAGCGCGAGGGAGCGAGAGGAGCAAAAGGAAAAGACAGTGATGGGAGCAGAGGAAGACTGATACCAAGGTGTGTTTTTGTTTCTGGGTGTGTGACAAAGACTCACACTAGCAGTCAGTCAGATGAGCAGATAGACAACTAAGCAGCATGAGTGTGTCTGTGTATGTGTGTGTGTGTGTGTGTGTGTGTGAGTGACTCCAGCCAACAGACGGTGTTTTAACTTCTTCTCACTCCCCGCTAGCGTTCACTCACCTGTCTCAGCCTGTGCTGTCTGCCTACCTTTCTTGCCCAGCATATTTAATCTGCGCTGCACAATGTGACCAGAATAGTAGCAGCAAAGGTGTTTTGTCTGTTTCACCTCAAGGACGTTTTCATCTTGACCTGTAAATTGACACATTTTGGATGGATCACCCCACTGGATGAGATTTTGTCCCTGTGGGAAGATTTTCATGGGAGATACAGCAGAGTTACGGGGAGATCGTAAAGCTGAGGGCGTCAGTAATCATATTTCTACATCAGTAGGAATTATGTTTATTGACGTGATAATAGGATGCAAATAAAAGATTATAAAAATTTGTTTCCAGGTAGGGCTGCATTATTTTGGTAACAAGACTACGTCAAAATCCACAGCAGAAGGGACCTGCTTTTTCCTCTCGTCAGCTCCGGTTAAGGATGTAAGTCTCCACTTGACTGGTGGAGGCTGCACAGCTATTGGCCACAATCTGAGCCAAGTTACGTCGATAACAGCGCTTTGTAACACAACCTAACGGTGCCGATTAATCGGCCAAACCTGTAGTCACAACTCAGAGGTCATGGGTCATCTGTAATTTAAGGGCAACTTCCTGGTGGTAAACTTGCTTTTATGAGGTTGGATGCGTCAACAGTTTTTAGTAGTCTACACTATTTTAGAGGAGATTTCAAAATCGAGATACATATATATATATATATTGTGTATTGCATTAAGGCCTAAATATATTGCAGTATAATTTATAGGCCATATTTCTCAGCCCCTAACATGATATGTCAGTTCATTTGTCTTACTTGACATCACATGTCCTGCAGTGCGACTTTTGCACATGCGTACATCGCAGTGTTGATGCTGAGTTGACATATCGTGCAGCTCAGTTTCCAGGTATATATTTTAATCATTCTTGTATCTGTATGTCTCAGAGCCTGGGCGTATCGGGATGTAAATGGATGTCAGCGGCTGTGTTATGATCTATTATGCCTTCATATTGTGGGCTGGGAAAAGAACCTTGGGAGCTCTCGACAAACATCTGAGTCAGCCTTTAGAAACTGAGTTCTGCTCTTGTCAGCGCACCATCTTTCATGTAAATGCGAGGACAAAATGTTTAAGCGATGCAACTAATTTTCATTGAGATCACTTTGCTTTGTAATGGTTTGATTTCATGCCTCAAAGCTGCACAACCAGTCCGCTGTCTCCCTGCATGCCTTGTAAAATGTCAAGGTCCAATTATATTGTCTTTTTTCATTTGGGTTTTCGAATTTCCTCGCCCAGGCCCTGAATCGCCGCCAGCGAGCTCTGGCTGCTCCTGCTGTAAACAGCCAGGTTTAAACACTCCGCTCATGCTGACACGGTTCAGTGGCTGTGTCGAGCCCTAATCGACGTGCAATTCAGCTGAGCTTTTAAAGGACCCTTATGGCGTCCTTCAGGGTCAGACGGATATATTGGTTTGCCAATATTGGCTCGTTATTAAAAGTGGGGACGATGATGTCATGTAGGTCCATTATGATGGAGTTCGGTGAGCTTTTTATCAATAAACGAATCTGTCCTATTTAGTTTTGCACTGAATACTGATTATAAATAATTTCCATTAATACAAAAGTGTGTCTGACCTTGAAATCCCACACGAATCTGCTCCAACTTCTCTACAAGTTCCAGTATTTCCCCTTTGCTCCAGTTCCATTTGGATTATATGATAGCCATAAATGTTGCAGTGCAAGAAGTGATGTGTTCCTGAGGGGAAAGCAAAGGGCATGATTGGTCAACAGGGGGTCTGTCATCACTCTGTCATGACCCTGCTCTCTGACCACGTGGGTGGGACTTAATGCCCCCCTGAAGGAATATAAAATCTTCTTCTTTTTTACCATTGGTGCTGGATGCTGTCTCTGCTGACAGTGATGGGCTTTGAACCCTACAGGGAGTGGCTAACCTGCCACTGATGAATGAGGCGTTCGTGGCTGCCAGTTCAGAGGCCACTGTGGTTGGGCGAGGTGTTTAACTCCAGATCCCCCCTCCTTCCTGTCTTCATTTGATAAGTTAATCCCCTCGTCAACCAACAGCAGCCTCCTACCCCTGAGCTCGTGTCTTTGAAGCCTGCTGTGCTGGAGTTGAAAGCAGGTCTATAGCCGTTTGCACTGGTTAGATTAGTGGTGGAGAGAAGACGCAGTCTGTATCCGCTGTAATCGTGTGAACTGGGGCCTTGACAAGATGCTGGAGGTGATTTTGTCTTGGTCGATGTCGACCTCGTGTCACATAGTTCCCTAAGATAAGACCAGTGAGAGCAGTGGTCCTTGAGCGAGTTCCAGGGGCTCCTCAGAAAAATGGGGAATAGTTCATTTTTAAATATTTAATTTACGACAATAGTGAGTCCAGTGTTTGAAAGAGTTGTAAGCTTTTCTCTAGGGAAACTTTAAAATCACATGAACATCTAAAGAATTCTTAAGGATTTCTTAAGACGTCTTCAAATACAGCACTGTTAGGGAGTGATAAAAAAACTTCAAGAGTTCGTAACTAGAAATGAAACAGAAATTGGAATTAGAAATTAATATTTATTATGGATGAAATGTCGGGAGGTTCACAAGCCAACTATGAACCTTTTCCACTGTCACTTGTGGCCGCGCCGAGTCAAGCCATGCTGCACCGAGTTGCGCCCAGTTGGTAGTACTGACGTCTCGCCGAACGCAGACAACTCTTGCGAGGCAGTACTCACCTCCATTTGTGCAGGAGACCAGAGAGAAAGGCGTTTTCAGCTCTCAGTACATTTGTTGCTTCTAACTGAATCTCTATGATTTTGGAGTTTAGTTTCTCTACTGCGTCCTGTTTTCACTTCAGATATCCGCTTTGTTTTGCTGTTTCATGTTTGCTATCATCAATCTAGTCGAAGTTTTGTGAAGTTGCAGCATCAAAACTCAGCATTTCCTTATTTTTGCGGCTTCACTTCAAAAAGTTTGAAAGGAAATGAAATGTGTTATCACTGAATTAGCTGCCAGTTTATTAGTGCCGCATGGAGGTTTTGTGAAAGCAGAAACAGCCACAGTGAGATGTTGAAGAAGAGCTGCAGACAACAGGCTCTTACTGCACCTCTGCAAACAGCTCACCTCCAACAGGTAAAACTTGTTTTACCTGCCCTGCTGTGGAAAAACACATACAGCAAAAATATGAAGGGATTAAGTCGTGTATCGGCCTGCTGCTTTTAAACATCATCAATCCAGACCAGCAGTCATCAGTCAAAGAACTGGAGGGAGTTTGAATGGAAAACAAAGATGAAAGTATTAAAGAATCCTCTTATGTTCGTGAGATACAGCAGCAGCTCTGAATTATGCTGCAGACAGTGAGGAAAAATTGGCGACCGTACCCATATTTTTTGGGATTGACCCAAATTAGATAAATATTGGAGAGACATTAAGGCAGAGATCAAGCAACTCATGGGGGTAGATTTACCTTCAGAGCCAGCGTTCTTTATACTGGGGAGAAGACATAGACACCAAAAACTAGACATATCTGCTTTGGGTGTTGCTGCTACTTGCAAAGAAGATGATAACAGTATTGTGGAGAAATGTAAAACCAACAACTGTCCAACAATGCAGGGAATTGAACTGTTGAACTGTAGCACACATGAACTCACCCAGTCTTTCCCCTGCTTTTTATTGTCCTCTTTAGTAGCCTCTGTGATTTATTTATTTATTACCTCCGCCAAGGAGGTTATGTTTTCCCCGGTGTTGGGCTGTTTGTCTGCAAAATAACAAAAAAATTTCTGAACGAATGAATTTTCAGGAAAGGTTGATAATGGGACAAGGAACAGATGATAATTTTGGTGGCGATCGGTTGAAGCGAAGTGGATAAAATAATAAAATGGCGGGAAATCCGAGCTGCTTCGCGGAGGTCTGTGCTCTCCGAGTACTTTTCCAGTATATTTTGAATAATTTCACACTGAGAACTTTTAATTTGTCTGGTTTTAGACGTGAAACAGTATCTTGTTTTTATGTTTCATCATAAAAATGACAATAAAAGGGAAAAAATAAAATCATATGACGGTATTTCAGGGTATTTTTGCGATAATGATATTCTTGACGATATGACAAATTAGTAAAAAAAAAAGAAGAAATTATTACTATTTTAAGAACATAGAATTGCAACAAAATAAGTGATATAATTTTGCATGTCAACCTAACAATTTGCAATAGTGCTCCTGACGGAAACTATTACACCAAACTCCCTTTGAGAGTTATGACATAACAATTCCGAGTTATGACATAACAATTCAATTTCAAGTTCGCAAAAACACGTAATTCTGGAAACAATTTGGCACCAGTATAATCCATAAAGTAACTGTATGTACCAAATTTAAATTTTAGATTTTGTCGTCTCAGTTTGCTACCAGCCTGCGTAGGCTAGATGCATTATTTCAGTGGGAGAAGACCTTCGAAATGAGAGGAAAATGAAGATTTCTCACTAAAATAAATGCTTGTTGGTGGATCAAATGCAGTCCAAATTAAAAAAACGGACTCTTGTTTACACCACAGCTCCATCAGTTTATCTTCCTTTTCTACAGTCCATATTACTGAGACTTGTTTTTACGCCTCCCGTGAGTCCCCTCCGTGTTTACTGTCTGCCCAGTTTGCTGCTTCCTGTTTGGTGCTGGAGATGATGGAGATGTCATTGAGCCTCTTAGTGTATGATAATATTTAACATGTTTGATTTTATCGGACCGTCAAGACAAGAAGACTCATTTAAGACAGTTCAGACTGAGTTTTACAACCACCTTACACCAAACACCTGTGATGGTGTGAGCGCGCACTAAGTGAGGTAAAACTGATTTTATTCCGACGTTGGAAATTCGTATGCAACAGTGAAATCCCTTGAAAAGTTCGTCAAGTAGTAGTACCAGTGATTTTATGAGTGGGTCTCCATGTTTTTCTCCAGCATGCTCACACTCCTGCCAGGCTTCACACTACTTCACTGACTGACAGGTGGCAGGAATGCACATGGATGTAACCAACACAGGTTTGGTAAATGTTTTATGAGGAAGGAAATGCTTTCAACATGTTTGTTAGGCCTGGAGGATGCAGACCGTGCCTTTTGCCGAGTAACACTGAATGTAAACAAACTTTGTTTACATGTGAACTGCACAGGGCAGCTGCAGATGCAATACTGTGGTGTCCAGGTTCTGGATGCTGCCCCGTCTCTCTGTTTGTAGCTGACAGGCGTGTAACCCCGCTGAGCTCCTCTGTTGCCGTAGCTTTCCCTCGAGCTTTAATGAGGACTCTAAAATGTGTTTTTGCGCGTCACCGTCGCATCGACCGAGCTGTCATTTGCATAGCAGGCCTGCTAGCTTGAATGTTTTGCCATTGGCCTTTGCCCCCTCAGAAGTCAAGTCACTTCTGCTGTCAGCGCTGCCACCGACTGCATATTTTAAAAGAATACGTGATTGAAACTGTACGCTTCCCCCCTGTGCAATAACACATCTGATTCAGGTTTAGTGCACCTTGCTGCATGAATTTGCATATTAACAGGGGGAAATGCCAAAACACTAGCGCCCACAATAACTCAAGCACAATACATGACAGAAACATCATATTTACACTGCATGCACTCCCTATAGAGTAGATGATCTGATTACCTTTTGGAACAGCTTGTGCACACATTTGCATGTTGGTGGAGAAAAGCCGCAGCGCATGAGGTAATTCAGCTGCCTTTTGTTTGTTAACCGTATTAGTGTCAAAAAGCCAAAAAGCTGCTTTTGAAATGTGGTCACAAGTCTGATCTAATGTTTAATTGAACAGCCAGTGAAGCTCTCGGTCCCGTCTGTAAGATTAATCTCCCCTCTTTGTGCAAACAGCGTGCACCTGCAGAAAAACAAAGTAAACAGGCAGACGTACCAGAGTGTGAATGTGTGGTAGGAAAGTGATGGGAATCAATCTGTTACAGGTGTTTTCGTGTCGTCTCTCACCTGTTGTGTGAATCTCGGTTAAAGGGAAACTTCAGCATTTTTTAACCTGGACACTGTTTTCCAATATTCTAGGGTTTAAGCAACTAATGGAGGCAAGTATTTTTGAAATTTGTCAAATTATACAACATACATCAGTAAGGATTTTCATGAGCAGTGTATTTTTACTGCAGTTAAACAAATCTCGTAGACTGAAAAAGATTTTACTAGGCTGCCAAAAGTTTATTGTGTATTTGCAGTATTAATAATTGATATGATAAGTAATCGATACTTGGCATCTGTGTATCAACACAATATTGCCACACAAAATAACAGAAAACTATGCTCTATCAACCCTTTCTCCCCCCGACCAATATAGAAAATACTTGTCTCCATTTGTCACTTAGACACAAAAACAGAGGGGAATTAAAGCTGCGAGCAGCGTTGAACGGGGCCTCGACCCACGCCATTTCGGGGTCCGGCGTACGTCGAAAGCGAGCGTCGCGTTCTGTCATGTCAATAGAACGCAAGGTCATTTTTTTACAATGAACCCATGACATGGGAGTAGAACTTTGATGGCTTCTGAAAACCAAACTACTGATGAGGACATCAATCAGTCAGTCAGTCAGTCAATCAATCAATCAAGCAATCAATATCACAAAGCACAATTTGCCTCACAGGGCTTTACAGCATACAACATCCCTCTGTTCTTCAGACCCAATGAAACAGAAGTGGAGACAGAGAGAGATGTAGGACAGATGGTCATGACAGTAGCTTACAACAACATTCATAGAAGTAATAATATTATAATTTCAATTCTGGTTATTGTGGTACAAGTTGTTGAAAGTATATATTAATATCTAATGGTTTACATACGTGACAATAAGCAAATGTGTATAATGAGAGTATAAGTATGACACACTCAGACACACACATACACAGACAGACAAACACACACACACAAACACACTCACATGTATCTGTCAGAGTGGAGCTATTGTTATGCTAATTAAGGACCACGTAGTTAGGTGACAGCCCAGGCACTCAAGATGAGTTGACTAATGACTAATGATAACTAAATCAGCAGGTGGCATTTCACACCACAGCTATAGCACGACCTCACATGTCACACTATCCAAGCAGTGCTGTGGTAGAAGTTAACCTGTGAGGTAGTAGAGCACAAAGACTGTGGAGAAGAGGTTGAGTTTCTGACATGCAGTCAGTTGAGTTAGTGATATGCACTAACAGGACACGAGAGACAGAGAGAGAGAGAGAGAGAGAGAGAAAGGGGACAGGGATTGGAGTGTGTTTTTTGGTGTGTCTGCATCTGAAAATTAGAAATCACACACACACACACACACACACACACGTATCTGTGAAGCCATTTTTATGCTAATTAATGACCATATACTCAAGATGAGTTGACTATAACTAATGATAACAAAATCAGCTGGGCATTTGACAGCTTACAATGACACTACTGAAAGTACTAAAATTAAAGAAGAATTTTAGAAAAAGTTTACAGTGGAGTTACATTTTAGGAAATTGATTACTTTTGAAATCTTCAAGTATACACAACAAAGTTATAAACATTTATGATCAAGGCTTAATATGAATTGGCTGTGGAACATGTGTATTGAGATATAGCATTGTCAATAATGGAACTGTATTTTCCCTAATAATGTTGATTTCATAAGGAAACATAAAGTTTCATAGCATATAGGCATTGCAAGACTGTATTTTCCATAAATAGTGAGTAAATGATGTTTTACATGTAGAGTTTTGTGATAAAATATACGTTTAAGATGAACACAGGTCTTGTGTGCTCTTGGTGATTGATTCCTGTTTACACAAAGACAGTATGATCTGCAGCACAGATGTAGCTACAGATTTGATTCCAATTGTTAAAGAGGCAAAAAAGTTACACCAGGGAATGTTGTATTTACAAATTTTTTACTATCAGGCATTTATTTAGGGAAATTAGGAATGACACACACACAGAGACACACACAGACACACACTCACACTTCAGCTTTTGTTATGCTAATTAAGGACTGCATGTGGCTGCAGGCAGACAGCAGAATGGGCTGAAAATCTCACAAACTAGTCCTTTTAGATGCCAAACCGTGAGTCACATTTTCAATCTGAAAGCATCACCGGATAGATAATTTTGTTCTGAACGCAGTGATATCAAGCTTGTATGTTTATGGAAAAAAAAATGTGCCTTAGTCACAAGTTTAGGATGTGTTGTCACCCATCTTTTCTTACAGAGATCATGAGGAGTTGTGCTCTGCACCTGCAAACGCTTGGGAGATCCAAACCGTTCAAGTTAGGACAAAATCCTTCTCAAGTAATGTTCACCAGGGGTAGATCTGTAATTTGTGAAAGTTTGAAGCAGTTCTGATAAACGGTGTAGGAGCAAAAAATCTTTGAGCGGCAGAATTTGTCAAAAACGCCATCTTACATTCAAACAACAACAGTGCGCTTCCTGTTGGAGTTAGGTCAGGGGTTGCGGCGCGAGATTTGTAGGTCTTTATGAGACGAACGCGACAGTTTTGGTTTGGTCTTTCTAAGTGGTTCCTACCCGTCGCACCGGGCATTTTTGTGTGCCTAGGTAGCACAACAAGTCGTCAGGAGGTAAAGGGAGCACATCACACGGAAGAGGCCAGTAAATCCAAACCCTTCAAATGGCTGATAATTCACGCAGAATAATTGACAAGGACCAATTGATCGATAATGTGTGCGAATTTGAGGCCGATACGATGAACGGTTTAGGAGAAGATGATTTTTAAAGGAATTTCTTGTTTTTGAGGAAAATTTTACTTTGAAAGGGAAATACCTCACTTCCTGTTGGATTTAGGTCATTGGTGCGAGCACATGATTTGTAGGTCTTGATGAAACGAACACGGCTGTTTTGGTTTGGTCTTCCTACGACATTCCTACTGGCAGCAGCGGCCATTTTAGTGATTATTCATTCTAGGTGGCGCTACAGAGCCATTTTTGCACTTTTTGAATTTATTTCTTCATTGGATAAAATTTTTCACCAGTCCTGACATACGTGCCAATTTTGGTGAGTTTTGAAGCATGTTTAGGGGTCAAAATCCACTTTAAAGTCGCGGCGGAAGAAGAAAGAAAAAATAATAATAATAATAATAATAATAATAAACGCTACAAGAACAATAGGGACCTCGTCCTTCGTTCGAGGCCCCTAATAAGAGTCCAGATTGAAAAACAGCAAAGTTTCCCTGTAAGACAGCAGCTGAGTAAAGTAACGCTCTCAGGTAGGAACAGGAAACATGACAGACAGATGGAAGCATTCAGCTGCATCTTTGTTTTGGTATTTACGACAAGAAACCGACACACACCCGGTGAATAAAAAGCAGGACTGTGTGTTTTTTAAATTTCAGTGTATCATAGAAGGCAGATGCTGATCTCGGGCTGGTCTGCTGATATAATCTCACTTACTGAGCCGGATCGATTCTGTTCTTCATTCTCCGGGTGGGCTGACAAACAGGCAGGTTGCTGCTGTATGTGGAGCACAGTTGGATGGTGGAGTCGGGGAGGGCCCATAGGAGCTGTCATAGTTCTGCATAATGTAGGTTAATGCTGCTCGCAGGAGCACACAAGCTCTTTTGATCAGCCCACCATTAGTAGGTGTAGCATTTGCATAGAAAGCAGAAAAGCCAGAAAAACTGAGTTGTGTCTAAACTTTGGTGTTAAACTACACGTCCACGACTCTTGTGCGTGGACTAAAACTTTCTGCGTCTCCCACACACATGAATCTTCATGCATCTCTTTTTCTGTGCCTCTCTCGTCAGAAACCGGCTCGGCCATCACCTCCTCATGCATTGGTCTGGGGAACACACTCACGCCACCTGCAGGTCAGGCTGGTAAACCTGTTCCAGGTTACAATGGTAAGAGCTCAATTTTAATTTTGTTTTCTGCTTATTGTTTTAAGCTTTTTTGATCTGTAGAATTGCTTCCCTTCAATCACAGATTTAAAGGAGCTTTGTGTAGGATGTTTAGGGTTTAGTGGCATCTAGAAGTGAAGTTTGCAGACTAGCTAAAAGTCCTCCCATGTGTCAAGGGTGGAGTCCTGGTTTGGATTCCTTCAGCGATCACTGTTGAAGAGGTTTTTACCGGGAGTCAAATAATGAACCGTTAGTTTGTCCGTTCTGTGCTACTGTAGAAGCATGACAGTGCAACATGGCAGAGGAGTGAGGACCTGCTTTCTTTATAGATATAACTGGCTCTTTCTAAGGGAGCGAAAACGCAACGATTCTTATTTTCAGGTGATTACACACTAAAGAGAGCAAACTTATTATGTGATACTCCATTTCTGCCAGTGTACCCCCTAATCCGACACACTGGACCGTTATCTCAGAAGTGAAATAGACAAAACTTTGCAGCTCCTTGTCATTCCCTGCAGAGCATTTAATATATTTGCTCCTCCAGTTTGCCAGTGGGTGATACAGCACCTCTGAATATGAATGCTCTTCCCTTTTCCACCAGTCACAGTGATCAATGATGACATGCAGGAGGTGAAGCCAAGAACCCTGGGAAATATCGTGGTGAGGTAAGCTGAGTGATTATGTTCACGGCCGCGTGAGCAGCTCCGTCGATGCTCCACCTTTCCTCTGTCGATCGCACGTGCAAACACATCTAAACGTGGCTTAGATGCACTCTGATCAAATTTAAACTCCAGTGTTTTAGTCGTTAATCTTGATAAGTCACTGTCGGGCTCCAAAGAGCCTCACTCCTGAATGAAGCGTGTGTCTGTTTGTGTTAGAGAGAGCCGCCTGTGCAAAGTGGACTTCATCAAAAGCTCCAGCAGTCAACCCGTAGCCCTTTGTGCCGCCTTATCTTGCAGCCTGCTACATATCTGTTATCACTCTCCAACTCCATTTCCCTGTTCTCTGGAACTGCCGGTATTGACTCCGTGCCAACGCGGGGGATTTCCAAGGAACTCGCATGTAGCGCGAACAGGGATGACCTCAGGTAGAGCTGTAAACAGACGGGAACTGCTGTGGCGCTGTAGCCTGAGAGTCTGTTTCCACAGCTTCGTAAAATCATAATCAATATTTACAGAGTGAGGTCACTGTAAGGTGTTATTGCTTCCAAGCAGCATGTGGTTTCTTATCCAGTAAAATGATACATGTATAAATTATTTTTTAATTATGTTGCTTTTGTTGCACAACTTATTGTTTCGAGTGCAGCGTCTGTGCGTAGGAAGCGCTCAGCAGTGTGACAGACTGTAAAAATGAAAAGCAGGCAGCCAAACTCGTACATTAGTTGCTTCTTTTGGCTTCAAATAATATTGGAAGAGAGCATGCAGATTTTTGCTGCAGTCATAAACAGCAGAAATGAGGCTTTTTTTTTTTTTTTAATCGGCACTGAATAAGATGTTTGGTGTTTGAATATTCTCTGTGCAGTGAAATGAATCTATGCAGAGGCATGTTTGAGAGGTTCAGACTCGGGAAATGGGATCATCTCGGTCAGGACACTGGTCAAGAAGGGGGATTACTGGTGGTCTCTGGATAAACAGAGATTGAGTAACCGAGCTCTCCTGTCTGCCTCGGTGTGTGTGTGTGTGTGTGTGTGTGTGTGTGTGTGCCAAGTCTCAGTGTGTGAGTGTGTGTCAGGCGAGGGGAAGTCTAGCAGAGAGCAGAGGCTGGCTGGATGTCCAGGCAGCTATACATTATTTCCTGAGTAAGGCTGATAGACAGCTCCCTAAATTTGAGATGATTCAAACTCTAGAAGACATTCAACTAGAGAGTCATTTCCATTCAGACAGTAATACTTCATGTTGTGCTCATGTTGGTACACTGTCAGCTACTGTCAGTAAACACAACATTCAGACTTGGTTTCTTCTCCCTAAACTGCTTTTATGCACCACAGACCATAAAGTGAGGTTCAGATTTCTCCTTAGGCCCCAATCACACTGAAAAGCACGAGGGTACTTGCTGTAGCTCTGGTCGAGGGTGAGATGCTGTCAGAAAATAGATTGTCAGGCACAGGAAAACAGATCTGTGTGGGTACATGAGACGCTAATAAAGAGGGTGGGTCATGGGGAGCACCACTTTTAGCGCTTTTAGCACTTCCGGTTCCCTCGTCTACAAGTCAATACGTTTTTTGAATGGGATTTTGGTAAAATGCCTCAAATAAGGTCTGTGTTTAACAAAAGCTTAAGCAAGTTTCAGGTTTTGTTCTGCGACATAAAACACGTCAGTAAATACCCCACTTGTGAATTTTGAAGCTTTTACATGTCGTAAAAAAGGCGGTTGCTAACAAGTTGCTCAATACGACTACAAACCCTGTCGGGGACATTAAACGTCATCACCCCCGAGCAGGCGCGAGTGCTGGCAGTCCGCCGTTACAGCTTCTTTTTTAGCTTAAATAGTCCCCATTATACAATGTTTTTAAAGATCAGTTTAAAGCTTAGTGGCGGTAACTTTTTACTTCTGGCGATCGCAGTTAAGCTGCAAATGTATGAAAGGTGTTCATATGTGAAGATTATCTCACTGAACAAAACCTGTAAGTATCATAAACTTGTGTTAGCCACAGAGCTTATTTTCTGACATAATCCAAAACACAATGCAAAAATCACGTTCACTTTCGTTCCCGGGAACCAGCGCGATACTAAACTTCCGGGTTTTGACGTCAGCCCCGGCACATGCTCTTGACTTTGTATTTCATTAACGTGCCTCCTTGTCACTTTGTGTTTACAGACTGTATCTATTGCAAAATGAGAATAAAATCCAGGCAGAGATCAGGATGTCTCCAGATAAACACACTGCTACACACCTCTGATGATTGATGATTCAGAGTCTATACCTTATTTATTTATTTATTTAGTAGGAAATTCCTGCATAGTGTGCCTTTAAAAGTAAACTCACGTTTATGGCAGAATCAGAGGGTTAAAGAGAATTATTGATATGAAAATGAATTTTTTAACACCTTTTCCTTCAGACTACCTTTACCACCTGGTGCAGCGTTGTCACTGTGGCAGAACCACAGTCTGTTCAAGGAGCTCTACTTCACTAAGTTCCCAGTAAGACGTGTCCTCATTTCCTTTTTTATCTTTCATTATTGGACGGCTAATAATTTGCAAAGCTGATTTGATAAATCTTGGATTACGTCAATGACATTTGTATTGTTTGAAGTTGTGTTTAGTTCTCCTTCTGTGACACTGGATTGAATAGTGTAGCTGTGGGTGGTGTGAAATGTGTGGTAAAATGGCGCCCTCCAGTGTTGAAATCTTGCATTACAGAGCTACTTGCAAAGACCTTTTAAATTCAAATTTAAATTCTTTCCTTTCCGTTTAACCATCAGGGTTACTATGACACCATGGACGCAGGTTTTGTGGACGAGGAGGGCTTCCTCTACATCATGTCCCGCTCTGATGATGTCATCAACGTGGCAGGCCACAGGTTGTCTGCAGGAGCACTGGAGGAGGTAGGAGAGTGATTACAGAGGAAGTGACACGAAGGTTTTCCTGACTCTTCTTGGTGCCGTGATCGTGTGTGTGTGTACGTGTGTGTTTTGCAGTCCGTGCTGCAGCACCCTGCGGTGGGAGACTGTGCTGTAGTGGGTCTAGAGGACGCTCTGAAGGGTGTGGTTCCCCTGGCCCTGTGTGTGCTCAAGAACGGTGAGGCACGACAGATGCACTGTGACTCCTGGGGCGTCAGTATTTTGACACACGTAGTTTTTCCTCATTTTTAAAATCACACTCTTCATGAAGTAAGATAATTTACCCACAAATAGAAGATCATAATCAAAATTATTGCTGCGTGCAATAATTCTCAGGTGTGCACAAAAATCAAGAGGAGATCACAAACGAGATGGTGAAGCTTGTGAGAGACAACATCGGACCAGTGGCTGCCTTTAGGAAAGTGCTTTTTGTCCGAGGATTGCCGAAGACGCGTTCGGGCAAGATCCCTCGCTCCTCCTTAGCCAACCTGGTCAACGGCAAACCCTACAAGGTATGACACTGTTCCCACCACCAGTAGTTTTTCATAAGTCAAATACTGCAGGATAAAATTGCTGAGGGGACATATTGTTTGTGCATGTTTTCGTCGTCCCCTGTGCAAAGCTTCACAGCTGCTCAGGGAACAGTAAAGCTCATTTTGCAGTTCAGAATTTGAGTAATGATGGTGCATTAGCAGGCCCTGCACTCATTAAACAGAACTGAGGGCTCATATGGGACTTTGTTTCCTTTACATTACTGACTTTATTTTCTGCTGATCAGGTGCTAAAGCCCTCTGGAGGGAAGTGGATGACAAACTGAGAAAACAATAGTTCGTAATATAGTAGTTGTTGTGAAATGAAAACAAAATGTTTCCATGGGCAACGCTTTGACAAACTGTACCATGATGTTTTTAATGAAATGTTTATGTCACACCAGAATAAAGTAGCATTTTGCATTTTGAAGCATTTTTATGAAATGCTACACTATGCCTTTTTAGTGATGGTACACTAGAGTATGATATTTCTTTGACATACTTTACTGAGGAAATTTTTCAACATACAATAGTGAACTGTACATTTTGAGGACATTGTTATGGCATACAATTTTCTTGACATTTTTGAAGTGATCAGGGACCACTATACACATTTTTTTTAAATTTACGATACTGTGACATTTTCTACAAACTAAACAATGACATTTTTTTTTACATAATATCTATGATATTTATTTTGACATACTATACTATCACGTTTTTATCACTTTTTTGGACATACTACACTTTGCCATTTTTTTCAGTTTGTTTCGACATACTAAATTATGACATTTTTATCTTTTTTTTTTACTTTTAACATTTTTTCGACATACTATACTATGACATTTTTATCACTTTTTTCAACATACTATACTATGACGTTTTTATCACATTTTTCAACATACTATACTTTGACTTTTTTTTTTTTTACATACTATACTATGGCGTTTTTATCACATTTTTCGACATGCTATACTTAGACTTTTTTTTTTTTTACATACTATACTATGGCGTTTTTATCACTTTTTTTTGACATACTATGATGTTTTTATCACATTTTTCGACATACTATACTATGACGTTTTTATCACATTTTTCGACATACTATACTATGACTTTTTATCACTTTTTCTGACATATTATACTATGACTTTTTTTTGACATACTATATTATGACGTTTTTATCACTTTTTTCAACATACTATACTATGACTTTTTTATCACTTTTTTTGACATACTATACTATGACTTTTTATCACTTTTTCTGACATATTATACTATGACTTTTTTTGACATACTATACTATGACTTTTTTATCACTTTTTTCGACATACTATACTATGACTTTTTATCACTTTTTCTGACATATTATACTGACTTTTTTTGACATACTATACTATGACTTTTTTATCACTTTTTTCGACATACTATACTATGACTTTTTATCACTTTTTCTGACATATTATACTATGACTTTTTTCGACATACTATACTATGACTTTTTTATCACTTTTTTCGACATACTATACTATGGCGTTTTTATCACTTTTTTCGACATACTATACTATGACTTTTTTATCACTTTTTTCGACATACTATACTATGACGTTTTTATCACATTTTTCGACATGCTATACTTTGACTTTTTTTTTTTTTACATACTATACTATGGCGTTTTTATCACTTTTTTTTGACATACTATACTATGACGTTTTTATCACTTTTTTCGACATACTATACTATGACTTTTTATCACTTTTTCTGACATATTATACTATGACTTTTTTTTGACATACTATATTATGACGTTTTTATCACTTTTTTCAACATACTATACTATGACTTTTTTATCACTTTTTTTGACATACTATACTATGACGTTTTTATCACATTTTTCGACATACTATACTATGACTTTTTATCACTTTTTCTGACATATTATACTATGACTTTTTTTGACATACTATACTATGGCGTTTTTATCACTTTTTTCGACATACTATACTATGACTTTTTTATCACTTTTTTCGACATACTATACTATGACGTTTTTATCACATTTTTCGACATGCTATACTTTGACTTTTTTTTTTTTTACATACTATACTATGGCGTTTTTATCACTTTTTTTTGACATACTATACTATGACGTTTTTATCACATTTTTCGACATACTATACTATGACGTTTTTATCACATTTTTCGACATACTATACTATGACTTTTTATCACTTTTTCTGACATATTATACTATGACTTTTTTTTGACATACTATATTATGACGTTTTTATCACTTTTTTCAACATACTATACTATGACTTTTTTATCACTTTTTTTGACATACTATACTATGACGTTTTTATCACATTTTTCGACATACTATACTATGACTTTTTATCACTTTTTCTGACATATTATACTATGACTTTTTTTGACATACTATACTATGGCGTTTTTATCACTTTTTTCGACATACTATACTATGACTTTTTTATCACTTTTTTCGACATACTATACTATGACGTTTTTATCACATTTTTCGACATGCTATACTTTGACTTTTTTTTTTTTTACATACTATACTATGGCGTTTTTATCACTTTTTTTTGACATACTATACTATGACGTTTTTATCACATTTTTCGACATACTATACTATGACGTTTTTATCACATTTTTCGACATACTATACTATGACTTTTTATCACTTTCTGACATATTATACTATGACTTTTTTTTGACATACTATATTATGACGTTTTTATCACTTTTTTCAACATACTATACTATGATGTTTTTATCACATTTTTCGACATGCTATACTTTGACTTTTTTTTTTTTTTACATACTATACTATGGCGTTTTTATCACTTTTTTTTGACATACTATACTATGACTTTTTTATCACTTTTTTCGACATACTATACTATGACGTTTTTATCACTTTTTTCGACATACTATACTATGACGTTTTTATCACTTTTTTCAACATATACTATACTATGACGTTTTTATCACATTTTTCGACATGCTATACTTTGACTTTTTTTTTTTTTTACATACTATACTATGGCGTTTTTATCACTTTTTTCGACATACTATACTATGACTTTTTTATCACTTTTTTCGACATACTATACTATGACGTTTTTATCACATTTTTCAACATACTATACTATGACGTTTTTATCACATTTTTCGACATGCTATACTTTGACTTTTTTTTTTTTTTTACATACTATACTATGGCGTTTTTATCACTTTTTTTTTACATACTATACTATGACGTTTTTATCACTTTTTTCAACATACTATACTATGACGGTTTTATCACATTTTTCGACATGCTATACTTTGACTTTTTTTTTTTACATACTATACTATGGCGTTTTTATCACTTTTTTTTGACATATTATACTATGACGTTTTTATCACATTTTTCGACATACTATACTATGACTTTTTATCACTTTTTCTGACATATTATACTATGACTTTTTTTGACATACTATACTATGACTTTTTTATCACTTTTTTCGACATACTATACTATGACTTTTTATCACTTTTTCTGACATATTATACTATGACTTTTTTTGACATACTATACTATGGCGTTTTTATCACTTTTTTCAACATACTATACTATGACTTTTTTATCACTTTTTTCGACATACTATACTATGACGTTTTTATCACTTTTTTTGACATACTATACTATGACTTTTTATCACTTTTTCTGACATATTATACTATGACTTTTTTTGACATACTATACTATGGCGTTTTTATCACTTTTTTCGACATACTATACTATGACTTTTTTATCACTTTTTTTGACATACTATACTATGGCGTTTTTATCACTTTTTTCGACATACTATACTATGACTTTTTTATCACTTTTTTTGACATACTATACTATGGCGTTTTTATCACTTTTTTCGACATACTATACTATGACTTTTTATCACTTTTTCTGACATATTATACTATGACTTTTTTTGACATACTATACTATGGCGTTTTTATCACTTTTTTCGACATACTATACTATGACGTTTTTATCACATTTTTCGACATGCTATACTTTGACTTTTTTTTTTTTTACATACTATACTATGGCGTTTTTATCACTTTTTTTTGACATACTATACTATGACGTTTTTATCACATTTTTCGACATACTATACTATGACGTTTTTATCACATTTTTCGACATACTATACTATGACTTTTTATCACTTTTTCTGACATATTATACTATGACTTTTTTTTGACATACTATATTATGACGTTTTTATCACTTTTTTCAACATACTATACTATGACTTTTTATCACATTTTTCGACATACTATACTATGACTTTTTATCACTTTTTCTGACATATTATACTATGACTTTTTTTGACATACTATACTATGGCGTTTTTATCACTTTTTTCGACATACTATACTATGACTTTTTATCACTTTTTTTGACATACTATACTATGACGTTTTTATCACATTTTTCGACATACTATACTATGACTTTTTATCACTTTTTCTGACATATTATACTATGACTTTTTTTGACATACTATACTATGGCGTTTTTATCACTTTTTTCGACATACTATACTATGACTTTTTTATCACATTTTTCGACATACTATACTATGACGTTTTTATCACATTTTTCGACATGCTATACTTTGACTTTTTTTTTTTGTACATACTATACTATGCGTTTTTATCACTTTTTTTTGACATACTATACTATGACGTTTTTATCACATTTTTCGACATACTATACTATGACGTTTTTATCACATTTTTCGACATACTATACTATGACGTTTTTATCACTTTTTTCGACATACTATACTATGACTTTTTATCACTTTTTCTGACATATTATACTATGACTTTTTTTTGACATACTATATTATGACGTTTTTATCACTTTTTTCAACATACTATACTATGACTTTTTTATCACTTTTTTTGACATACTATACTATGACGTTTTTATCACATTTTTCGACATACTATACTATGACTTTTTATCACTTTTTCTGACATATTATACTATGACTTTTTTTGACATACTATACTATGACTTTTTTATCACTTTTTTCGACATACTATACTATGACTTTTTATCACTTTTTCTGACATATTATACTATGACTTTTTGACATACTATACTATGACTTTTTTATCACTTTTTTCGACATACTATACTATGACTTTTTTATCACATTTTTCGACATACTATACTATGACTTTTTTATCACTTTTTTCGACATACTATACTATGACTTTTTATCACTTTTTCTGACATATTATACTATGACTTTTTTTTGACATACTATATTATGACGTTTTTATCACTTTTTTCAACATACTATACTATGACGTTTTTATCACTTTTTTCAACATACTATACTATGATGTTTTTATCACATTTTTCGACATGCTATACTTTGACTTTTTTTTTTTTTACATACCATACTATGGCGTTTTTATCACTTTTTTTGACATACTATACTATGACTTTTTTATCACTTTTTTCGACATACTATACTATGACGTTTTTATCACTTTTTTCGACATACTATACTATGACGTTTTTATCACTTTTTTCAACATATACTATACTATGACGTTTTTATCACATTTTTCGACATGCTATACTTTGACTTTTTTTTTTTTTTTACATACTATACTATGACTTTTTTATCACTTTTTTCGACATACTATACTATGACGTTTTTATCACATTTTTCAACATACTATACTATGACGTTTTTATCACATTTTTCGACATGCTATACTTTGACTTTTTTTTTTTTTTACATACTATACTATGGCGTTTTTATCACTTTTTTTTGACATACTATACTATGACGTTTTTATCACTTTTTTCAACATACTATACTATGACGTTTTTATCACATTTTTCGACATGCTATACTTTGACTTTTTTTTTTTTACATACTATACTATGGCGTTTTTATCACTTTTTTCGACATACTATACTATGACTTTTTATCACTTTTTCTGACATATTATACTATGACTTTTTTTGACATACTATACTATGGCGTTTTTATCACATTTTTCGACATACTATACTATGACTTTTTTATCACTTTTTTTTGACATACTATACTATGACGTTTTTATCACTTTTTCTGACATATTATACTATGACTTTTTTTTGACATACTATATTATGACGTTTTTATCACTTTTTTCGACATACTATACTATGACTTTTTTATCACTTTTTTCAACATACTATACTATGACTTTTTTATCACTTTTTTCGACATACTATACTATGACTTTTTTGACATACTATGACTTTTTTTAATCACTTTTTTGACATACTATACTATGACGTTTTTATCACTTTTTTCGACATACTATACTATGACTTTTTCTGACATATTATACTATGACGTTTTTACCACTTTTTTCGACATACTATACTATGACTTTTTTATCACATTTTTCGACATACTATACTATGGCGTTTTTATCACTTTTTTCGACATACTATACTATGACTTTTTTATCACTTTTTTCGACATACTATACTATGACGTTTTTATCACATTTTTCGACATGCTATACTTTGACCTTTTTTTTTTTTTACATACTATACTATGGCGTTTTTATCACTTTTTTCGACATACTATACTATGACTTTTTTATCACTTTTTTCGACATACTATACTATGACGTTTTTATCACATTTTTCGACATGCTATACTTTGACTTTTTTTTTTTTTACATACTATACTATGGCGTTTTTATCACTTTTTTTTGACATACTATACTATGACGTTTTTATCACTTTTTTCGACATACTATACTATGACTTTATCACTTTTTTTGACATACTATACTGACGTTTTTATCACATTTTTCGACATACTATACTATGACTTTTTTGACATACTATGACTTTTTTTAATCACTTTTTTGACATACTATACTATGACGTTTTTATCACTTTTTTCGACATACTATACTATGACTTTTTCTGACATATTATACTATGACGTTTTTACCACTTTTTTCGACATACTATACTATGACTTTTTATCGCTTTTTCTGACATACTGTGACTTTTTTCGACATACTATACTATTAAGTTTTTATCACTGTTTTGACATACTATACTATGACTTTTTTTTTTTTCGAAATACTGTCCTACGGTGTTTTTATAATTTTTTTCGACATACTATACTGTGACTTTTTTTTCACTTTTTCCCGACATACTATAACATGGTTTTATCGCTTTTTCCGACATACTTTACCGTCACATTTTTACAATTTTTTTCGACATATTATATTATGACGTTTTTATCAGTATGACATTTTCTTTCTTTAATAATGATAGGGTTCTGTTGACATTTTGTGGTTTTCTATGGTTTTTTCAATGACGAAAAGTAAGTCATTTCTCCCCTACAGGTAACTCCAACCATCGAGGACCCAGAAGTTTTCAAGGACATTGAGAGACAGGTTGAAAAAACCCTGAGACCTCGCGGAGCCTGAACTTACCTGTTGGATGACCAGAAGAAACTGAGGTTGGATACATTCCATCAACACAAACTAAAACTCACTCAACAAGAAGTGTGCCTTTACTATGAAGTGGGAGTCGCCAATATGAACTACAAGTAGAAGTAAAATTTGTGATTATTTTTCTTCTAAGTCAAGCTAGAGAGAAACATTGATGACAGTACTTCTTACAGGGCTAATGTTTCCGTCTGTAATAATGAAATGAACAGTCAATTTTTATGTATGTAATCTGAATAATACTGTGAAACTGTATTTAACTACAGGCTTTGTACATTTACAATTGATAAGCAGTATTGCCCTGGTGCCATTAAGTTTGAATTTTTAATGAAAAATAATGAAGACCACCCATTCACTGACGGTAGTTTTTTTTATTGACAATGAAAATTTGCTTGCTCACCACTTAGTTTTGACCAAAGTACAAGAAGTAATAAATAAAAAAATGGACACAAAATAAAATGATTCATTGTTCGTGCACTTTGAAGATGTAAAAACAAATCAAAAGCGTAAGACTTGTTTGAGTCGTCCATCAGAAATAACTAAAAGACAGATAACAGGGCTGTACAATAGGTTACCCTGGAAACTCTGACGGAAACAAAGAGTTAACAGTTACACCAATGTAAGTCACAGCAAGCAACAGGTTTGTCATTAAATGTCACCTCACTTCAACATGGTCATATACACTCTACGCACACTATGAGCTAAAGCGGTCTGTCTTTCAGTTATTTCATCTGTTCTGTTTAAGTGTCTGAGGGGTCGGGGGAGAAGGCCAGCTCGGCTGAGTGTGTGTGTAGTTGTCCTTTTTGTGTTAATGTATCGCCTGACAAAACATACAGTACAACAAGTGACAGGTTCTATGAATGACGTCCTGCTTTTTTGTTCTCTGAGAAGTTGTTTTGTGCGACTTCGGAGAGCAATGGCGTCTCTTTGTTTTTGTCCTTGGCTACTAAATAGTCCGTTGAGTTGATGCGGTTGTATCAAAGTGCTTGTCATGTCGTTCCAGTGCGCCGACATGTCCCCTTAAAACGCTCCTGTTATGACAGCGAGTCCATAAGAAAGGATAATGGAGTTTGTTGGGGCTCAGGGTGGTTTTTTTGGACACCACTAGAGGGCAGGTTTTCACACAACATCCAGTCTCGTCCTCTCTCTATGGTGCAGCACAGGTTTATCACCATCATCATCATCACAATGAAAAAATAAAACCATATGTACAAAATGATCTAGAGAGGGCGGGGTAATATGGAGACAGTTTAAAGAGCAGCATATATTAATCTATGGTCCACTAAATGAGGTGGCAGGGACGTTTTTTTTTGCACAAACTCTGAATATCTTTTTATACATAGATGTGTGTATATATTAAAAAATGGCATATTTATTTACAGATAACCTACACATCTCCTGTAGAAGAAATACACAGTACGTTATGCTTCGACAAGTTACTGTACATGTAAAAGGTAGAAATGGTGACAACGGGGCAGCCTGCGGGACAGTTTAGCACCGGCATCTGGTGCCCATATTAGGAAGGGAGGGGAAGGAGGAGGAAGAGGAGGGTTGGGGGGGGGGGGGGGAAGGGGTCAGAGAGGAGAGCAGGGCTTCTTGGCAGTGCGTGTCGTCAGAATGGTTTGTTCCTCGGCAGGTTGGCCTGTCCAGCAGCTCCACTAGTTAATCTCCTTTTAGAACTGTACCTGAGGGGAAGCAGAGTGAGGTGTTTTTAATGAGGCTCAGTGAAGTTTCTAAAGGAAAGAGGAAAAAACCTTGTCACATATTTTCAGATACACTTGGCGCAAATTTGACACTTTGGCTTGTGATGTTTGTGCGTCTGTATGCACGAGTCTGGCAACCGCTTTGTGTATTTGGCCATCTTGTGGCGCTGCTTTTCACTCATTAATTAGGGCTGGATATCGTTAGGATGCCAGTACCATCAACCTGACAGTGATCCAGATACCAATGGAGTGCTTCATTCAACATCATTGGTGTTTCTCAGAGTCAAGGATCCTGTAGCGGCAAGGCAATCTCAAACGTAAGCAGTATTTTCAGAGTCACGTGACTTTTGGGGAGAATTTAATTTTGGATTATACTTAAAAAAGCAAACCGGTGGGCCAAATGAAACTTTTCCGGCACCTGCATCCTTGAAATTTCTCTGAATGAAGGACTCCGCGGTAGAATTTGAAGGATCCTTGACATTGGAACAGTCATTCGTTGGGGTTCGATGACATAGCATCCTTGAAATTCAGCCATTTAAGGATCGTTCCTGAGAAACCCACCATGTATGATGTAAATGTAGTGTTGTGTAGTATAGCCACACTTTTTAACGTTATGGTGGCCTCTCGGCACGCTGAACTGCAAACTATCAAATGCAGCACACTCAACTTTACCAAACCAGACTGTATGAGTTGTAGTTGTTGCTGTAGGAGTGCGAGCTCTGCGTCAGGGACAGAAAGTCCACCCGTGAACACACAGTGACGGGGCTGAAGTTACCGAAGAGTTATTAATAGGTTTAACAGCGCTGTGTTTAGTGTTATCTTATGCTAACAGGACGCGACACTGAACTGATTGTTGGCTTGTGATGGCAGCAACAGAAAGTTTGGGAATCAGGACGGTCCAGGATCAGACCCCTGGTGGAAGGATTAGACATGGGTAATGTTTAATTTGTTGGTCTCCAGAGTAGAGATACCCAGCCCTAATGTTCACTCATGACTTCGAATTGATTGAGTTAATTTATTCTGTGGGACCACTGCAGCCCCTAAACGATAGCCAACTAGTGTTAGCTTAGCCAGTGTTGCTGAAGTTTGCCACTGCTGTTGAAGCAGCTGAGAACTGCACAGCTTCTTCTCAACGTCGTCAAACATAACGTTACATAGAAAAGGGACAAGTAGAAAAATGTACACTCCCCAGGACAGTTTGTTTACTTGCATTAAAATGTACACCAACTGTAGGGAGACGGCGCAGCAGTAATGGCGACTTGTTTACTTGGCGTACTTCCCCGGAAAGTTTCAAAGGTGTTTGTTTTTTTGGGGTGCCTCTATGCAAATCTTGCCCTGTCTGTGTTTGTGCAGTGACATCTTACAACAGTGTAAAAATATAAATACTCTGAGTTAAAACAGTCGGACTGTGCGGAAAATAGTTAAATAGAATCAGCTTCTGTTTCCTGTGCTCGTGTACTGTACCAAAATTCAACCCTTTGCTCTCTCTGCACTTTGCACTGTATTGTCTTTTTTATTTTTTGCTGTGTGGGAGTAGATATAAAAATAAGCTGATGAAAGCCGTAGAAACAGCCCGCAGGGTGCTTCATGGGATGAGCAAATTCTTTGGAAACACAAAATTATTGTTATGAAGATGTAACTCACACAAACTTTTCCCCGCTGAATCAACCCCCCTCTGCTTTAACTTCTTCATCTCTCCCCCTGCAGCCGTTGTGTTATTTATTTTCCTAACATTGCTCTCTTATATGATAACCCTGCAGTCAGAGCGTTATATCATTATTATCTGTCTGCTGTGCCTCGAACCTCTGCTCTTATTACATTCTGCAGGAGTGTAATGATACTGATCTAGGACTAAAAATGTCTCTTGCCGGTTAGAGTCATCGCAGAAAGATGCCTAAACTGGTGAATCATGGAGCCTCCCTACTGTTACACCTTCATCACTGTTTACTGTGAGACGTGCACTTTTTTAATGACATCTTAGACTGTGTTTTTTAATGACATAATACTTTTTCAAGACCTTTTTATGACATACTATACTATGACTTTTTTTATTGACCTCTTTTATGAAATACTATACTATGACTTTTTTTATTGACCTCTTATGAAATACTATACTCTGACCATTTTAAGATATACTATGACCTTTTCATGACATACACTCTGTCATTAAAAAAGTCATAGTGTATGACACTTTTCTCATGACATAGATATTAGATATTTCATGGCATTTTATAGCATGTTTTAAGCATCGTATAGGATGGCAAAATATGTCACAGTATAGCAAGACTTTTTCAATGACATGTAATGGCATGCTTAACTACGATTTTTAAAAAATATATTTTTATGTCATTTCTAAGACATTTTATTTGCCATACTATACCATGACATTTTTAAAACACATTGACATTTTAATGGCATAAGATACTATAATTGTTCTTCTGGCATTTTAAATTATGACTTTTTTTTTTATGAAATATAGAATGGTGTTTCTATTAATGACTTTTTAGTGACACATATTTTAGCATACACTTTAATTATTTACTTTAATTATTTTTTTTATGACATACTTTGGACCGATTTATAGCATTCAAATGTCATACTTTACTTTTTTTTTTACATTTCTCGGGGCATATTATATTTTGACACGACATTTTTCTGTATTTTCTGCATGTCCACAGCTTTCTACTAAGAATTCCAATGCGAAACAGTTATAATTTACACTTGTCAGTGATGGCGGATAATAACGATATTTATAAATGTCCAAAATGTTAATTTTCAGCTCACTATAACGTAAACTATGCCTGTTATATAAAGATGAGTGAATGAGTGATCAAGGAAGTTATTTGGCACGTAGCTGTCAGGTGACAGTCTCCTAACTACGAGGGTTTTTCATGCTAAACAGTGCATCTGAAGCAGAATTCAGTGTTCTCTTTTTTACTTGCGTTAGGTTGACACAACAGATGCAGAGAGACAGTGTCGTCAAATCAAAGCAAAGCAAAGACTTGTGAGAGATGACACTTTTTCACAGCACCTGGCAGTACAAAGAAAACAGTTTGGAAATGAAACTAGGGCAAGCTCACTTTGTAATCTGTAAAGTCTGGAGAAGTCTCACAAGGCCTATTTTTAGGAGCCTTGAACTTCTATAATCATGTAAGTGGACTTTGTTAACTAGTCTCTGTGTAAGGTACTGAACTCCCCGTTTATTTGAAGCACATCTCTAAAGCTTGGACAATGTCTGACTCATCTTTTTTGGACAGACATTAAAGCGGAGACATCAGTATGAGACGGTTGCTCGCTGCCATCTTCCATCACCTTATCACAGCTACCTGGCAAAAACACTGCACGTGCTCGCCAAGTCCAAGAGACAAACACTAATCTTAGGAGACAATTGGCCTTCTTCTCTTTAATCCACTTCCTGCTTTACTTCTGAAGAAAGCTGTGTAGTTAACAAAGCGAGAGTCTGTGTTGTGTTACATACAGCGTACAGTTTAAGGTCCCTCTCTTCCTCCTCTCAGCAGGAGTAGGTTCTCACCGTGGAGCTGTCCAGCCGCTGCACTGCAGAGGGTCCGACTGTAGGGGGAGACAGCGAGAGGAAAGATCTTTAAGTCTAAATATTAAAGCCTCCTCTTTATCAGATGGACCCAGTGAGAGTGAGTGAGGAGAAAATATTCCCCCACTTCCACCCAAAACATGTGCCACAAGATCAGACGTCCTCAACGGTATGAGTGAGATCACAAGCAAAACATTTTTTTCTCACACAGCGGAGATTACTTGTAGAGTCACCCCCAGAAGAGAAAGCAATGCATCACGCACTCAAAGGATGTCTTAATTTTGAGTGGATAACAGCAGATTTGAGTGTGGACGTGTTGTGGACGTCACAGACCAGGGAGTACAGAGAAAAGAGACAGAGGAACACAGGAAGGCTGTTTCAGTGTCACTTGGAACACCTTGTTAGAGGAGAACACTGGCTGAAATCAGTGCAGTGGGATGATTTCCAGTCATGTACCTGAGGCTGACTCCTAATAGGCCACCAAGCCGTTAGTCCCTGACAAAGACTTATACCCTTTTACTACCAGATTTAGCATGAACTGAAGTTTTTTAACAACAGGACAACCCGCACAACTGGCAAAATATACTCCCAGGGTGTCTACAGGCATCAGTCAGACAGATTTAATGCTTTTTAAGACCAGTTCAAGACACATTTAAACCAATTTTTTGGACAAATCATGTTTTATTTATTTAAGCACTGCAGGTAAGTAGCATGTATGTGGTTTTGTGCAGAGGTGAGTGAGTGACTTTTACAAAAAAAAAAAAGCACCACTCATTTTCATAGAAATAGATTAAAAGATGGATAAATGAGATTAGACCTCACAAATTCAAATTTAAGACTACTTAGGCCTTATTCAAACATAACCTGTGTTTTTGCTGTAATGCAATATGTTTTGGCCTGTTTTACATGCTGTATTTTATTGTGTACAGCTGATTCGGGTGCATACATTTGTTAAAGTGTTGATAAGTGCACACTGTCCCTTTTCTTAATTGATTAAGTAAATAAATAAATAAACACTGAATTAAAGACATGAAGACTTTTAAGAACCTGTAGACACCCCGACTCCTTTCCCGTTGCCAGTTAAAAGTGTGCCTCTGTTTTTTGTCATGAACATGTCGAAAAACAGGGTAAGTTAAAGGTAGAAAGCAGCATGGGGCCAGTGAAAATATTACATGGTTACATCTCTTTTATACATGTTACTCATTTGGTCTCTCTTTACATCATGGTGGCGACTAATTTGGAACAATATTTGAACCCTTCTCAAAAGCAACAGACAGAGTTTGTAGCTGAGATTACAAAGAATCGCAGAAGGTGATATAAACCTACTCCTACACATAGTATTGACCTTTTTCCCATAATTTTTATTTAACTGGTGTGTTACGTTCGACAACGTGCACGCAAGCGACAGGGATAAATAGAAACACGGTGTCCGACAAAAGTTTAGCTCGAAATATGAGTCCAGTTAGGACACCTCTTTCGTCAGCTTTAAATCCAAAATGTTGCCATATTGGCACGGTTTTAGTTTTCTTGAGATTAACTCTGCCCTGTCTCGTCTTGTCACCTTAAAGCAGTGGTTCTCAAATGGTGCGCCATGATGCCAATCCAGGTGTGCCATGGGATTTTGTGATAACCACACATTATTATTGCAGTATTCAACTGGGCCTATACAAAAGGTTATAATAAAGAGGCAAACTGTAATTTAATTTATTAATTTTTTGGGTTATTTTGGGCACACAAAGTTTGAATACCGCTGCCTTAAAGAAAACATTCAATTCCTCTACCCATTCACTTCTAGTGAAATTTGATCTCCTTCATGTCATGTCGCTGACTCGGCATTAAGTTGTACACGGTCTGTAAGACACTAGTGGCTCTGTTAGTCTGTTCATAAAAACAATATCACGTTAACCACCTTGTCATACTGCTTATTACTAATGCACAACAAGTTGGATGAAGGTTGCTGATGTTGCTAATTCTGATGCCAAATTCCAGTTCAGGCTGCCTGCATGAAATCAAACCAGTTTGCGCCTGTACACCAGACTGCAATTCCAAACCAGAAATCGACCCAACTCTAGTTAAGTGTTTGTTTAATTGCTGAGACGTGCAAATGCAGGAACATCGCTACGAAGAAGTTGGAAGGAGCAAAATACATGAGCAGTCAACAAAGTCAGATCAGATCATACAGGTTTTAAACAAATCCCAAAATTGGGAAACAAAGGCAGAGACAGTGAACGGTAACATTTAAATCCAAACTGTCCAAATATGCCTCGCCGTTTACAGAGCAGCTTCCTGCACTGGGAGGCTTTGACGCTATCGTACTCACAGTTTTCGTGTGCGGTCAGAGATTGTTTTGGGCTCAGTTTTAGTTTCACCTTCACATGAAGTGCTTTTAAATTGTTTACAACCTGTGTGATTGTGTTTCTGGCCTGTCTGACTTTGTTGAAGCAATGTCACTGTGTTCCCAGATCTCAGCAATTTACTTTGAGCACATTGTTTTCAGAGCAAATTGAAATAATGGCCAAGTTCTGAAAACCTGGAATGATCCTTTGAATGGAGGCCCATTTCAGCCAGTGTCCTCTTTTAACAGCAGAGGGATGAGGAATGACACAAACTGTCAGTTTGAGTTGTTGAGACATCCAAGACGTATTGTTACCTATGTAAACCTCCTGAGTCAGGTTCACTTACATAGCACCGCTCAGCCGCCTTTAGTTTTTGCTGCTCAATTACTGTAACTTCAAGGGTTACACCAGCAAGCATGGGTCTGAATCCATAACTTGACCCCGTAGCTTTTACAACCAGGGTGACTGAACACAACTATTTTGCAACTTTGCAAAACAACACCCTTGGAGTTGGATATCTGAGAGACTGGAGAGTAGTAGAGAAAGATTGAGAGGCGAGGGTGAGAGACCACAAAGAAAAGGAGAGAGACAGCCGGACAGTGGTTTGGCAGAGACCATGTGAAGAGGAGGGAGTGTATGTAGAATAATAAGACACGCAGGGCCGACAAGCCCAGAACTCTCAGAGGGGCATAGCTGACCTTGAAACCAATCCAAATACATGTCGTCAGGGCTGTCATCCAGCGCCTCATAGAGGACTGCAGAGCAGCCGTCACAGAGTCGGAGAGAACAAGAGACAGAGTCACAACACAGCGAGGAGCAGCAACTCCTGCGCTCAGGTGTGGTGCTTTGATCTACCAGTGCAACAGGTGGATTTAACCTTTGCTTTGTAGCTGCCTTTCAAAGACGCTTTTCAGAAAATATCCACCTTTAACAAGTTTCATGCACTAATAAAAATAATCTGCCAGTGGCTGAGTGAAGGTACAGAGACGGGCACTTACCCTCAGGGGGCAACCTCCGGGAGTGACCAGACGTGGCGGTGAGACGGAATCCAGCCGGGAGCGTCTCTGCAGACCCGGGCATCATACTTATACCGTGAACGTCCCGGGGCGGGAACTGCCTCCGCCACGACGGACCTCTGAAGTCTTTGTCGTCACACTGATGGGGAGATAAATATCATTCATGTTTTTAGACCCAGATGGTAAAACTTAAGGATACAGTCAATACTTATAAATCCTGAATAAACTCGGCTCACTCAAAGTCGCTGATATCTCTGTGTTCATATGATAATACTTCAGAGATAAAATGACAAATGGTCCTATTTTCTAAAATTTCTTAAAGCTGCAGTGCAGAGCTTTTGTCTCCCCCCTCTGGCAGAGAGAGTAATTACAAAAACACAGTTGGCACATGCTTATGTTGATGCCTCCAGGTGAACTCGCCACGTCCACAGACATCACCAAAGGGCGTCAAACAGCGTCCAAATACATCCACTGAAAGTAAATTTTTTTCACACATAGGCTCAGATGTTAGTATAATTATCTGACAACACAACGGAAAGGAGAAATGAACGTCTGTGTTTACCTTTAGCTGGAATTGGACATGTTCCTCTGCCTGTTACTGCTCCCCCTCTCTCCTCATCCGTTCTTCAATTTCAATGAGCTCTGCATCCGTGTACATCCGTGTTCAAATAAATATGGGCGGTCATCAAATTCAAATGGCTCATCCAGATCCAGTTGGTCAAAATCGGGTAAAAATTCACACACATTTGTTGTGGCAATTCAAAACACGCAGAGAGCGAAAGTCTGGCTCTGAAATTTCACGTCTCGCTAGATTTGAGTTGTTGCAGGAAGTTACCGCTGGAGTGACCTTACAAACGCGAGGAGTTACTCTGTTTGGAGTAATCATGGCTGAATTTTTACCCGATTTTGACCAGCTGGATCTGGATGAGCGATTTGGATTTGATGACTGCCCGTATTTAGTTGAACGCGGAGTACACGGACGTACATGGAGGCAGAGCTCATTGAAACTGAAGAGCGGATGAGGAGAGAGAGGGAGCAGCAACAGGCAGAGGTAAACACAGACGTTAATTTCTCCTTTCCGTTATGTTGTCGGATAATTATACTAACAATCCGAGCCTATCTGCGTGCAAAAATGCACTTTTAGTGGACGTATTTTGATGTTGTTTGATGCTGTCTGAGTGCCCTATTATTTAATATAGTGCGTGCTCACGGGCTGCAGGCAGGTCAGCCCTAGCTTCATACTGGAAAAATGTCAAATACTGAACATCCTATCACTCATTTAGAGAAAAGTAGATCGGAAAATAGGACATTCAAAAAATTAACTTATCCAAAGAGTCTGTAGCTGACTGTCTGTCTATTCTCAAAACCTTTATGTTGCCAAATTTGTGACACCATGAAATTTGAGTCACTGCACTGTGACTGAAAACTGAGCAAAAATAATATACAACTGTTGTTCTGGCTGGACATTCAGGAAAATGGATGTGAAGGCAGCATCGTGATCACATTATCTCTCAGTCTGAGACGTCACATTTAAATAGTTTATGCTTTCAGTGCATTAATGATGATCTGATTTACACACAAAACAGAAAGCATAATTAAAGATCTGTGAGAGTTATCTTCAACTTGACAGTGTGATATTATTAATTCTGTTTATCTTTCTTGAATACTAACAGGTTATTGTTGCAAGTTGGCTGAACGAGCTTCATATGTCGTGAGGTCAGTTTTGTGGGTAACAGCAGAACTCACCTCATCCAGTCTCCTGTCGGTGCCCAGCGCCAGCAGATTATTGTACTCTCGCTCCAGAATCTGACGTGCCTGAGGAAAAAAAAACACACACACAACACATTTTGACTTCCACAAGGCCGGCTATTTATAGCAGCATGGTAACAGAGGCAGCTGACACATTACGTTGTTCGCGCTGCATATCCATTTTACCTGAGTATAGATGAGATAAGCAGTGAGAATTCACAGGGCAAGCTGCCAGAGTGACAGTTGGCAAATCTGCATGTTCTGATTCAGACTGGACCAGCTTTTTGAAGGCTGATAACAACACACCTCTACTTTTGGACTGAAGCTGGTGACAGATGATATTTCTGCACATACTCAGCACCTTTAAATTTGGCTTGATGATGTCACGAAACAAGTTAAAAAAGGGTTCTCATCACGATCAGGTGTTTCCATATCCAGTGTGGAAAAGCTGTGAGAGTCTTTTTTACCAGACCACCTGATTTTTGGTTCCAGCATTACACCAATGACTTTTCAGGTGATTTCACTGTGTTGGATTAAAAATGTATGGTACGCTTTAGTGTGAATTCAAAACCTTTTTGCATGTCTGAGTTTCAAAGAGAAACGGAACTGTCATCATTTTAACAGCCTGATGAAAAAACAAGTGTGTGTTGTAGCTGGAGTACCTGAGTGTTTTGGTTGGGGATCTGGAGGAGCAGCGCCAGACTGCTGTAGTCAAAGTTGTCATCCAAAGCGACCAGAGCTCCGTGTACGCCGCTCTCTAGCAGGATGTTGGCGTAGTCCCTCAGGCCTATACTCTGCACCCAGCGAATGACCCGCTCATTACTCCACACCAGCACGTCTGCAGACACACACAAACATCTCATGTTAAAGGCTTATCTGTCTATCCGTCTGTTGCATCTTGGTTTTGGTTTGTTATCATGTTTGTTATTTTAATTTGGGGACACTTGCCTCTCATTTCATGCTGGCTGTGCTCTCTGCGTCTCTCCAGCTCCTTCCTGTCATAGTTGAGCTTCTTCAGACCCATGATGCCATACTGTAAACTTGTTCTGGGGTTAGGAAAAAAAACACACATGTACTCCTGAGACTCGAACTTCTGTTTGGTCACTTTCATACATTCATGCATTTTTAATTCCTCCTAGCTATTTGGGATCAGTAGCAACCATGAAGTACAAAAAACTAAATGATAATTAAGTCCCAATGTCCTCAAACAAGATGATAATAAAGTCCCAATGTCTGCAAATGAGTACTTCTGAACTCACAACATCTTAGCTTGTTACTGGTGCTAAAATTGGTCAAATTTGTTGCCATATCAAACTACAAACATTATTCATCATAAATAAACAAGTTTCAATCATACAATATGATCAGGTTTTAGATCTTGTCCACTTTTGTGTTGGGACTGGCTGCACTGACTGCTCTGCTCTTACTGCTGCTAGATGGCACTTAGACCTGTTGTCCTAGTTAGACAACAGGTCTTAGTTAATCAGAATGAAGTATAAGGTCAAGTAAACCCAAAATGTGATGTCCTCATATGACGACACAGAGTCTCAGGAGGATATAAACGGTCATGTCATGAAAAACTTTGATTGCGAACAGACGACAAAACCAGCCTAAAACATCTGTGACAGAAAGACTTCCTGAAACTGACAATACAGTCCTTTTTTGCAGGTCTAAAACCTAAATAATCTCCTGTCTAAAAATAAAATAAATGCCTCACTGAAATGTTACTAATATTTTTTAAATGTATAAACCAGAAAAGTGCACTCAGGAGGGTGCGGATCTCCACCAGGAGGCAGTATTCTGGCTACAACAGGGCTCCCTAAGCTGATCGCAGCTACTCAGAATGCAGGTGTTACAGCTGCATCTGGTGGAACTGTCTGCACAAATTCCCTTACAATCAAGATGGTGGCGAAGATAACAAAAATGGGGATTTTGACGATCACGTGCCTGGGTGTGGATTCACTCTGCATATGCTCTGCTTCAAAATGAGATCTAACTCTTCTATGGATGTCAGCTTTTGAGCCAAGATGAAGGCCAAAATGTGTCCTCCAACAGACGGTAAGGCCTCTTGTTTTGAGCCAGGACGATTTCCAAAAATGTTTTTTGCGCTTTTCTTTTGTGATTTGATATTGTTTATGACTTCTGGCCCCAACCCGCTGGTTAAAAGGAGCGAGGAGCCAGCAGCCAGTGATGGTATTTGACAGTCAAGACAACAGGTTTTCCAACAACTGTGAATCACCGCAACCATGACAGGTCCTTGAGCACACAGTCACACATGCACACAAAATATTAGGCTGACTGGTCCATAAGTAAAGCGAGTGCAGTACCTGTGGAAGCTGTCCACCATTTTGAGGTGCACCCTCAGGTCCTTCTTGGTGAGGTGGTCCAGCATGCGTGCGTCCACCAGGCACTCCATGAAGTAGCTGCGGTACTGAGGTAGTCCTAGACTGGGCAGCCACTCGTTTCCTATCCACTCGTGGTTCATGTCGCCGTAAGCTAGAGTCTGATGGAAAAGACACAAGTCAGCTCACTCTACCTCCACAGATCTTTACTGATGCTTTTACTGGATATGTTTTCATATCTGTTGTAAGATTTAATCTGCAATAAACAACTTTTAATAAACAAATCCAAGAAATGACATCAGCAGGGTTTCTCCGGCCTTACCTGTGCCCAGCTCCCCTCCTCAGAGTCTGACTTCTGATTGAAACAAGAAAAGAAACATATACTTATGACAGGAAATGGAGGCAGACTGTAATCTGACTGTTCTCTACCAAATCCAAATGCAACATGCAAATAATGCTGAGCAAATTCTCATTTGCATGTTTTCGCTCTTTTCTTTGCTACTCTCTCTATCAGAAGTGAAATATAAATCCGTATTTTTTTTTTGCCCAAAGATGGTTATAGTGCTCCGACATCTAAGAGTAAGTCGGATGAAGGAAGAAAGTTTCTTCTCACCAACCTCTGCTACATTTTCAAAAACCCTGACTCACGACAAGGTGCTTTCAAGACACGCTGAAAGGCTTGTGGAAGTCACTGCTGAGCAAGTTAAAAGGCAAGAAAGCTCACATCTAAATGGCGTGTGGAATTGGTCTCCAGGGGGACTTTTTTAGCCTCAGATGTGGCCTGGCCTGACAGTTTGCATTTAGTTTTGAAATAGGTTACTAATGGGCTAAAATGGTGTCCTGAAAAATAGCATCAAATTGGCTTTTAGCTTTGAAGGTCTTGAAGCCAGGAAGGAGATAAAGCACATTGGCTGTGACTCTGATTCACAAACTACGGCACATGTACCACTGGTGGTACGCAAACACTCTCCAGTGGTACATGTGGGGGAATCTCTTTATAAAGTGCCATCAACATTTGACAACATTTTGATTAAAAATACCTAAACTATGAGATATTTTTGTTTTAATATCATCCTGCTTGGTAGTCAAATTCATGAACGAAGTGTGTGTATATGTCCATGTTTAGTTAACCAAGCGCAAGTAGCTACTTAATCTGATAATAAAAATGTGATGACCACTGTTTTACATTCATTTCATCGCACATAATGAAAAATCTACATGACCACAAATGCACATCCACAGCCTGAAACAGTCTGACAATGATGCAGAGTGTCAAATCTCACTGCACATCAGATCTACGCACGATTTTCTTTATTTCTGTAGAGTTGAAGTTCTTTTGGATACAACTGCCGCTTTCACGCTACATCTAGCTTAATCAGGCTGACTCACAGCCCCTCCAGGATGTTGCGATGGCAGCAGTTAACGCAAATTCAACCACTCTCACTGAATTCTGCGTGACCTTAAAATTTTGTCCAATGACTGCAACTTTTTTCACAAGTTTGACCAATCAGCGTAGCTTCCAGTGAGTTTAATCAATCATAGCAGGCCCTTGCACCCCTTGTTTCTGGTTGTGAAAATGCAGACGTGCAACATGAACATCCCACTTTTCTAACAAATTTTGCTGCTAAACACCAGGCAGGGTGGTTCCCTAATATTCTGCAAGAAAGCAGGGTAAACTGTTTTTGCATGATGTGCAACATTGCGGTGGAACATGACCAAAAGTCATGGATTGATCAACCTTTTTCTACTGTAAAACACAACCTGACACTCACTGAAAGACATGGACAACGGACAAGACAAATCACCCTACCAAAGGCTGCTGCACCCAGATCTACTGCGGGTGTGAAAAAAATCAAGGTGAGTTTGATTTAATATGCTTTTCATTACAGGTAACGTTCGAGAATAAATCAACTCAGAACAGTGCAGTTTTATTGTCAATGGCAAGGGTTGCCTTCAGCTTTAAGGCCCCTGATACACCAAGCCAATGGTCGGCCGTCAGTGAGCGTCCATCGCCCTGGTTTTTATAGTGTATCCCATATCGTTGGCACTAGTCGCCCCATCGACTACTTTTGAAGTAGAAGTGAGGAAAGTAAACAACCAAAGTCAGACAGAGTGACATCGAAACAAACTTTTTATGTTAGGTAAAATCTTTTTTTTTAACCACTGAGCTCTTTAGCAGAAATAGTTCATAATTGTTTTTGTTATCGTTCACCAGCGCTCATTAAGCATAATTTGTTCTTTTGCCACCGGGTTGTGTTGTCAATGTGCTAACTGGCTAACTAGCATCTTGAGTCCATCCTGTTGCTCATCCAATTTCCTTTTTTAATAAGGATTACAGACTACCACTGTCTGCTGGTGTGGAGTTATTTCTTCTAACACAGGTGCACAATGAACGTGCTGGTTGGCTGTCGGCTGATGTCTTTGCCATGTGTAACCTTTGGCGGAGAAACAGGCGACATGAGGCCATGCAACAGTCGGCCTTCGTTGCCACTAGTTCCTTGATGTCAGTTTGATATATATGAGCCTTTATGAACTATACACAAAATGCAGCAACTAGTTTTGCAAGTTTTACTTGCTCCTGTAAAGTCCTTGCAAAAAAAGTTTTAAAATATTTTAACATACATTGCAATGTTTAAGAAAAGCTGCCGTGAAATCAAATATCCCAAAATAAGCCCACAAAATCCTGGAGACCTGAAGAAGCTAAATGCCATAAAATAGCTTTTAGAGATTTGGTGTGTGCGGAGTTGTGGTTGGTATAAATAAACAGTGCACAGATAAACTGAGTCAAACTAAAGCAAAAATCGACTCACACCTTCACTGAGCCGTCACAAAAGACCTAGACTAAACATACATACAGTGCTTTGTGTATCATTGAGGGAGGCTCCTCTGATTAAAACCCAGTTTAAATGTGTGTTAAAAGGTTCACAGGAACAGGAAAGAGGTTTAATGACGCATGCCTTCTCCATCAGTCACCACCCAGGTCTCTCCTCACTCCATTCTCTCACACACACACACACACACACACACACACACGACTGACAGAGAAAGAAAAGGGTGATGGTGAAGGACACAAGGGGACTGACCGTTTTGGAAGGGGCTGCCATGGTCTCCATCTCCTCATGGGTCACCCATACATTGCCTGACGGCTACAAGGGGGCAGAGCCCAAGAGACAGAGCAGCAGCAGCAGCAGCAGCAGGGTTGGTAGTAGAGGTCCGGTAGGAGGGGCAAGCAGCAGTGTTAAAGAAGAAGAGCAGCACCACTGTAAGCCAATAGTGTTATAGCATCACAGTCAGATCATGAACTGGCCCCAGACCCGCCAGGGGTCAGAGGGCGCATGAAGAGGACAAAACCACAACACAGTACAGCACAGAACGTCCCGGTGTCGGCATACAGGACATGTACAAATAACAGACAGTTAACATGCACAACAAGGAAGACCAAATACATTAGTATCATTGACACTAACACACACATAAACCCCACATTACTCCTCCCTCTACATCTTTATTCTACTAGTGAGGGGTCGGTTCACTCAAATTACAGAAACGACTATTTCTTAAGTAGAAAGTGTGGCTGGGCAATAAATTGATATTTTATCAATATTGTGATACAAGACTAGGTATGATGTTAGATTTGGATTGTGTTGTTCTGGTTTTAAAGACTTTATTACAGTCAAGTGCTGTAATTTTATGAACTTACTATACTGTTCTAGCTGTTCCATTTATATTGCCCCTGACTAAGAATTTTCCTAGTCGACCAATAGTCGTCATTTAGGGCCATTAGTCGACTAGTCGCCCACATTTTTTCGATATTAATTTAATGATTAAATGATATATTTTGGTGGTTTGAGTTGAAGGTGTGAGAAAGAATAGTATCAGTAACATTGTTAACACTGTGCTACATTACAGAGAAACACAAAACTGAACTAATGAACCTTCATTAATATAGGCCTATATTTTATCTACAAGTGCACGTCACACACTGAGCGAGCCGCCTGTTAATGACGCTGTGGGCTAATGGGCATGTAGCTACTTCCATGTTTCACATGATACGTCATGTTTGTAGTTGACCAATGAAGATGAGTTTACATATCACCTTGGGTTCGTCCTTCACCTTCTCAAAATGATCCCACACTTTGGATTTCCTGCCCGACATGTTATTAACTAGCCTGTGGAATAACTGCAGGAACCAGCCCTGGAAATTAGCCTGACTCCTGTCTGACTGCTGAGCGTGGCCACTTCCTGTGTCTGTCCTTTCAAACTGAGTTACCACATGGCCCAGTCACATAGGTTTTGGTTTATTTTGACAAAAATAAATAAGAACCTTCACTTTTCTTTTCTTTCTTTTTTTTTTAAAGTAGTAACTGCAATAAATTTGCTTTTGTAATTTGTGTGAACTGACCCTTTATTCCACTTTAACTGTTGCATTGCTGTGTCATTGCAGCACAGCAAGGCACAGGACTCCCTCACTGCATGTTTGCAAGGGGACAGCAGAGTTTAAGCGACCAATTCTCCCCCCCTCCCTCAATTTTCTGCTCGACATACACGTCAAACCATATTTACAAGGTCAATTAACCCCCTCTTGTAAGTGTGTGGGGGGGTTTTAAGCACGACAACAGGCGGAGGGCCCGTCACAGTTGGGGGAGTTTGTGATCGGCTGCGTGGAGTTGCATGCTCTGTAATGAAAGTTTCATGAGGTGTGGAAGTGGAGCTAAGTGGTAGATGAGAGGGTGAGGTAAAGGGGGGAACAGGGGGAGCATAAAAAAGTACTGCTAGTGTTATTTTACAACAGGAGGGAACGGGGAAAGTGCAGGGGCTCATGAGTTATGACTTCTGCATGCACAGATAGTATTGTGTGGAGACTAAAAACTTTAATGAATATTCTCAGCTGGGTTTATGTAACAGTGCACAACTTCTCACGTCTGCGTGATGTATGGTCCGCATTGTTTGTGCATGTGTACCTTCAGTATGAAGCATATTAGTCCTTGCTCCGCAGCGTGAACAGTCACTATCATTAAGGAGCAGCACAGTCCTTAGAGACCGTATGCAATTACCATGACAACAGGGGGCTATGAAAGCGACTGTAGTGTGGAAGAACTGGAGAGCTAAATTACAGCACACACACTGGAGCAATGTTGTACAAACCCACTCCCACTGTAATATTCACTTAGTTAGCACAAAGACTGCAGGATTTAAAATGTGCTGGGCGTGATCGTAACAGCTCTGTTTGCTAATCATTCGCCTGTTGTCACCCGCCAACACACGTGTCACTCATGTCTGGAGGCGGTGTGCATGTAAGCGGAGAGGACAGTCAGTCATACAAACATTTGTCAGAGCTGATCTGGAGGCAGAAAGTATGTCATTTATTTTTAGAGAAAGTGAATCTGGCTGAACAGAAAAAGTAGAATGAAGCCAAAGTTTATTTTTTGTTGAAGGGAATAGTTCAATATTTTGGAAAATTTACTTTTTAGTCCAAGATTTAGATGAGAAGATTGGTGTTACTGCTCCATATAAAGCTGGAACCTGTTAGCCTAGCTGAGCATAAAGACTGGAAACAGGCAAAAACAGCTCGTCTGCCTCTGTCCAAATGTCACAAAATCCACCTACTAGCAAAGTTTACTAATTAATATGTTCATAATTACTCAGAAAATCTTCATTTCTGGACTTTGGTTTTAATTGGTTTTTGATGTGCTGGCAGAGGTGGGGACTCGAGGTCAAGACGCAATGATCTTATCTAACTTAAATTAAAAAAATAAATGTAGTTCCTAAAATGTTTTAAATATTTAAAATGTTCTTTCTTCTTCATTTCTAACCCACAAAAGTCTAAGATTACCTCTTCCTCCTGATCAGCTCCGTCTTTAACAAATGCTCGTACAACTAAAACTCCAGTCTGCGTCCATGTTCCCATATTTTCTGTACAACTCACGGTTCTGGAGGTGGGCGGGGCCGACGGGCTGGTGAGGGAGACCATTTCCTGGATGGCCAGGCGAAGCTTGAGGCGGTGCAGAGGGTTACTGATACCGATCTCCCTCTGGATCTCGGTGTCAGACAGCGCCGACATGATGGCTCCGCTCTTCACGTTGGCGCGACACGCCGCCACGTACCATGCCGGCATTCCCAACCACAGCTTTTACGGCACAGAGAGGAGAGGAAGGGGGAGACAAAGGAGCATGGCATGTTGAGTTAGGTCAGACTGAAAGATGTAGTGGCAACTTTTCTGGCTGTCCATCCAAAATTACTTATCTATCTATATTTTCTGTATCATAGAACATCTTAATTTTATTCCACCTAAATAAGTTTATATTTTTATCCAACCATCCTGGAGTTTCAGCATATTATTTTGTCTCCTGATAGCTGACATCTTGCCATGAATATGGAGTCTAACGTTAGCAGAAAAATGCTGCCTTATCAGCAGCTGAATAATTCTCAGCTCTAATAATCCCATTTGACTCTAACTGGAACATGTGGACTGGGTTTGCTGGAGTCATGAATATGCTGGTGGCTGCAGGTCACTCCCTGAACATTAGGGGGCAGTAGTGTTTCTAGTGTTTGGCTTCTTCTACTCCAGTGTGTTCAGTTAGTCCAAAAATATCAGGCAGAGGAACATGCAGTGAGTGATTCACTGCAATGACTCATCGTAAATTGTAAAGGTATTATTTTGGTTCATCAGTGCGTTTGTTACTAAATATTAACACTAATTTTGGAATTGGGGTCAAAGCTTGATAAGATTAGTCATAATAGATCTAAGCAAAGCAGCAATATTAAATAAATACAGATACTGTGTATTAAATGGCTTGTTTCATCAAGTCAAGGATGTGTTACATGTTAATGTCAAACAGAAAGCCATCACTTCTTATGTTTACGCATGGGAAACAATAAAGGGACACTTCACCCCCAAATCATAAATACATTATTTTACCTCTTACCTGTAGTGCTATTTAACAGTCTTGGTTGTTTGGGTGAGAGTTGGAGATGCCTGCCTTCTCTCCAAAACAATGGAACTAGAGAGCACTCAGCTCAAAACTCGACAGCAATGTGTCTTTCCACAAGTCATGACCCAGTTACTCAAGATAATCCACAGACCTTGAGACACTGATTTTGAGTCTTGAGTGCCATCTAGTTCCATTATATTCAAGAGAAGGCAGACATCTCCTAACATTCTGCAACTCACACCAAAACAATCTAGACTAAAAAATAGCACTACAGGGAAGAGGAACAATATGTGTTTTTGTTTTTCGGGTGAAATGTCCCTTTAAGTCAAATGGGACTGACTAAGTTTAGTTTAAAGTCTGTGCAATATTCTGCAGGTTATTTTCAGACGAAAGCCGCATTTCCACTGTGAAAAGTTGTGGATGGTACCAATGGAACCGTTCTGTACCGTCCCCATGTTTGGTCCCTCTGTTGGGGTACCTCGCACACAGATCTGGTACTAAAAGTTGGAGCTGTAAACATCGCAGTCTGATTGGTTAGTAGAGGACGGTCACTCTGCTCAGGGCTGAGTTGTGGCTGGTTTTGAGGCTCATGTAACCACTGTTCATACCGTGGAGAGTTTTAAACTATAACTATAAAATGAAAGGATGTTTTGCTGCCTCTCACAGCAGCTGGAGTCACAGAAAAAATAACTTAATCACTGGGCCGACTGCCGGCGACTTTTAAGGTGGAATGTTAACTTTTAATGGTTCTCAATGCATGAGTTGATGACGTGAATCCATCAACACACCTTAAATTTCACTGTGACAACTTTGACCATTACTGTAGTTTTAATTGTCTCTCTTAGATGACACAGACTTTTAGTAATGAGTGGATCTTCAAACATGTAAAAATATGTGGCCTCCAGCAACACTAAACCCCTGAGCTTGACTGAGAAGGACTAAATGCACAAACATGCTATTTTAAAATACCCCATGGAGAGAGACTCTCAGTGCAGCCTGTTCTATTTTGCTCTGAAAATGTCGGCGTGCAGCCTCGTTCTGTGGACGATAAACGAGGTGCAGACTGATAAGGAGGAAATACAGTGAGTGACAACAACCCCGCCCACATTTAAGAGGACTGTTTGTGGTGGAAACAGGGCCAGGAAAAAAGATTCATGCACTTAAGTCAACAGGAAGCTTCAGAGTAGGAAAAATAAAGCTCAACTTTAGTACTTTGCATTTGAGTATATCTGCAGTGAAAAATCATCAGTTGAAGATCAACCAACAGGAGAGCGTCTACTTACCTCCAGCCAGGCTACAACAGTGGGACCGTCCCACTGAGCGAAAGGCAAACCCTTTCTCCTGGCCTCCTCCAATAGCTCGTGTCTGAGGGCGGGGACAGAGGAGACCTTGTATGAGCACATGTACTTGTACATCACAATAAACACACATGTTCTCACTCTGATACCACACCCTCTTCAATGCTCTCACATCCTCACTCCTGCACACTGCTGCTCACAAATCCCTGCAGCCACCATGTCGTGTCTGCGTGTGTATATATAATACATGAGAGGAGAGTACTCAAACACGTTTTATCTCCTAGTCCTGCCTGTACACTAAGAGTGTTGAAAAGGGCAGCGTTCTTATCATTCATCTCTGTGCTGACTGAGTGGCACAGACAAGCGCACAAACTGTAGCTCCACTCACACAGACACACGCTCACACACATATGCTTTATATGATTCAACTTGTGACTACATTCATTCCCAAATCCCTAATCCTGGCGCTATTATTTTCCCTGTCACCTACAGTATTTATAATTGCTAGTAGAAGGAAGGACCCGCCTCCTTTTGCCCTGTATGCTGTTTAGTGTTTGTAGCAGCAGGATATCTCAACTACTGAGCAGATTTTAATGGCATTAAATCAAAGTTAAGGTTAAAAGCCGTGGAACAAGTGAGTGTTTTAAGTTGGATAATGACACCGTATGGTTAGTTTGATGCATTTCCCCCCCACCGCTGCTACAAATGCCATCAAAGCTTTGCGTATCGAGGCTCAAAGTTGTTTCTGACCTTGAAACAGCAGTTGATAAAACAATCTCACCTCCAGACCCATTCAGAAGCTGCTCTGGAGCAGATGAAGCGAACTCAATCTGCTCGTTAACACTGTGTAAAGGGTTGTTAATGGACCTTGATGTGAGATTGTTTTGTCAGTCTTAACCACAAGGTCATTTTTTGATTCGAAATGTTTGCCAAATTCTCTTCAGTTTGGCCTATTTCAGTGGTTCCCAACTGGTCCAGATTTCTCCTTCGTCATCAGTTCAAGGTTTACACAGTTTAATACATTAAGCGTCATACTTGCGTTTGACCATATTGTCGAGCTAGTTTGCTGTCTCTGTTAAGTAGCTGTCTGTTATACAGGAAACATTCAGCAGATCTGGACCCGGATGCAAATTTAAAATGTGTAAGTATCTGATTAAAACAACACATCCTTGGCAGTGGTACTGTATGTGCTCCCTGAGTACACGCACACACAACACACTCATACACATACACACACCTGGAAGGCACTGTGCTACAGCGAACCTGCATTGCTAATCTAAGCACAAATCCCCGACTCATCCCAGTTCAGCCACTCAAGAGTTTATTCTGCTGAGAGAGATTGTTTTGTTCACACTGATACTTCTGTTGGTGCAGTTTTTGAATCATGCAGCAGGGTATTTTTACAAGTAACTTTTCTCCACACAGTCTGGGCTGCTCTCCATGTTTTTTTTTGTTTCGCAGGTGTTGAAGTGTAGCCTAAGAGCGCTACTTTGCTTTGCCTCACTTTGAGAGCTGCACAATGTAAATTGCACCTTATCGACAAAGAGCAGCGAATAGACGCTCTCGGCCTGTCGTGCACGGAGCTATTTGTATTGTGCTGAGTCCTCCCACTCTCGGGCCAGAAAACAGAGGACGTATAACAGCCTAAAAATGCCTGACAAACAGGGGACGAAGGAGACACGCTCACACACCCACACACCAAAACAGTTCTTATTCTATTTAGTATAGACATTTCATAACAAAAAACTCTGAATCAACATTCCCTGAGTGTGCTGTCAAAGAACTGACAAATGGAAAAGAGTGGTGCTTAGTAATAAACATGATATACATGTAGCACTCTGAAGGCCTCAGTACAGTGAAAGGGCACTTAAAACATACATGGCATACAAATGTGTGCGCTCCAACACGACCAGGGTACATTCATTGTCTTATCTATCCAGCAACATGGGGAGATAGCTCATGTTTTATGTTCAGGTCAGGTCTAATGCATGGAGAAATACATCCACTGAACATAGCTGGGGAAAGGGAAGTAAGGAAAAACAGTTATGACAAATCATACAAACAAAATCTGACATTCCCATAACCAGATATTACAGCTGGTTATTTCACACAAATAGATAGAGACACATAAAAGGAGAGGAAGACATTCCGGGTGTAAAAATTGGGCCCCAGTTTTAGCGGCGGCACATTCTCTGTCCAGCCGTGGATGCAGCTGCAATTGCACTGTAAAAAGGGGGGAAGAAACGTCTTCAGGTGGTAAATGAAAAAAGAAAGATGGCGTCGTTAACAGCCATGAAGGATAGAGAAGATACACAGATAGATAAGAGACGTCAGCTTTGGCACTGGTCTTTTTCAGGGGAGCGGGGGGGAGGGGGGGAAGTAGACGGATGGCGGACAGACAGGAAGAGATGGCAGACAGGGCAAAATGGCTGAGACAATGGTCATATCCAGGAGGTCAGTTATACATCCTCACAACTTACCCGCTTTGTTAGAGTCAGAGGATGATGAGAGGGAGAGGAAGGGGTAAGAGGAGAGAATCAGAGAGCAAAGGAGAGAGAGAAAAGAGAGAAGAGAGAGAGAGAGGAGAGCGACGGGGAGACAAAAGTACACAAATGTTAATGAGTCAATAGGCAATTAACGGTAACGGCGCTAAAACAAAACACACGTGCGCTCACGCCCACACATCCACACACAAATATCTCACAATGGAGGACATTCGTTTACAGGAGCATCTGTAGACCGGTCGATAAAATGTCATCTTCTACAATGCAGTCCTGACCACATCTCGTGCAGCAGAGGGAATGAAAATGCACTGAAACACAGCAAGACCCCCTCCATGGCCTTACATTCAGATGCTCAGTTACATTCAGATTACTTGTCGTTTACCTCTTGAAGGAAATAAACAAAACAAAAAACAAAACACACCAACAATGAGGAACCACAGCGGTACTGATCGATCAAGATGCTGAAATGGAAATAGTAGCAGGCAGCTCGATGGCATGCAGTGTGGAGGAGGAGGAGGAGGCGCCAAGATGCAAGGTGGTGGTGTGGCCTTAATCCTGGACACTGCTATGAAGAAGTCAGTGCAGTGGAAGAGAAAACAACACATTTGTCAACATACAACAAACGGTACTCTCTATTGACTACATGGGAGGCAAAGTTATTCGTCATGACAACTCAATGTGCACTTCGAGCAAATGACATTCATCATTTGGCACTGGGGCATGGCAAATGCACACACACACACACACACACACACGCACGCACACACACAAATACTGCAACTCCTGCTGAGAGACTTGCAAGAGGGGCTCCCCCTTTACTCCTGCGGGGTGAGACACCCAATCTGACGGTGAGTGTAAACTATGGGTGTTGGGAAAGCCATCTATGGCTTCCAAATTGACAAAGTAGCTTTGTGAGATTAATTGGGTTTTCAGCCCGGATCAATAGTCTGACTTTGGCTCAGCGTCTGAATACAGTGAGGCTGATCTCTGCTCCTGGATACTGATCCAGCTTCTGCTTTCTATTGATCCTCCTATCACTGTGGGTTATGGTATTGTATACAGTACAGCCGTGCCTTCAAAGAGGTAAAGGTAAACACAGGAGGTGGAGGTAACAGCCTCTGTGCGTGTGTCAAGGGTCAGATTGGGCTGTAATGTAGCGGTGGAAGGTCTTAAAACATACAGCTAAACTGACCATGAACTTTAATGTGGTCATTTTCATGAGCAGATATATTGAACTGGCTGGCTGTGTATGAGAAGACCCTACTCAGGGACTGTTCTGATGTCTGCTTTGGAGACTATTGATGTGCTTCTTTGGACAAAGCTTACTTCTTTTTCAACCTGCGGTCCTTCTCGGCCTGAGTTCCCAGCTTGCCCACCCCCATGTCCTGGCCCGCCATGTCCGGGTCCATCAGGGTTGCTGAGAGAAGAGGAAGAACATGGGATATCAGTTAATACAATAATACACTGAGAACAGAGTCGACCCTAGGATGATTTTATTCTCCCTGTACATGCTTCCCCTTGGGCACACTCTTTACAGACGTGGTGTCTCTTTTCATTTTTACGCTGATGATACACAGATGTACCTGCCCGTTAGATCCACAGTCCCTGGAATGATGTGTTCACTTAATGACAGCCTTACTGATGTTAAAAGCTGGATGTCAAAAAATTTCTTCAGCTGAACTCAGACAAAGCAGAGATTGTTGTCATCGGGCTGCAGAACACTGCATGACAAATTCTGCCCTCGGCTGGTTTGGATAATATCAAACCTGTTGTAAGAATTCTTGGGAGTCTGTTTTGACAGTAATTAAAGTTTTGAGCAGCATGTCACAAAGCTCGGACTGCGGTTTGCAACTAGCTGAAACTGCTCCTGATCAGAATTCCTTCAGTGTTCATTATTCAGAGGGTTTTTAGCGGGAACCAAATTATCCGGAGAGGTCTCTTCCTCTCCGAAACAAGCGGACCCATTTAAACCTCTAAAAGCGCTTAATCAAGCAGTTTATGTGGAAAGAAATCAGCATTTTACCAACTGTACTTGTTGCAGTCGGGCTTCTAACTAGAGTGGCCGACACGGAAAATTTGTGTGATCTGGGCTGTAGAAATAGTAGTAGGTGGTGCTGGGGTGAGTTAAACAGGCCAACAAAAGGAGATGATTATAGATTTTAATAGTGATTACCTATGTTTACTCCTTACTTATAAAGTAATCAGTAAAAAAATCCAAACTATACACAAAGGAATCAGGTGAAATATCAGCACATTATAATCAGTATCGTTGAAACATGTCTCCAGTGCCCACCTTGTGGATCTACCATGACCTGTCTGTGTGCCAGATGTGCCAGTCTGCCTTTCTCCTTCTTGCCAAAGAGTCGTCCGATGGAGGACTTGATGCCCTTCTTCTTTGGCTGCTTGTGGAGGGAGTCTTGGCTGCTGGCTACACTACTCAGTGCGCTGGCCTCAGCCTCCAGAGAGGCCACGATCCTGAGGACACAAAGACATGAGTTAAAGACTTTAAAGATCACTTCTCAAAGGTCCTTATTTAAGACAGACAATAATCTTGTGGGAAAAAAAAGTGTATTTATTTGTAATAACTAAATAGACAGTTCTTAATAGTGGGCTCAACTCATATATACCTCGATGGATATTCTTCCAAGAATTGTCCTCTCACTTTATTTTTAATACCTTTGTTTGCTCTGTTTTTATGTGTTTTCTGTGAGGTATTTGCTGCTTTCCCCGACTCTACTTATTAAGCTCATTTATCCATGCCAATTACTGAAGACTCATCTAATATTGTTGCTACTGCCTGCACCTTAAGTTTTGAAAAAGTACCTGGCTTGCATAAAAATTATGCATGGCAAAACTGGAAGCTTCATAATAAACTGTCTCATTTTCATCCAAAGGAAAAACAGGCAGAGCTAAGATGACTACATCATCTGAAAAACAGTACATCAAGCTACACTTTACAAGAAAGAAAATCATTTGCATCCAAGGTAGAGAAGCAATCACACAAAAAATACTTAAAAGTCCAAACATTTAACATGAAGCATCAATGCAACAATAACTCCAACCTCGACATCACTTCTGTCTTTAAGAAATGGTCGTGTGGCTGACACCTACCCTCGTGCGTCATTGTGCGAAGAGGCTGGCAGTGTGTGTGTCATTCGGACGGTGCGTGGTGTCGGAGGCGGGGACGTCTCACACTTGATGTGGCCTTGTCCTCGCGGCCGTCCTCGTCCACCGCTGCTATCTGAGGGATGAGGGCAAAGAATGGGACATTAAACGTGACCCTCGGATACCGGTACATCACCTATTTATCCAGGATGTCACTACAGCAATCATGTTATTAAAGGAGACCTACTGTGCACATTAACAGTGTATTTTGGGTTGCTACTAGAACATGTTTACGTGCTTTGATATTCAAAAAATACTTGTCTCATACTGTCTGTGCTGGAACACCTGTATTCACCCTTTGTCTGAGAAGTCTTTGTTTTAGCTCCTGTCTCTTAAAGCCCCGCTAACAACAAAAGCACAGTCTGCTCTGACCGGTCAGCATTTCTGGATCTGCTGCATCTCTGCACCATCACTGAAGCTTGGGAAAGACTGAAATGGATTATAGCAACATTTTTAACGATGAAAAATCACAGATAAAACCTTCTAAACACAAGCAGACATCTTCCAGCAGGAATGTCATCCAAAATTGGGGGAAATAAAACAACATCAGCAGCAACCAAGATTAAATGTTGCATGTAGCAACTGACTTTAACAGATAATAGTAGCACTACTTCTTGTTTTAAATCACCAATAAAAGCTTCTAAACATAACTCAGCATGTTCCAGCAGGAACATGATTCGAAATCAGGAGAAATTATCATCAGCAACCAAGGTGTCATGTTTCTGACGTAAGCTACATGATGTAGCTACATATAGGTTAGCATTACACTTGTGGCCTGGGAATGACTGTAATAGAGAATAGTGGCACTTTTTACTGTGAAAAAAATCACCAATGAAGCTTCATAACACAACCAGACATATTCCAGCAAAAATATGATCCGAAATCGTTAAGAAATTAACATCAGTAATTAAGAATGCGTTTTTCTGACAGCATGAAGCTACATGTAGCAATAAACTTTCAGCCAGGGAATGACTGTGCACAATGGTATTCCTTCCTGTTAAAATTCCCCATTAAAAGTTTCCTAACAACCAGACATGCTCCAGTAGGGATATGACCCAAAACTGGGGAGAAATTAGCAACATTAACAACCAAGATTACGTGTTTCTGACGTTAGTTACATGTACAGGTATGTTAGAAGTGCACTTGCAGCCACGGAATGACTATATCAGAGAATAGCAGCAATTTCTGACATGAAAAATCACCAATAAAACTTCATAACACAACGGGTCATGTTCAAGCAGGAATATCATCTGAAATTAACAACATCAACAACCAACATTACATGTTTTCCACATGTTTTATGTAGCAGTGTAGGCTACGTAATGTAAACACTAGCAGTAGTGTTTGGAGCTGACATCAGCTTGTAGCCAAAGTAGAAAAAAATTGGAAATATTGTATTCAGAGTGGTCTGAAAGCCTGTAAAGGTTTTTGCTCATAGGGATTACTTAAACAAACATTTATCACATTATTTGAGTCTTTTAAATCATTTGATATGAGCATCCTTCATTCTAACATTAAATATAAGACACAAGATGCGGAAAAGCGTAATAGGTCCCCTTAAACAATTAATTCAGGGAAACATGGTTTAAATGATATGATATTAAAAATGTTGTGACGCTGTACGTACCTTTCTCCTGTGTTTCCTCAGATCACTGGGCTGTTGGGCAGAGAAAAGACAGGAGCAATCATCAATATCCATGTGTTCCGGTATGAACAAACACATTTCCACATAATGAAAGACGACTAGCTCATTCACATGAACATCATACACCATTAGATGCTCATGAGCCTTTTCCCAATACCAGAGCATCAATTCACAGATCAATAAAGAAGAACACTGAAGGATCGGTAAAAAAGTCATTTCACTGATCAATAAAATGAAAGCCTTTAAAAGCCTCCGGGTGAAGGACATATTACACACTTCCCTTGTTCTGGTGGATTATAGGGGCGTATATGAATATTTTCTTATGTAATAAAACCTCCTTTATGGGCACATCTGGAGTGTTTCAGCCTCAGGTCAGCATCATGGAGAGAGTAAGAGAGGAGCTGAGCTGTAGAACAGATTATTGTCTATTCTTGGAGAAACTGCGAGCGGTCCCTGTAACACCTGTGTGATGACAGCTGACAGAGCAAGACAGTTTCTGTCACGACTTTCTCTGCATGCTGATTTAATGCAGCAAGCCTTAAAAATGAATGTTTCCTCTACCTAGACAGCTTAAAGAGATAGTTCACCCCCAAATGAAAAATACATGTTTCCTCTTACCTGTAGTGCTATTTATCAATCTAGATTGTTTTGGTGTGAGCTGGCAAGTGTTGGAGATATCAGCCGTAGAGATGTCTGCTTTCTTATTAATATAATGGAACTAGATGACACTCAGCTTGTGGTGCTCAAGTGCCCAAAAAATACATTTGAAAAACTCTACAGCAAATCATGACCTGGTTACTCAAGATAATCCACAGACCTTGTTGTGAGCAGTTTCATGTAGGAACTATTTTCTTTCTACTTGAAAACTGACCAAGCACTGCTACAACTACAACTGCTCAACCCTATTTTAAATCTATCCAACTGCCTGCAGAGGAATTTTGGTACACGCCCGTTGACACATCCTGGAAATCTAAAATGAGCTCAGAGGGGTAATGCCAGGCTATCCACTAACTGTATCACCACTCAGAAGGAAGCATGCATCTACTGCTAGCTCACCTAGCACCTGATTTAGCTAACATTACTGCTCAGCCGAGAATGTCACCATTAATGTACATATCTCATGCTGTAAAGAGCATGAGCCTCTCGTCCATGAGTAGATGCACACTTCCTTCTATGCAGTGATACAGTTGGAAAGAAAATAGTTCCTACATGAAACCGCTCACAACAAGGTCTGTGGATTATCTTGAGAAACCAGGTCATGATTTCTGGAAAGAGACATTGATGTTGAGTCAAATATATTTTTTGGCGCTTTGAACACCACAAGCTGAGTGCCATCTACTTCCATTATATTCAAGAGAAGGTACTGTATGTATTTGGGGGAACTGTTTCTTTGCCATGCAGACACTGTTAAAAACATGGACCTAACAAAAAGCAACCTGACCTTAAATTCCCTTTGCTTTATTATTACTTTATACAAAAATTATGTTTACAGCTGACTGAAACAACCATCAGCTACCAACTCAATGCACAAGCTGCTTTGGACATATGGCAGTCTTCACACAAGAGAAGGAGAAATATTCTATATACACTACATTTCTCTACTAATCTGCTTCTCTATGTACTTACAAAAGTGGTACAATCTCTAAAAATAAACCTTAAATCCCTCAAAGTACACACTCAGATTTAGCATATACTCAAACTCTAATCGAATGCTGCTGTGTGATGCGAGGACAGCAAATCCCTGATGGCCTTAAAGAAATTTCCGCCCGTCACTCACAGCACCACACACTAAATTCAGAGACAGACGGCCATATTTGCAATTCGGCGCCTCGTGGAAACCCATGTTACATTTCACACTGCTGCTCAAGTAACATAATGGTCATCAGTCTTTTCATCAGTGTGAATCCTCAGACGGCACTTGTCTGTATGAGTTTGAAACCAGGGACTTAATACATCTTGATAACGTGCTCTGGCTTTGCAGAAACAATCATACCACTGGATGTGATTTTAAAGGTCACAATATATAATGGGAAAAAACATCAATGGATGTCACATATTTGGCCAGTTTTAGCTTTTATGATATGTTTTGTGTTCTGGGGTCAAGACTTGATGCTGCTACTCTGGCGAATGAAAGCATAAAAAGTTCTCTTCATTTAAACCCGGATAAAAATCTACCAAGGCCAAAACCAGTCATTTTGTAAATTGTATTTTGTACATAATAAAGGTTTTTCTTAATCAAAACTTCACATGCTCCTGCTCTTCTATGTGTTCATCCCTGAACTGTGTTCTTTCATACATGTTTGAAGAACCTAACTCTTTTTATTTATTGAATTTATTCCAAGATTTACCCACTGAGCACGTCACCAACTTTTAGGACAAAGAACTGACACTGATTGGGCAGATGGTGATGTCAGACTTGTCAGTTACTGTAATAGTTTAATCGCTAATAATCAAAATGTACTGTATGTATCAGGCAGTACAGATTAGACTGTTATAGCACTATGTTTTTTCTCAGTTAGTTCCAGAATGTTGAAAATGAGGGTCAAATCTAAAAATATGAAAAAGATTTTGACTGATAGACTACATATTAATCAATCAATCAATCAAATTTATTTATGAAGCTCAATATCACAAATCACAGTTTGCCTCACAGGGCTTAACAGCATACGACAACAATTTACAGTATTCCATATGACATAACATAATTCATCTAATTTTGATAAATCTTTGAGACACAGTACATAAATACACTATTTCACAGGTCAGATTTACTCTTGGTGACTCACAAGCACTACATCAATAAATTCAAAGATGAGGCTCACTTACAAACCTCAAAAGTCTGCTTTATAGGAATACTTCCCCCCAAAATTACCATTTGTATATCAATTACTCACCATGTGTTATGTTAAATTTGTGAAAAACTTTGAAACTTATTTACGCATTTTTTAAAGCCAGAGTCCATTTACAAAAACAGTAATTTTACCTCACTGAACACGGGTGTTGCTGATCTACCACTGCCTCAATCAGTATTTTGTTTCTGTTATTGTGTGAGTTTGCTGAATCCGAACTATCTCTTTAAAACACCAGAGTCACACAATAACACAAACAAAATTACCCGATCGAGGCAGTGGTAGATCAGCAACTCCCGTGTTCAGTGAGGTAAAATGACTGTTTTTGTTAATGGAGCTTTGAATAGAGTGCGTTTAAGTGTGCGGTTCATTTGGGCAGGTGTGGCTGTCTGTTTGGGAAGTACTCTGCACACAACTGAATAAATGAGACCTGGATTATGCACAAGTTGTGTGAGGGTTTGTTAACGGATGTTTTGATAAAGTTTTGCTGATGTTGAACGTGGACCCCTATGACTTTAATTCATCAAGAATTTTCTACGTTTTGGATTCTTCGCTCACCATGGAGAAATGTGAGAAAAACAGAGCTTTCTTCACGAATTCAATGTAACACAGGGTGAGTAATTGATATACAAATGGTTGTTCTCACATTTAGAGAACAGTATTATATTATATTACTTGTTTAAAAAGAATGTGCTCTCATTGTTAAGCTGCTCCTCTAACACTTAAAGAGACATCACTCTGTACTGTACTGTACTTACAGCTGAGGGGATGAGTATGTATTTTCGGTGGGAGGCAAGGACTTCATGTAGTCAATGCAACTTACCAGTGTCATGACCCCCATGCGCTCCATATCACGGGCAGGGCTTCGAGGATCAAGTTTAGGGGTGGAGTGTCCGCTGGGCGGGGAGGAGGAGGCCAAGGAGGAGGCGGTGGCTGAGGCAGTGATGGAGGCTCCGTGGTGGTGCATTCGAGCCAGGTTGAGACCCTCAAGGCTGACGCTGGCCACCCGGTTTTCAATCTCCTCCGCCCGCAGCTCCGTCGACTCCTTCTCCTCCTGGATCAGCCTTGGAAAAGGAGCAAGAAGGATATGAGAGGCAGAAACAGCAATAGACATTTGGTCATGAAGATGTTGCAATATGGAGCTTATATACAGTAACAGTAACATCCAGTTGATATTTTCCAGCTCCATTTTTTATTTCTAGGCAGTTAAGATATCAGTATCCCCAAGATGGAGTTTAGTCTTATCTCTGGAGGTCTTTGGAGGTGGATTCCTAGAGATTTTCCACACAAAGTCCATTAATTACCTACAGTGTAAGGCGAACAAATAAAGGCCAAAGTGAGGCGATAAAAAGGCTAAAAGTCAGATCATTAGTTTTACCCATACCCAGGTTTGAACTCTGTAATTAGCTGAGAGCTCGACTCCTCGCCTTCATGATCACTATCTACCATCAGATCTGAATGAACTCTTCCTGAAAGATATGTGGCTCTGTGTCTATTGACTGGGATGTAAATCAGCAAAGACCAAAAGCCACATTAAGAACCCTTGAAATTAAGAACTAAGTGCAGTTGTGCCCGAGGTTATGAACACTCATCAGCACAAGATAATTACAGCATTAACAAGCAAGAGGCAGTTCACACTTCCTGAAACATCCAGTGCATACAAGAAAAGAAAAGCATGATGAACAGCCATGCTGAAAGACAAATGATACCATAGTACGAGCTTGACAGATTCTTGCATGACAGAGGGAGCATATTAAAGGGATAGTGCACCCAAAAATGAAGCCCCGACATAAAAAGAGAAGCAGAGAAGCAGTCAGAGCTACAGGCTACAGTGAAGCTAAAAACAGAGTTCATATGACGTTTTTCCAAACAACTTTTTATATCGGGGCTTCAGGACACTTGGATCACTATGGATGGGCATGTTGGAGATATTTTGTGGTTTCAATTTCGTGTTCTTGGACGTTAATCTGGGGCGCGTCAGCCATTAGGTGTGCTAGCTGCTCCCCGCGCAGATCTCTGCAAGGGATGTGAGGACTCACCAGGGCCTCCCTTGGCATACGGGTGAGTAGATAATGGCTGAATTTTCATTTTTGGGTGCACAATCCCTTTAAGCATTTAAGCATGTGCCAAAAACTGCAGTTCCTCTAATGGCCACTTGAGGGTCGCACCAAGAGCAAGTCAATCCCCAAAGATCCCCATGTTGAAATGCCCAACTTTGCAGCATAAATAAGCATGTTTACAGCCTGGTACAGCAACAAAGCTACAGGCTACAAGTCATTTTCAATGAAAGCCGGTGACATGAAGCTACATACTGACGCCACAGGTGTGACAGGCTACAAATCAAAGCTGATCTGACATCAACTTTTTTTATTTTTGCACTCAATACTGCAGTGAAGCATCAAACAACTATATGTTTTTGTTTCTAGTTGTGGTATTGTGTTTGCTAGCTTAGTTAGCTGACATTATGCTAGGTTCACATGCACTGAGGTGCACATGGGGATGCGATGGGGCGGTGAATTATAACGTTACAATGGGGCTCAGACATTACTTAAAAGCGCAGGCATATTTCTGACCACATACAAACTTTAGATGACCTTCAGTCAAGGTGCTCTGTGGCTTGTAGCAGACACACCCGATTCCGTGAGAGGTAACTATGTAAAAAAAAAGTTCCTCTGTGGTACTTTTATCTGCTTCTGTAGTCACTGACATGAACACAAGCTGACCAAAATCTCTGCTCTTAATGGGATGTGTTATCTAATACTACATTAAATATAGATTTTGAGCAGAGTATCATTTGGGAAGCCAAAGATGGGGTGAGAAAAAGGGCAAAGTAGAGAAACGCTGATAAAAAGTGGTGGAGACAGAGTTATCTGTTGGAAACAGGGATTAATCCAACACCAGGATATCACCCTAAAGTTTTTAGGGTTTTTTGTTAATCTGCAAACAGTACGAAAAGGTGCAGCTTTCTGGAATATGGTCTTAAAAACATATCAGGTGCTAATCTGATTTGAAGTCAAATGGATTAGGAACACAATAAGAAAGGAGGCAAATCGATATGTCTGGGAATCTGGCCTTTTCTATTAAATTAATACTGCAGTGTGTGTCAGGTACCTAATCTCCTTGTTGATTGCATCCAGCTGCTCCTGCAGCATCATGGCCAGAGTTTGTGCATCAGAGTGGCCGCTGGGTGAAAGCAGGTCCATGGAGCTGAACAACGTTTCCCTGTCATCGTCATCAATGTCGGACATCTCCGTGTCGCTCTCGAAGTGGTGGCCTCCCAGAACCCCGAGCTGCTGCGAGCGCCATTCATGCTCCCCGAGCGATTTAGCCTGCACGTAAAGACGAGGACAGACGATGAATACCAGACCATGTACTATAAGTTCTGATTTAATACATCTAAAATATTTCGGGGGTGTCAGGAAACCTTTTTCTTCACATAATCAAAGTAACATTCTTTTGTCATCAAAATTCTATTACTTTATTCATAATATTTTCAGGATATATCTACATATAAATGCACTTAACTAAACGAATGCCTTCTTAATCACATCAGCAAACAAAAATAAAGGCAAAAGACCAATACGACGGAAACACATTTTGTTTGTTTTGTTAACTACAACTTGCTTCAGCTGTAGCCTGAGAGTGCACATCACTATCCTCTAAAATGACTTCTATTGCCTTGTTATGTCTGGACATAATACGAATGCGACATGGTGAGTTTGTTGTCTCCCTTAAACTTCAAATTCAATTTAAAAGGCACACTATTACCACTGGAGCCATGTATTTGCTGTAGAGTATAGCCTTCTAGTAATAAAAATGATTTTATCCTGTGAGAGACAAGCCTGGACGCTTACCCTCCTGGTCCATTAAAAAAAAAAAAAAAAAACATTGTACACTACTTTAAAAAGAGATGACACGAGCTGATCTCATTATTGAAGCCCATCTATACTCTCCTGGTGATAATATGTTTCTCCCACTAACAACAACACTAAAACCCACGCTAGCCCTGATGCACTGTGGCAGGGACTGTCTCTTGTCACCAAAATTGCACAAATGAGTTGGCCCCACTAAAGTAGATCGCCTCTTAAACTTGCCTTTATCTCTCTCCCCACATTACACCCTTAATACTATCACTCAGTTTAAATTGCCTTAATACATTTTGAACAAAATTGGAATTAATAAGGGACAGTGTTTTTTTTAACCTAGATGCTATTTTCCCATGTTTCTGTGTCGAAGTTACTAATGGGAACAGCAATATGTGAAATTGGTCCAGTATTGAGGGAGATGACTCCAGCTAGCAGCCACGAAACAGGATTAATGTACACACTCAGGGCATGTTAGCACTGTCAATTTAAATCCACTAAAAGAGCTTCTGTTGTCACTCAGATTGTTTCTGTAAGTGTCTGACAACTTATGGAAAGGATTCCTCCTGAGACAGACCTGTTTGTTAAAGAGTATGATCCTTTTTATTTAACTAGAAACAGTCCCAAAGTCACCATCACCAAAGCCGCCAGTCCATCTAAATAAACAGTAACTTTAGCGCGTATAGAGGCAGCATACTTTCACATCTAACCGTGTAAATTAAGGGTTTATTTCAACAAAACCAGAGCTGGTGATCGTTGGAACAGCTGAAAGCCAAGAAAGACATTTTTGTTAGTTTTATTTTGTTTCTGTTGACTTAAAATGAAGTGTGTTTCACAGTGATAAAATTACTGTTTATTTAAATGGAGTCTGGTGAGTTTGGTGACGGCGATTTCAGTGCTGTCTCTGGTTTAAAAAAAAAAAAGAAGAAAATATATTACTCTTTCACAAAAAGGTCCTCTGTAGGGATCATTTCCATGAGATGTCAGACTTTTAGAATAACAATTTGAGCCTGTCAGCTGCAAAAAACGAGCCGTTTTAGTAGACATAAATGACAGTGTGCACATGGCCAGAATGTTTACATAAGACTGAAAAAACACCGCATCATGTGAACCGCGTCAAGTGCTGCCCCTAACACACACTAGAAGCGTCGCGCTGCATCCTACACAAAGTTATTACTACTTTTAGTGAATGGTCTGTACCTCTTCCAACTCTGCATTAGCTTGAAATCATGTGTGGACACCCACTAATTAAGAGGTGATCTCCACAGCTATGACTCACCAGGCAATATCTTTTTGGCCATTGTCTTTTTAATGACGGGTTGTGGGTCATTTAGCTCGGAATATTTCCCTATCTCAATAACGAGTCTCTTGTCATCCAGTCTTAGTCACACTCGAGACAGCAACAGCTACAGAGTCCTCTTTATGCATCCAGGGTGAGGAGTCGAGCTGCCACAGGAGCAGAGAAGAAGAGCTGTACGGGAGATGGTATGTACAAGCAGAGAGCAAGTGGCGGAAAAATGCATTTAATTCCAAAGGGGTTGAAGCTGGATATAGGACAGGCGCAAAGTGCCACATCCAGGAGCGCTGACACAAGTCTAGCCGCTGCCAGTGCGGGGTTGTACATTGATAATATTATGGCCGTATTTTGTGACGTGTGGCATTCTCCACTGGTGTGTTTTGGCCATTACAGCTGTGATTTATGGCTGTCGGCTTCAGCCCTTTCGCTCAAATCTGGACCAACAAAAAAGTAGGAATCTTTGCCATAATGTTGCCATGAGTTTTCAGAGACTTAGAATAATAATCTGAGTCTGTCAGTTGCAAAAACAAGCATTTTTCTAAAACGTAAATGACAGTGTGACCAAAGCTAGTATGTCTACATTACAGCCTGTTTCACGGTTGCCGGCTGTAGCCCTTTTGCTCAAACCTGAACCAAAAAACAAGTCTATCTCTGTAGGGATCATTTCCATCAGTTATCAATTTTTAGAATAATAATCTAACCCTGTCAGTGGCATAAGCAGGTACTTTAAGTGAACATGCCCTGAGTGTTTACATTGCTGGCTTCAGCCCTCTCGCTCAATATTGCACCAATCTTAAATATTTTCGTTCCCAATAAGCCTTAGACACAAACATGTTTTCCCTTTAATCTGATTTTAGCATCCTTATGAAAGGTTAATTATATTGCCTTCATGGAGACTTTTAGCACTTAACACTGCGTTACATCCTCAGGGTTCTCAGAATATTTCTACTGGATGACTTTAAGAGCCTCCAACTGGCTTTTTAAAAGTAGCAGTGGTAAAAGTAGAACCACTAGGATTTTACAATAAAGGCACAGCGAGCTGGAAAGCAAACAATTAAGACTGGTTCACCTTGGTTTCACGCAGACCCATTCGACCTCTCCTTGGCCGCCTGATGACCTTGGCTGAGCGGTAGTGGTCCGACTGTGTTTCAGCCAGAGATCCCATTGAAAATCGGAGCTCAGCTGATGTGTCCAGATGAGACCTGAGAAGATACTTTTATGAGTAATACTGCACCCCAAGTTACCGGGTGTGTGCCTTCACTAAAACATCTTCTGGGTCTCGTATATTGAAGATGAACAGTATCCTACTCGGGGACTTTGCCTGAGCTGTAAAGGAGATTACAAAAGATGAGACACAACAAAAATGTCATGGTAATGTTCACAGATACGCAGACAGTAAACCAATCCAATCGTGTGTTCAGGCACATGAAGCGTACCTAATAGTCACAATGATGTGGTGTAAAGTGTACTCCTTGAAGGATCAGCGCTCGTTATGCACGCCTCTATGGCTGCAAATTGTTTGTCTATGGAGGAGATTACGGCTTCTACTGTCAACACATCGGCACTGTAATATGAGAACTTCATGCAGCATGAAAAGGAAGCCAGAATACATCCAAGAATAGATGCAGTGAGTTCAGTGATACCAGCATTTCTAACAATAGAGCAGAGCAAATTGTTTCATCAGTGACAGATAAAATAACAGGACTTGCTACTGGAGAGAGTGTATCTGTTTTCCAGCATTTTAAGTGCTTCCTGTTACATGCACAAATTACTGGATCTCAGCCAGTCAATGTCGCCCAATAACAAAGTAATGGAGATGTTTCGACGACTGCAGCTATGTGAAGAATCTTTTAAACCTTAGGCACACAGATAGTTAAGCAGCTTTAAGTGCAAACCACTGTTCAGAGTCAAGCATCCTTGTCCAAATACTGCCTAATGTTTGGACACAGATCCATCTTAGTTTCATGCAGTTGCTTAATTGTCCGTGTGCTCCAGAACTCCAGTGAACTGAATCTAACTTTGGTTTGGACTTGTTTCTGAGAAGCACCAGACTGGCTAAACTCTTGTTCATTTTAAGGCTTAATCATGCATAATGTGTTGCAGATTGTCCCGTGGTGGTAAATAGGTGCAGGAGGTCCTAATCCACCTACAACAACTGACTGTTGGCTCAACTTCTCACATGAAAGCGAAACAGTCATCATCAGTTCAGACAATCTGATTATTTTTCGTCATCATACGTCACACTACGAGGCCTAACTGGCTTTACACTGCAATACAAGTACAACACTTTTTCTTTATTGAAGATTCAGTATGAATGTTTGAGATTTGAATCCTCAGTCGACTGAAATTACTTCAAGTTGAGCAGTCTTTTTTTTTTTTTTCTTTAGTCCCCAGACTCTGCTGTGGAGTGAGCACTCTTGACTTTCACGCTACCTTTTGGTTAGGACAGTTGTGGATGCGATGCAGCTACACTGTAGGAGAAACTTTACATGTAAAAATACTTGATGCAACACAGTGTCTGCTTTTTGTTTTATACCCAGTGCCTGCAAGAACAGCTGTTGCACATTTCCAATACATTGTTAGCACCCTTAACTTGTTTACTACATGACAGGATTGCCACTGTCCCACTAAACGTCCCACTGAGCCCAGTTCAAACATTTAACTTTATATGAAAACAATGTCCAATATTCATATTAAACGGCTGAATCTGATTTGACTGACATAATTATAAGTCGATGCAGCCCTAGTAAAACAAAAACAAAAAACAAAAATTATCTGGCTTGTGTTAGTGCTTTTAATGGCATTTGGAAGATTGTGATGGACACTGTGTCAGACACTCATCCTGCCTCTGATTGGTTGTTTTTGTTCAGGAACAGAGAATTTTTGCAAATGCCATTAGCCGCACCAGGAGGAGCTCTCCTGTACTACTGTCAGAATAACGTGGCAGTTTCTGCAAATATGGTCAAACATTATTATTCTACCAAAGTTACCTGCTGCAGCTTGTAAGGCTTCTCCATATCAGTCATCGACTGGTGAACATGCTGACATGATGCTTTAGCCCCGGGATTTTAGCATGATTTATGCACCCACCAGGCATATATTTGAGACTGCTTTGGAAGAAATTCTATTTTAAATGAGTCTGCTAAAGACGGCATTTTCAACTATCTAATAGAGCAAGTAGATTTCCTTGGCGTCAGACGGTGTGTCGGCTTTCCAACTCCCTTGCTCATAGTCCTTAATGCTGGGGCACCTTCTTCAACCAGGTTTGTGATTTAGTGTTCATCTTTTAATGTTTTCATATTTTTATAACGCACTCTTTTTAACAAGGTGGGGTCGTTAACCCCATACCCAACACCCAACCTGGAGGACCCTCCCAGAGGTATAAAACCCCCTCTGGCATAGCTCTCAGGATCACTGGAGTAGGCAAGCCTCTCCACTGCCACAAAGTGGTAATCCAAGAGTGGAGTTGGATTGGACACACCTTCAGAAAACCTGCCACAAACATCACCTGATAAACCCTGAAATGGAACCCACAAAGAACTAGGAAAACAGCTGGAGAAGAGGTGTCCAGACAGAAATGTCTGGGAGTGGCTCAGCTGCGGAGATCTAGAGCAAACCACTAACAATCAAGTGAAATGGAGGACATTCATCAACGGCTTATACTCCCTAGAGGTGCAAAGTGCTTTACGTCGACTAAGTCATGGAGCTAATGTTGGCTTAATTAGCTTGCTAGTTACAGCTACATTGCAGCTTGCTAGAAATACCTCCACTCATTGTCTCAACGATAATAAGTTACAATTAACAATTTTTAAAAAAGGTATTTGGAGCTTTAAATCTGACTGCATGTCTGCCATGCAATAACAAAAAGCTTGACGGGCGTAGCGACGGCATCCCAAGTGCAGCTGGGCTCAGCAAACAGTCAATTTCATAAGTTCAAAGTTCAGCAGAGAGTTTCAGGGTCCAGTGGTCTAAACTCATATCAGGCTTCAGTGGTAAAATAATAATGGCCTACAAAAACTCAAACCTTAATACACCCACACACACAGTCAACCTACCGTGACAGGGTGGGTTCTGTGAGGGAGCCTGCCCTCAATCTGAATTGGTCCAGCTCTGATCTCAGTTTCTCAATCTCCTCCGCCAGATGTGTCTGGACACAACAATTTGACAAGACGTCATTACAGGACTGTCCATGATATCACATGCCCAACGAATGTCTGTCCCAGTACCAAACAACAGTCATATCGGTGCATGTCAACACTGTCTTTGATCGTCTTCACAATAATTAATACAAACAGAGCGCTTATGAAATTAATTCCACTGTTGTCCCCCTACAGGAAGCTCATGGCTATTCAGCTGCAGAGGTTGGTGATCATCATCATTTCTGAAACCTACTTTTTCATGGAGTGAATCTTCATACTGTTTTCTGTAGCCTTCCGAGTCTTGGATTAACAAATTCTGCAAAGAGAAGGAAAAACACAGAGGTGTAAAAATCCACCTCCTCCTGACATCCAATGGACAGAACTGATATTGACAGGTTTCCATTGACAACAGCAGCCCTCTTTAACCTTCTCTTCTAGAGCTGCCATCCGCTCCTTCAGGTGGAGCTGAAGACGCTCATTGGACTCTGTGAGGAGTCTGTCCACCGTGTCTGACAGTCGCTTGTTGTGCTCCTCGTTCATCTTTTCCCTCTGTCGAGCCTGGAGGAAGTACACAGTTTAAGAGTTATATTTATACTTATAAAAAGTCACAATAACCCCTTTAAATTGATCGCTGTAAAACTACTGGCTACTTTAAAGCAGTGCAGTGCTTTAAAGGAATACTTCATCCGCAAGATGATCATTTGTGTATCAATCACTCACTTTGTGTTAAGCTGAAGTTGTAAAGAAAGCTTTGTTTGCCTCCTGTGAACAAATAATCCAAAAACAGAGAACATTCTTGATAAAGTCAAGTCATAGGGGTCCACGTTTAACAACAGCAAAACTATATCATATAGTTCACACAACTCATGCAGTATAATCCAAGTCTCAGAGTTGTATGCTCAGTACTTCCCAAACAGACAAACCCTCCCGACGGGGAACTGAACAGTTAGGGTTTGCTTTGGGTTATTTATTGTATTTTCTATGTATTGATGTTTCTCTCCCCTCCTTGTGTCCTGACTGGTGGAGCCTTGGGGTACTTTTATCATGTTTCTGTTTTGTGGTTGTTTTATGTTATATCTGTACGGTAACTGTGTACAAATGGACGTCATCATTTTATCTCATTGCAGAACAAATCTACCTTCGGGTATTAATAAAGTAACCTGAACCTGAACCTGTTTGAATCTGGGGCGCCGTCAGCCTCCATTAGGTGGAGTTGTGTTGCTACCCACTCTCCCCTGGGATCTCCGCAAGTGTTGTGAGGACTCTGAAACTTCACCAGAGCCTCCCTCGGCATATGGGTGAGTAGATAATGGCTGAATTTTCATTTTTGGGTGCACTATCCCTTTAAGTTCCACTGTTAGTTCAGTTCCCTGTCAGAAAGGGCTGTCTGTTTGGGAAGTACTGAGCATACAACTAGATAAATGAGACTTGGATTATACTGCATGAGTCATGTGACAGTTTGTTAACAGATGTTTTGACATATCTTTACTGTTGTTAAACGTGGACCCCTATGACTTCAATTCATCATGAATGTTCTCAGTTTTTGGATTCTTTGTTCACCGTAGAGGTTTGTGGGAAAAACAAAGTTGTCAGCCTGAATTCAACACAACATGGGTTGAGTAACTGACATACAGTGTTCCTTTAATTCACATACGACATTCTGACCTGACTCTCAGTATAAACTACAGTAAATAACAAAATGTAACTTCACCAATTCAGGGTTCAAATCAGGTTTCCAAGGGAAAATCATCTTTGTGAATTCTCCCTAAGGTTACAATAATATTTACATACGCTTTTCTCTCTCTAACTGCATGTAGCATTTTGGAACGATACTTTACAATATGACTATGAAGATGCTAATGAGATCTAAAATAAGTAGTACATTATTGCATCATTTGTGAGCAATTTACAAACCAGAGTGTGTGAAACATTGATTTGGTCTAGTGTCAGCGGTGATAAATCAGACAGCATGTCATCAGTCGCAGTCGCCTCAAGCTGTCATGCTCATGCAGGAGTGGCTGCCTGGTTAACGCTGCCTGGCACGACGCCTCCGCTGTGACTCACCCGTAGCAGCTCCTGGTTCTTCTCCTCCAGCTGGCATTCCAAGTGCCTCATTCGCTCCTCAATGCTCCCGTGACGCTCTTCCGCCTACACATGGATCACAGCATAGACAGGACAAAAGAGGGCACGATGATCTGCGTGTTTGACAGTCTGAAAGGGCGACAAAGAAAAGCAGTGGCGACGACACAAGCCAAAGCCTCTACCCCAAACTCAAAGATGGATGTCTATCGTTTCAAAGCGTAACAGGAGAGACAGAGAGAGAGCTGGTTGAAACAAAGAGTGACAAGGAGAAGGATGGAGAACGAGGCCACCAAAGGACAGAATGAAAGAGGAAGAGAGCTCCTCCAGCACTGCCAAGTATGAGCTCCAGCCAGAAGTTGCCATGCAGCTGTCCCGTGGTGGTAGAACAGCCAGAGCAGAACCCCAGTAAACACGCTCGCCACAAAACACTAATAAGATAAATGAATGAAATCTGCTCTCTACAGGAATTGGCAGTAGCTGTGATGCCCTGTGGGACTACCTTCCTAAGAATGGAGTTCATGTCTTGGAGTTTAGCTTCCATAACAAAGTGATAATCATCGGGGGAGGAAGAGGAGCTGGAGTCAGACTACGTGGCCGAGGAAGAGGAGAGGGACATGTTGAAACGTCATGACATGACACCACGTGCACACTTACACACAGGTATAGAACAATCTAGAGACGAGGGCATCTGTGGGAAAGTGTTAACAGCATGTGTGTGTTAATGTGAGTGTGTGCGTGTGTTCCTACCTTGGTGAGGGCTGCTATCCTCTGGGCCAGTTCAGCCTCTACCTCCGGCAGCGTTTCGGCCTTCCTCATGGTCTGCTGGAGCTTCTGCTCTGCGAGCTCCAGCCTCTCCTGTAGCTGCCTGTTCTTCTCCTCCATCTGCAGAGAGGAACATCAACCACACCAGCAGGTAGTCATTTAGAAGATTTACAAGATATAGCCTGCTGTAAATTCTCCGATTAAATACTTACATAAATGTAGTTAAAGGGGACATATGCTCATTTTGAAAATTCATACATTATTCCTATGGTCTAAGACAGTGTGTATGTATATTACATGCTAATATTTTGTCGAGAAAAACGCCGGTTATGTGTAAATGATAGGTGCAAAGATAAATACCTGTTTTCAGAAATATACCTTATGAACAGGCCCTTAGTCACAGAAAAACAACAACAACAACAACAACAAAAATGAAACTCTATTAGGAGCTGCACCTTGTCAAAATAAATCAAAACCTATATGACTGGACTATGTGGGAATTTAATTTGAAGGGACAGACACAGGAAGAGGCCACGCTCAGCAGTCAGACAGGAGCCACGTTACAAACCAATCACAGCCGACAGATATCTTTCTCTTCTGTAAACATTCAGTCTGATAAATACAGAAAAGTTGATCATGTTAGTGCAGGGCTACCCAGAGCTTTACATCTGTCCCACTGACAATAGGTCTACACACTTATAAACAGCGCCTGGAAGAAGATCAGCACACAGCACCTAAAGAAAAACAAATGAAACAAAACAAACAAAAGAAAATAGCGAAGCAAAATGCCAAGCTTGTTCCAAAACTGAAGTGAATCTGGGGTTGACTTTCAAACAGTGAAGGAGAGGATGGGGATGAAGAGCGACTGCCGTTTCTTGTTGAACAGGAAGTTGCCAGGGGTTAGCGTGGTACAGTGGTTCCCAGCCAAGGAGTCCAGATTTCTGTCATTAGTTCAGGTCCACTAGTGTAAGATTTTCAGCGTCATACTTGCATTGCATCCATGTCGTCAAGCTAGTTTGCTGCACTGTCAAGTAGCTGTCGTTAGTCACTCACTCTGCAGCAGGAAACAGCACTTCAAACTAAAAGCTCTGTGCCGAAAATTCACTGTACTTAACTTGACACACTTATGAGTCACTTGCAGTCCAATTCAGAATGAGCCTGTGACACCCCACTGGCTTGCTTAGTTTGGTAAAGTATCAGCTTTTCCACTGAAACAACGTTCCTACAAGAATAGCTTGCAGCGTGCGCACAAGCAGTGTTGAAGGAGGGGCCAAGTTTGAATGTGTTTACAAACAGTAACCAATAATTCCTGTGTCGTGTACCTTTAAGTATACTTAACAGTATTTATGTTTTCTCCCCCTCTATCTTGGCATGCAACCTTAAAAACATTCTGTGAATATTAATCCCTTCCTTCTTTTCCTCTCAATGTCAGCAGCGCATCATCGCCTGGTAGAAAATAGAAGCACAGATATGTTTAGTAGGAGGACTGGCTACTGAAGGCTCTGGCAGCATGCCTCAACCCTCCTTCAAAATAGCACCATAACAGAGTCAGAACAGCAGCGGCTCTGCACTTGCCAAGAGTGACAGTGGCAACTTTTGCTCAGCAGATACCGGTAATTGCCCTGATGAGGCATTCAGATGGATTATAAGGATGGAAATCAAAACCCAGCATTCAGTGACGCTGCCACCGTGTGACGTGTATGTCACTGTTGCGTGTTAAGGCTTTTGTCCCCGCCTTCCCCTGGGCGCAGATCAGTTTTAAGACTCTTCTTTTGGGGCTGGCTTGGCAGCCTTTGCCATCAGCGACAGATGCTCTGCTCCCCAAAGCATCGGGCCTGGCAGCTCTATAAGCAATAATTAGACTGGAGTGGGGCAGGGCCTGTGTTGTGTGTATCAGTGATATTTTCTGACTTTACCCTTATCACCATCCCATTGGTGTCTGGGATGACGCTGGGGATGCGTGACAGTGTGTTTTTGTTTGCAATATTCTCCCTTAGTGCCATTCCATCCATCTTTTTTTTGTTTTTTTTGCCTTTTTGCTCGGCATTTCTTCTCATCCCTTCATCCCTCTGTACGGACGGCCAAGCCTACATTCCCTGAACAACTCATCTTCAAACATCAGCAGCCAGATCCTGGAGTTCAGCTCCTGGCACAACAACAAGTAAACTCATCACACAGCCAGCGAGGAAGTGTGTTTGTGTGTGGTCGCAGGAGCTTAAACCCAAAGGTTTACGATGTTATTTCTGTACGTTCTGAGGGCGTTTCAATGGTTAATAATTAACTAGTTAACTGCTGAGAATATTTCTGACTGGTTACTCATGTCAGTTTATAGATTCATTTTGCTACTCTTTAGTTTACTGCACTGTGCACCACCCAGGTCTGGTGGGAGCTAGCTAGGGGTGCCACGCATTCAGGGATTATCACTACTAATGCTTTCCTGACCCAAAAGCATTGCCATGGAAACATGGTGCCCACCCTTACCAGCAGAAACTGCCGAACAAGCCGTGCCGCTAGCTAGCTCTCACATGACCTGGCTGATGCTCAGTGCAGTGTGGCCCTGGCTAACATTAGCTAACCAGTGGAGACTGGATGGTGGGCATATTAACATGGCTCACTGGCTGTCAGAATTTGAAATAAAAGGCAAGACATTTACATCACAATACACTGAAACTTCACTATCTTTAAATGGATAGCCCTTTGAATGTGGTGCTGAAGCTCACTGAGTCACTGGAGTGCCGGACCAAAAGAAAAGGCCTTTTGTGTTACACATCACTTTGCATTTTTTTGTCCTGTATAATTAATGTGTGTTGGGCTATTGAACACAAAATTAACCGAAACTGTCCCCTACTCTGAATTGCCACGAACAGCATTTCATGTCCAAGGAACATAATATGTTTTCTTGCAGAGAGTTCGATGAGCAAATGTTTTACCCCTCTAATGTCTGTATGGTAAATATGCAGCCAGCAGCCCGTTAACTTGGGTTAGCATAAAGACCAGAAACAGCTGGCCTGGCTCATGTCCAGACTATTTCTTTGTGTCTCCTCAGATTACATACTGTAAACAAGAAATCATGCTTTCGTTTGTGAGCTTCAGAGGTGCAGGTTTTGTTACCTTTAGACAGAGCCAGGCTTAATGTTTCCCTCTGTATCCAGTCTTTGTGCCAAGCTAAGCTAAGCTAACTCGCTGCTGGCTGAAGCCTTATTCAATTTATTAATCCAAAGGGGCTCTATATGAAATTCCTAGCGTATTAGTTGTCTGGACACAGTTCTCAATATGGAGGTGGTTGAGCCAGCAGCTAGCAGCTAACAGTGCTAACTCCAAAGACGACATTTAACAACTGCAACAGTGGTAACATGGCTAACAGTGTTAACCAGGGTGGAACCAGAGGATGGGTGGTACTATTTCCACATAAACACTGTCTGGATATCAGTGGTAACCGCCATATGAGCGCAGTGTAAGCGGCGATTACCTCGCTAGTGGGAAACACACATGCACTAACATGCAAGCATGGCCGGACCACCACAACAAACCACAGAGAAGCTCAGATAACAACACACACACAGAGAGCACTTCGTTCTTTGATTAGGATGCCATTACTCCATCAACGCATATTTATTGGACACATGAGAGAGGTATCGATCATGTTACCCTCCACAAGACTGGCAATAAAATTCCAATCTATTCCTTTAATAGAGTTGTTGCTAAGTGTCGAAGCAACTTTCTTTGCAGCAAAGCCAAAGGGAGCTTGTGTGTCTCATGGTGTTTGTGTGCGCCCATGATCACTTCTGTTCATATCAGTGTGACGCTCTTTCCATCCTTCCAGAGCTCAGCTGGTGCTTAAGCCCGTACTCATGAAAATGTCACTCAATCTTCTATGGCCGGGCAATTTCTCTAATTGGCTGCTATGAATCACAAAGAACCATCAAAAGGGAGAATAAATCTGTGTCATTGTTTGGTCATATTGCGCAGCCTTATGCAACTTATGAAGATGACTTTCAGCCATCTACCGTCAAAATTCCTTCTCCGGCAGTAATTTCCTCTGACCTTATTTGACACAATGTCAAGAGGTTTGCTCATTGCCAAACTCTCTGTGGATCAGCTCTAAGGGCTTTGTTAACTGACAGGAACCATCTATCTCACACAACCAGCTGCATGCATCTTGAAATCTTTTCTGAATCCAGTTATGTCGTGGAAAAGAAATGTCTGAATGGTCCATTTCAGCAGCCACCTGGACCCATGACTCAGTTTGACGTAATGATCAGTGAAAACTGGAACACACATTATCTTGATAATCTCTCAGGATATAAGGTCATCAGTAACTTTGACCTTGCACACTCTCCTTGGATTATACAGACCTGTCTGAGGAACGCCTCCTTATTGGCCAACTCGTTCTCCAGTTTGTCGTTGATGTCGTGCACAGAGGTGGACTCGCGCTGGGCGCTCAGGTAGCGTTTTTCCAACGTTACGATCCGTTCCTCCATGTCCTCTTTCTGACACATGGCCTGCACACAAACACACAGTCAGAGCATTTGAAGAATAACAGCATGTGAAAACAAAGATGAGAGCAGTCGTAACACTCTACTGATGAGTGTTTTGAAGAGAGGGGAAAAAGCATGTTTCTTGTTGCTGCTTAGTTTTGTCTTGAAGAAATGCTTAACCCCCATGCGATCATTTGCATATCTATTACCCATTAGAAACTTTGTTTTCGTGTATGCCTCCAGTGAACAAAGAATCCAGAAAAGGAGAAAATTCTTGATGAATTGAAGTCATAGGCATCCGCGTTTAACAACAGCAAAACTTTATCAAAACATCTGTTTACAGACTCTCACACGGGGACTATCCCAGCTGACATTGGGCGAGAGGCGGGGCACATCATCCTGGACAGGTCGCCATACTATCGTGGGGCTGACAAGGGCAATTTAGAGTTACCAATTAATCTAACCTGCATGTCTTTGGACTGTGGGAAGAACATGCAAACTCCACACAGAGGCGCTCCCCCACCCCGGGTTAAAACTGGGAACCCTCTTGCTATGAGGCGACAACGCTAACCACTGCACCACTTTTTGTAAACACTAATTTTACGATTTAATATCTGCACAGGCTTCATTTATACGACCATGATTTCATAACAGCATGCTATTATTGCAAATACTTCTGTAATGACTATGAAAGCTAAAATTACAGCAACAACTTTGTCATAAAATGTCCAGAAGCCTTCACACAGTTACTGAACCTGAAATGTAAACACAAAGCAGAACTGCAGGTTGACAACAAAGCCTTTGTCATCAGGTTAGCTCCATTTATGACATGACCACAGTATAATACAGACCAGAAACAAATATAAAATAAGACTATAAAGCTTCATTATCACACAGCTGTGATCTTGGATCCCACACTACTGCCATGAACCAAGGTCTCCTCTCATGACGGCAACATTATCTCCGAAGCTCTGAGAGTTCATTTCCTGCACGGGGAATTGCTGCAGATACAAACGCCATGCAAGCGCATGTGGTTTCGAAACCACACGTAAAATAGTCACCACTGGGAGAGCTGAATAAGCGGCTGCTCTCAGAGGACGCAGTGCAGGGTAATAATGAAGGGTCGGCCCGATAAGGCCACAATCACTGCCTCTGCCTGCATCATTAGCAATCAATAGCAATTTCAGCCGAGGGCTACGGGGAGATTAGCTTATATTCATATCCAGTCCACTTCACTGGCATTCACCTCACACACGCGTATACTGAATGGGCTCTCTAATTGCTAATGTATGACGCAAACATTGTCATTTCTCCGGGAAAGTGGCATTTAACTGGCTGGTTTGGTGCTCATATGTCGACACTCCTGCTTGAAATGGTGTTTGATAACCAAACAGACACAGCTGCTTGTTTTTCGTAGAGGTTTTTCTTCATTGTTAAGTTTTTGTCTCTGAGAAGTGTTTATGAAACTTTAAGCAAAAGCCTGTCAGCATGTTATATTTATAGGATTCACTTGCTTGCGCGTGATTTTTTTGAGAGTGACATGTTAATAAAGTCTTTTAATGTATTTTTATACTTTAAAGAAGCAGCGTGTGCATGTGTTGGAGAAATACATAGTCATAAAGAGGGAGTGTGAGAGTATATGCTAATAGAAGCTTTTTTTAGCCCACTGCTAGCCTTCTTTGATGTCTCTCTTGCAACTGCTATTCCCTTGCAAATGTGCATGCTTTTCCCTGTCCCCAGTGTGTGTGTGTGTGTGTGTGTGTGTGTGCTGTAACCTCTTTGATGTCCCTCTGGTACTTGTTGTTCATCTCCTCCGACTTGATGAGGTCCTTCCGGGCGGTCTCCAGCTCCTGCTCCACCTCGGAGACCCGAGAGAGAGGGAGGACATGCGCTCCTTCATCTGGGCCAGCTCGTAGTTCTGCTTCTCCAGCAGGTCCTGCAGCTCCACCACTTGGCTTGCCTCGTGGGCCGACTCCAGAGCCATTGGACAGACGCTGGGGGAGAGACGAGTAAAGACGGGACAGCAGCTTTAGCATCGCGTTGACAACAAAATTTGTTCTCGTTGGCGCACATACAGTTTAAAAACCTGAATGTGGAGGCTCATGCGCACCATGAATAACTTGTAGACCAGTGTGTGGGAGAGAGAGAAAAAAATCCTGCACACTGTCCTATTACTCGTAATAAAATGCATAAAAACACAATGTTGTAGGTCTTCATGAGGTAGAGTGATTCATTTAAACAAAATTTATTGTGGTGGGACAGTGTGTGGGATTTCTCTTCTTATATACACACACAGTTTACTCATGAAACTACGCAGTCAGGTCAGTCTCAATATTTGTTAAAATACACACATAAGGATTCACTAATGTATTTCACTGTTTATATAAATGACTCTTTTTTAATGCACACAAAAAAGTGGTGCATATGCATTTAAATGAGGTGGACAAATGTACTTATGATGCACACTACTATTTCTTGTTTTAAATAAATTACAGTCTCTTTACGATCATATACAGACTGTTAAATCTGCCTTTACAAACTGCTCGTCATGTGTAAATGTAAACGCATTGCTTTTTATGAGACTCTCCCACCTGACATCATTCACCTTCTTTTTCAGCAGGGAATATATCAATTATTTGTCTCCTTTAGTTTCATCCAAATATGTAAACCATGATATGAGGGTTGAGCTTAACCCCAACATGGTGTCTGGTAGTGATGCTCCAACTGCAGCTAATACCTGCCTTGACATGATTAAATATGTTAGCATTTTGAATACTTAGCTAATAAGTTGGCAATGAAATGCGAAGAAGTAACCAAGGGACGTTAGCTAGCTCTCTGGTAACCACTTCACCTATTATGGTTTAATGGTAACTTATTTTATTGCAAATATTTAAACAGGTAAAATATGTGATAGTTGGAAAATAGCACGGCTAGTTAGCTAATTGGGCTATTAGCATTACTAGCTAACTAGTTAGCCGGTGTCAATGCTGTTGCATTTGGCGTTAGCTAACAAGTAAGCTAACAATGCTAACAGACAACCGAGGATAATAAGCTAACTAGCCAAATGTGATTCTAGTAATGTAACAGTTAACACAATTTATCGGTGGGTCAGCTGCAACAACATAGTTTAACATACTGTTTGAGTATGTGTTGTAAAATATATTGAAAGCAAAGTAAGTAAACTGATAACTAGTTAGCTAAACATCCCAGTTTGTTTATTAGCATTTTTAGCTAACCTGTAAGTTAAATGCCACCTCAAAAACATAGCAAGCACTTGTATCGCAATCATAACTAATCAATATCGCCACAGCGGACATTACCTACACTCTGAGCGCTAGTTGCAGGCGCCATGTTGCGGTTAACCTTCAGTTACCTGTCCGCGATTACAGACCGCGCAGGTGTAACGCTAACTTATGTGACCCCCATTAAATGACACCCTTGAAGCTCCGCACGTGATTGGCTGAGGGAGAGAGACAACTGACAGCTGATTGGCTGTTGAATAAAAAGGAATATGACTGGAGCCGTGATGGTGAAGCTCACACGTGATAGTAACACCTGGATTTATACAGACAAATATATTCATAGATTTCTATTATATTTATTTTAAACAAGAAAAAATGTGGCATCATGTGTAGGCTACATAATGCGGATTATTTTTTACATTTCCACATGAATGAATGGACGACTTTCAGTATTCATGTCTGATTTGAAAAGGAAATTGTCAGCAGCTATCCCAAATTCATTTACAGCCATTAATATAGATGACTTAGCAACAGTCATGGATATTAAATATACAGACCCCGTCTCGACCAAGCCCAGCTAAATAAATAAATAAATGAATAAATAAATAATGGCTTTTTTTGTAATATGTGTAATGTATAGAAAATGTTTCCTCACAGCAGTGTGCAACAGGCTTTCTCGTTTTCTCGTTTAGTGGGTGTGTCAAGAGGTGTTACCCAATATTCTTGTAGACCTTTACTTATTGTATGTGATTGTTTTATTTCACACTTGCCATTAAAGCCCCTCTGAGTTGAATTTAATTAAACCCCGCTCCGTGAAAAAGCAGTGCACTTGCGTAACACACAGTGTTCACCGCACCACCATTTCAGTTTAAATAAGTGTTTTGCTACATTTTGTCAGGGCGTAACGCAGCCCTGGTTTGTTTGGTCACCACTAACGTGTGTATCTTGGCTATGTGATCATCTTGGTCGTTATTGTTGATTGTCTTATGGGTCCATTCGGCTGGGGAGCATTTGGATGAGGATACTTAAAGCTCATGAATAAATCAAATCAACATTCAAGTGGGTTTAAAATTTGCCATTCACATCACTTCCCTGTGTATATTTCTCTATTGAAAAGATGTTCTAACCACAGGTGGAGTGGAGGCAAAATAGTAATTGGAAACACCCAATAGTGGAAACTCAAGCTTTGACTGAAAAATAGAGACATTAGCCCGATTGAAAATGCACCAGGTGAAAAACACTTTTCTGATTTCCTACCATGCCCCGGCTTCCTGTGGCGTATTGAAGAGGGCCTTGAGAAATCAGCCGCGCTCCCACTTCAGATACCATGTCTTCTTTTGAGAGTTACACACATTAGCACTCCAATAAATTCAAGTTCAGGAGCTCAGGGCTTTGGCTCTTCTCCTGCTTTGATTCTGGCTGGTGACAAAGACGGGGTGACTGAGAATCACTCCAGACTGCATCGCAAAACTCGCTGTGACACTTGCATCAGTAATATGATTGGCTTTTGCTGAGTTCCCACACTGTGCAGCTCCACGGGTCTCTGCATGAGGTCGATTAATGAGGGGGATGCCAGAGAGATCCGACTGGAGTGGGCGTTTAGAGCATCAGAGGACAACTTTATTGTCACCACTAAATAACACACTCTTTTTAAATAACAAAGCTTCCTCTTTATGTTCAAGTGTAATTACTGTAGAGCAGGTGGAAGTGAAGATTGAGGGAAAGTGATCTCTTTATTGTCCGTCTCCCTCTGTCTCTCTGCTGTATCAGGCCCAGCTGCCCGTCCTCGGCCATCCATCTGTGAGGACAAACCTAATTGGCCTCACTGCCTGCTGCCTGTGATCAATGATTCACCCGAGCAGGGAACAAGACCCTCTAAATCACACCACTGATTTTAATACCGGCGCTCCGGCACAGGGCCGCTCTCATAAAAAAACTTTAAGGATTTGGCTCTACTTTATTGCAAAACGTCCCACAGATGATACATTATGCATCTGTGGCTCCTGTTATTGTGCTCGCTTCACCGTCGAGAAAATTAAGACACCTGTTATTTTAAGACTGAGAAAGTTTAAACGGCAGATCTTTTTATAACCTGCAGGAGTTAAAACAAAGTTTTGCCTCTACATGAGCAGATACATTCACCCATCAGTGTGTGACGTGCACTTGTAGATAAAATATAGGCCTATATTAATGAAGGTTCATTAGTACGGTTTTGTATTTCTCTGTAATGTAGCACAGTGTTAACAATGTTACTGATACTATTCTTTCTCACACCTTCAACTCAAACCACCAAAATATATAATTTAATCATTACATTAATATTGTAAAAATGCAGACGACTAGTCGACTAATGGCCCTAAACGATGACTATTGGTCGACTAGGAAAATTCTTAGTTGGGGGCAGCCCTAGTGTAAATGAGTGCACCTTCATGAGAACTGTAGCGTAACTAATGCTCCATTAATACTGTAAAAGGCCACACGTCCTGCTGCATATGTCTGAAAATGTTCATTCATGACAATAGCTTAAGAGTCAAAAGACGAACTTTACGAGTCTGGAAACGGAAGTCCTGATTTCAGAGATCCATAAAAGAAAGTTCATAATTTAACAGCATCAGCAGAGGAATTAAGGGGCCTGCTAAAACCAAGGAATGGGAAAAATTAACGAGCGCTGTTAATGCCATGTCAGCTGAGGGTCGTACTGTCACTGAAATAAAGATATGATCTGATATGAAAATGACTTACCAGAATTACCGCCTTGCGGTTGTATGCCTCTACCAACCAGTCAAGTTGCAGTTACAGTTACAAATTTTAAAACATGGATGCTTCAGACACATCTTCAACAATCAGCAGTTTCAAGGTCAACACCCAACACAGTGTCACCAACTGTCTTCCCATCTGTTCCTGAGTTATGACCTTGAATAATGGACCAAAAAAGAGTTTTTGCAGAACATCAAGATGCTACAGTGAAGTTGACCTTTTGGATGTAAATGTCACTACCTTATCATTAGTAAATGAAATTCTTTCACAGTGACCTTGACCTTTGACCTCCAAATTCTAATCAGTTCAGTACTAAGTCCAAGTGGATGTTTTAGCCACATTTGGAAAATTCCTTGAGATATTGCATTCATGAGATTAGGCTCGATGCAAGGTCACAATAAATTTGACATTTATCCAACAAAGTCTAATTAGTTCACTGCTGAGTCCAAGTGGACGTTTCTGCCAAATTTGAATAAATTCTCTCAAGGTGTTCTTGAGATATCACGTTCATGAGACTTAAAGTGCTTTCACACCTGCCCTGTTTGGTTCAGTTCAATCGAACTCAAGTTCATTTGCCCCCTAAGTGCAGTTCATTTGTGATCACAGCATTACACTCTGGTGTGCACCAAAACAACCCGACCAAGACCTTCTTGAAGAGGTTGTCTCAGTCCAAGCATCTCGGAATAATTCATGGACGTTCCAAATTCATAACAGGGTAACATTTTCCTGCTCACTCCGCTGACATGGCGTAAATGATGGAACGACTGCAGCACATTTGCTTGCTTTCCTAATATGTTTCTTTTCAATTTCTATCTTAAATGTTTTATAAAAAGTAAAACGTGACCCAGGTGTAGAGTATGTCAGTAAATCTGCTCTCTAGCAGTGATGGACAATGAAACTAATCCAGGACCAGTCCAGTGCTGCACACTTATGAAAAATTAAAGAGTTAAAGCAGCAGGCATCACCTGTCAGACTGCATTAGCTGGTTATCAGGCAGATCCAGGTCTGTGCTATAGGTCTACGAGCTCTGTGGGTCAATATGCGCTTCAAGAGCTGCTCCTTTCTCACTCTGACTCCATCCTCCCCTCTCTGTGACCTCTCTCCACCTGTCACATTAATGACAACCAAAGCACACGTGGGAATCGAGTGGAGAGGACTGTGCTTCTGAGAAGACGTGCGTCCGGCACATCAAGGTTGTCACTCCCCCTCGATGGCAGCCACTGTCACATCTGTGACTGCAGGGAAAGCCTCACTCTCACCTAAACACTTTTAGCAGTTAACACACACACAAGCAATTTCTTTTGCAAACATACACACAAATAAAACCAACACGCGTCGGTATTCACTGCTTTTATCTTCACAAAACAGGGCAGACGATAGCTGTCTGCTCATTAGCCCATCCCTCCGCACAACACACCCTTCATCTTTTTACTCCCTACATCCCTCCCCAAACTCCCCCTCCCCCAGCAGGCTGAAGGAGTAATAGCATCTCCATTGATCCACCCAGGTATCCTGTGTAAGATGTAGATGCTGCCGTCTGCATGTAAAAAAGATTTCAAAGGTCTGCTGTGAGATTCGAGGCTGGGTCTTTAGGGCTCTGACGCAGTGTCTGTTTTTGTATAGTCTAGTAAAAGTGGAAGCAGTTACACCTCTGTCTTTAAATTAATAATCGGAGGGGAATTTGTATTCAGCTACGCACACGTACACGTGTGCTCCCGCATAAAAAGCGAGGCTAAGGTCACAGCAAGAGCTTTCATCTGACGGTGGGTCACCTTCAGAACACCAGCGGGGCTAAATGTATGATTAAAACCTTTTAATAACAGTGTATTTAATAACAGTATACTGGCATCAAAACATCAGATGGAAGTAAATGTGCAGGAATATATTTGTGAAATAACACAAAACTGATTCTGACATTGAAGACATTTGAGGATAATATACGACAGTCCAGATCTTGTTTAAAGGGTAAGTTTGGTATTTTTAACCTGCACCCTATCTTCCCATGTTTTTGTGTCTCAGTGACTTATGGGAACAGCATTTTTTTTAAACTTGATTAGATTAATCAGATTATTAGTGTAATGCCGGATTCATACTTTTGTGTCGCATCGACACCATACCTTACCCTGTAACCTGACGTGCACCTCACCAGAAACTACACGTTGCAGTGCTGAAACCATTTCCCTCAGTGGAAACAAAGCTTTTATTAACTTTAATTTCACAGATAAGAAACGATAAATTGTGAAGACAATAAAGCCTCCACAAAAATAGCATTTTAAGTCTTGTATGTGATTTATCCTGGCTTCATATGAGCAGAGGAAATCTCTGCTAGTTGCTAGGCTAATTTACACAATGTAAAATGCCATAGACTTGTGCTATAAACATTAGCATGTTGTATTTGTGGGGAAAATGTGTCCAGATAAAGACAAGTGTTTGTGTAAATGCAGCGTCAACTTACGTCCACTAAAAGTGCTTTTGTTTTTTATCACTGACAGGATCAGATTGTCATTACAAGTGTCTGACAACATTATGAAAAGGATCTCTACAGAGACAGACCTTTTTGTTAAGGAATATGATCCTTTTTTAAACCAGAAACAGCACTGAACTCTTCAACAAAAACATCTGTCTCTACATGGATCCATTCCATAATGTTGTCAAACACTTGTAATAACAATCTGAGCCTGTCAGTTGCAAAAACAAAGACTTTTAGAAAGCGTAAACTAACGGGGTGAACGTGCCCCGAATGGTTACATTGCAGCCAAACCTGAGCTGCATCTAGTACCATATGAGGAATTTAGGACGCCAAGATCATGTCCTTCCTTTATTAAAAAAATTGCCCACACAGGTTGTGTCACTTGTATAGATTGGCATGTTTTAAGAAGTACTATGCCATTTCAAAACTTTCCTTGTACTCCTGTTTTAAGACATAATCTCCTACTGATGGAAGACAAATGTTTCTAGTAACCCAAACCATGACCTTAACCTAAACCTAACCAGGTAGCTTTGGTGCCTTAACCTAACCAAACTGGTACTGTTTCTCAACGTTAACCATGTTTAAAAATGCAACAGTTTTGATAATCGAAAAGTTTATTAACAATAAAACAGAAATTATGTTAAATCTATGCAACATTTAACACTGATGTAATGGAAACTTTTAGGCCTCTGTGCGATGTGCAAATGAGCAGAAAGAATGTGATGTAATCTTGCATTTTATGTCTTGTCAGGATGTCACAAGCACAGGAGCCTTACATGATGTTTACTCTTTGTCAGTGTGTAACAAGCTGCGAGTGGTTTACTTGATGTCAAAGGACATGACTGGATAAGACGGCCCAAACTGCTTTGTCACCCCTTTGACAATGCTTGCTGAGGATCCCTGACCTCAGCTGATGTCAGTGAGTGTAAGTATCTGACATACTCTTTGCACTCAGCTCATTCTTGACTGCTGGGAGTCCATCTGCAGATGCGGATTCGAACAAGTTTCTGACTCGACGGAGTCTCACCTTGCCGTGGACCTTCTGCTGAGCTTCACTGCCCTCCAGGATGTCCTCTCCTCCGTCCCCAGAAGCCACTTTTCGCTGAATGTGAGCATTTTGTTCCCGTAAGGCCACGATCTGCAGGATGACAACAAGCACGCACGTGAGAGCTGGAACAGACACAGTGTCAGAGACCTGCAAACACAAACACTTTACATAGGAGTTGAGAAAGCTGACATACAAACAAGCTCAGATGGTGCTAATATGCATCACTGCATTTCCTTCTGTGTGGCTTTGCAAACATGTTGAAACCTTAATGTTATGCAACATAAGTAAATTACAGTATGCCCCCCCTCCTGTAGGAATTTGTGTAACATGGCTTTAACCAACATGAAACAGGAAGCATGTGAGCGCTGATACAATCACTATAATTATAAGCCTCTGCGGACCACGTGTCTCATTTCACCACCTTAAGCAACCATCCTACAGTCGTAATCCTGTCAGAGGGTGACCGACAACACCAATAATTAGGCTCTTCCTTGACAGGCACCATGTGATTATCACTCTCCTCATGATGGGGAAGAGAAAGGTGCACAGTGCACTCGGCTGCTACTTGTCTCTCATAAACAACTTGAAGCCTCGGAGACTGTGGTGCCTCTTTCCAAAACAGGACTTTCCAGAGCCCTAAGCTCGTGGGCGTAAGAAACATGTACTGTAGTAATTTGAACCACGCAAAATGGCCGACCATACATGTCAACTTCTTGTACAAACATCCGCCTCTTACTTAAGCGCAGTAATTTGGTAAATCATACAGCTGTAATGTAAACTCCACAACCATTGACTCGTCCCTGCAGGAGCCTGGAGGGTGGAGTTGGGCTAACAGGGAGATTCAGTTCACCTGGGGCATCCCAACAACAGGTAGAAAAAGGTTTATTTATATATTTATATGCTTTTCAATATGCTAATTTGTCTCCTTACTTCCCTCACTTGCATCTCTTCCTCATGTCTTAGCTTCTCCAAGCAAAGAAGACACACAACGGATACACCCGTGTCTCCTCGTTCTAAGCTCCTCCAGAAGCTCCACTCTCCATGTGTCCTCAATGCGCATTTAAAGGACTGGAAGATCCTTCACAACTGCGAAGGGAGGAATGAATTCCAGGTCACAGGAGGAGAGGACACGAGGAGGCATAAGTTAGCATAATAAAAAGCACCCTGTTTCACACCCTATCTAGGAAACATGTCCTTCGACCTGGCAAGTGTAGCAAAATGGTGCGCTGTTTTCAGATTGAACACGCCGCTGGACTGTCTGCTCAACTATCCTCACTCTCATTTTCCGAGCTCTCTGAGCATTTTCTTTTCTTCCAGTAAGATACAACCCTTGTGCATTTTATCCTCCTGAGACCCAAACTTTTCTTTGGTATACACTTTTAATTTCACCTAGCTATTTGGGACCAGTGGGACCTGGTAAGTATGAAAAACTAAACATTGTCAACAATAATAAAGTCCCAGTGTCCTCAAATGAGATGATAAGAAAATCCCAGTGTCCTTAAACAAGATCACAGTAAAGTCCTAATGTCAAACAAGTACATACTAATTAACAGTGTCTTAGCTTGTTCCTGTTGCTAAACTTGGTCAAATTTGTTGCCATATAAAACGACAAACATTATTAATCATAAATAAACAAGTTTCAGCCACAAAATGTGATCAGGTTTTGGACCTTGTCCACTTTTGTGTCGGGATCAGCTGCAGATTGACTTAGCAGAGATGGCTGCCATCTTGTTTACATGGATTAGTGTATTGTGCTCTTACTACCACTAGATGGCACAAAAGTGTCCCCGAATGAGGACAAAAGGTTTAAAGCTAGGTGCACAACCTAACGCATTGACGGATTGACGCTGACCGGAAGTAATTCATTCCAATGGAGGTGAAAATGACGGATAGTAACGGACTAGCGTGCAGCACGGCGACAGTTCCATTGACCGTCGGACTGTGGAGCCGTTGGATTTTTCCAACTCGGGCGTTGACAAGATAAGTGAAAGGAGTGTAACAGTGCCGGAAGTAGGAAATAAATTGCAATCGCAGTTGTAAACACACAATATCTCATTTATTTATGCAAAAGAAAAACAAGCATAAGCTTTTTTTTCACTATTAAAAGTGATTGTTGACCATCGGTTGATTTCTATGCGGTTGATAATTACTCTATATTTTCGAATTTCGCATTCACTTCTATGCCTATATATCAGCTCTTTCAAAAGCACACTACTCAACTCGTCTCACTTCAGTTGGTACAGTGACTTCGCAGGAAGATTTTGCTAGCTCTTCTGCTAGATGACGCTAACAGCTCTTACCGACAGCACGCTAGCTATCCGCCCGCATCTGGCCAGGTCCAACGATGGAACCTTGCGGCGTTGTTCTGGGGGTGAGGAATGCGTTGGGGAAACGCTCCTTTAAAACAGGAAAAATAGGTTGTGCACCTGGCGTAAGTTAAGTAGAATTAAATATAAGGTCAAGTAAAGCCAAAATATGAAGACAAGGAGGATATCCCATTTTTTATCCGACCTTAATCAAGGTTGTGACAAATTGAAAACACAAAAATGAGCCAAATGTACATTTTTGTTTGCAACTAATTTTCATACTTCTTCAGCGCTTGTATGTGGGGTTTTTTTAAACACAAGAAGACCTGCAAAAAATAAGCAATGACTCCTTTCCTGTTGCCAGTAGTTAGAGCCATGTACATGTTTTATTTTGGTATGTCACATTCTACATCTAGACAGGCTGAAAAACAGGTTAGTAAAACGGTAGAAAGCAGCTTTAAGGCCTGTGAAAACTTCACAGTGGTTTCTTCGTTTATATATTTCTTACTTAAGGCCTTTGCACACTGAGTCAGTTTTTTTCAGATGCATTTTTCATTTGGAACTGAAGCTAATCAAGCCTTTTTGGCGCCTAAACCTAAACACAAGTTATCCACCGTGTTGTCACACATAAAATTAATTAACATATCTGTGCTTTGCAGAAAAACACAACAGCAACATTCACTCTTGGGTCGGAAAAACATGCTGTCACAGAAAGTAGTCCACCACACCAGGACATCTGCTATGTAAAACAAACAAACAAACAAGCAAACAAAAATCCAACAAAGAAGCAACTTCATAAAACACCAACCAAAAACTACAGTACATGTACTGCGCTGTTAGCTTGTTGTGATTAAAGCTGCATCCTGCTGGTTCGACTCGGAGTTTTCAAAAGATTAGAAATGTTTAATCTCTGAATTACCCAGGACTGGCTTGTTTTTCTTCCCCCTGGTGATTTCAATTTCCAGGCAGTCCAGATACTATCTGTTATTAGAAGCCTCACAATATAATCTATAGTGTTCACAGTTTGCCTCTGAAGGGATTGATAATAGAGTTACTGGAAGGTCATCTTTGCTCAGAACAAATACATTGGGATGCCTGAAAATCTGCGTCTCTATAGGAAGCGAGCAAATTGCATTTCTCAGCAGCAGATATTTTCTGTGAATGAAACCATGAAGTAAGCCGCGGCACAATCAATGACACAACCATCGATAAAACAAACAATGCTCTCGAGTGACTTTGAGCTGATCTGGTAAACCCAAATCCTAACCTGCCTCACTGACACCAAAGTGAGAGTCAGTGATGTCAGGATTTCAAGTGGAGACAGAAGGCAGAGGAAAGTGGTTTCCTCTCATCCACAATGGAACTTGCATGTGCCTGGACAACTCCGCTGGCAACAGCTTGGCTTCTTCTTCCCTGTTGCACACCGACTACACAACGTCTCCGCTGATTATTTTTAACGAGGGCATAATTATGCCTCTGTATGTTTCTGCACCATTATTCTGAGATTGTCTGTAATTTCTGCGGCTCAGAGATCAAACGCCAACAGCACTCCTGACAGAGAGGCACAACAAATGACGAGTGGAGTGCTACAGATGCATCTCCAGCTCTGGAATTAGAGAAAAGGGGGAGACGTTTGACAGATGCGAAATGAACATGGCGCCTATTATTTCTTTTTGATGTTGCTGATTTACCTCCCATCAAAGGCAGACATCTGACGGAGGGAGGGAGAAGAGGGACAAGACGCACGAGGTGGGCTTTTTGACTGATTTCCTTATCTGTCTTTAGCACCTCTGTGTCGCATGCAGAGGACTGTCTGAAGTAATGTGATGAAGGAGAGATTGGACATATGTGAGGAGTGAAGGGAGGGTATTTGGGGGGTTTCTTGGAGTACAAAAGATTGATTTTGTCAAGGTGAGCTGGGGGCGGGCACGTCTCTGGTGCAATGCGCTTACATTACAATCAATCAAACACTATGGAGCAAATGCACGTGCACATACACAAATCATGAAAGCAAAACACACTTTTTTTAAGTGAAATGCATTTATTTTGTGTGTTTTAAACATGCCTGTGGTACCTCTGGGATTTCTTTGAAAGATGTTAAGTTACACACAGGATCAGAACAGGAGGATTAAAAAAGGACCATGTTTCCTCTGACAATCTTCCCGGTCCCAAGGCTTTATAGCGAGCCGTAAAATTCTCCTTTTGTTAAAATCAACTGAAGTTGTCATCTATTCTCTCAGTTAGCTTTTCATTCTGAAAGGTTGGGTCTTGCATGAACACAACATTTTCAGCCAGCAGTTTATTGACTTTTAAGATTTCTGGCTTTGCTGTTTCGTCTGCGCCCGTCTCACTGGGTTGAGTTGGCCGGAGTGCGTTTGAGAAAGGTAATGTCGGACACTTCTGGGCACCGATCAAGATGCAGCGGTGTTTGAATCAAATCTGGTGACAGTTGTGGGTTTGCTCATGTTGACAGGCCGCTGTCAATCAAAGTCTTTAAGCATTACACTCTTGATAAATAATGCCTAACTGCCCCAGTGTGATCATTTGTATATCAGCTACTCACTCTGTGTTGGATTTGTAAAGACAAAATGTGTTTTCTCAGATTCCTCCAGAATCCAAAAATGGAGAAAATTCTTGAAAAATTGGATTCAAAGAGGGTGGCATTTAAATTAGACGAATCAGTTTGAGTCATTTTTCATAGGAAAGTACTATAAAAGTACGCCAAAATACTCTTATTGCAGCTTCTTACGTTCAAATATTGGCAGCTTTACACACTCTCCCATCGTGGCGAACTAAAACCCTTTGGCGTGCGTACGAAACAAGACATTAGATGAAATAATTTTGGGGTTTGGGCGAGACAGACCGACATTTCTCCACATTTTAACACATTTTTCGATAAAATGTTTGCTGACTAATCGAAGAAATAATCGACAATGAAAATAATCGTTAGTTGCAGCCCTAATTTAAATGTCAAAGGTGTGGGACTGAGTGGCATCTAGTGGTGAGGTTGCAAAACTGTAACTTCACCTGTGTGCCAAAGGTGTAGGACAGAGGTCGGCAACCCTTACTATCTAAACTATTATAAAAAACTAAACTACGACATTTCTAATATGTGTAAATGAGCAATCATAACATGTTTAAGCACAAGGTGGCTGTCAGCAGTGGACTATTTATGAACATTTGGTAAGAGTTGAATCTGCCTACCCACTATTATTGTCTCTATTTACCTCCGAGACTTTTACATTTTTGGATTTGGAGTCCATCACTGAGACATGTTTTGATATAATTTTGCTCTTGGTTACCAAGAGTTTTTATGGTCTGATTAATGTTTGTGGTGTTTATCATATTATTATTATTTTATGTTGTCCATTTCCAATCGTGACGAGACAAAGGGTGCAAATGAGCTGCTCAGCCACCTCTGGCACTGTTATATTTATCTATATCGGTTTTCCAGAACGTGTCACGGTGTTGATTAACGTCCATTATCCAGTGTAAATAAGCAGAACAACCATTTATGCTCAGACAGATTCCAACACAGTCCTCGACTACAGTTTGTTCTATAACAGCAAATTGCAATCACCAGCAGCAATCAGTGTGCCACCACTTAAACACCTGTGACTGCATGAGGTCAGAGGCCGCTGATTTCATCTGGCGTGGCCGTGTTGTCCAAACCCCCCGCAGGGAGACGGGACTCATACCAGACCTCCATCACAAATCAATTACCGGTTCGCTGGCTCGCAGCTCTGCCCGCCTCCCTGGAGCCTCTGAGCGTGGACATTTTTATTCTGCAAAGCCAGTTTAACTGCCTCCTCCACCGCCTCAAGGTCCAATCACTCATCTGTCCGCCGCACTGACAACTGTAGTGTTAACCATTTACGAGGGACGGCCCCTCAGATGTACTGGACGGTCTTTCTAACCTTGGCTGTGCGATGTGAGAAGAAATTCTTCAAAGTGCTACATCCTCTGCTGAGATGTCTGTCAGTGACGTTACAGCTTAAAAAGCAGACTTTGTCCAAGAGCTGTGAAACCAAAATGAGAGACAGCTTTGGGATCCAGCGGCCTGTCACGTCGTTTTTCTAATTCTCTCCCTTCCTGCTCGGATCCTGCACCATCTAGGGTTGGACTCTAGCACCTCAACTATCCACTTACCAAACACACTGTTTGTCTGTCAAACTTTACTCTGCCTGTTCCTCTCCTTCAATCCTCTCGGCGGATGTGCTTTGACCGACTGCGCTCTCATTAACACACACAACCTGCCTCTGCTTTCCACCTGCCTTCCCTATTTCTGTCTTTGCTCCTTTTGCATTTCCTCCTCTCTCCTCTCCATCATCTCCTTCTCTGCCCTTCCACCCACTCCACACTCCTCCCTCCCCCCTCTTCTGCTCCTCACTCCCCTCATCCTTTCTTCTTCCTCTCTTCTCCTCACCAACTTTTATTCCAGGCCTGAGTGTCAGACTGGCATGTCTGACAGGCTGTGAAGTGCCAGCTGAGGTTTTTTCTCAGCTGGAACACAACCATCTGCGGTGAAAGAGGTGCTCTGGCACTTCAAGCTGCCTCAGCCAGGAGGTTGAGAAGGAGTTAGGCCACCGTCGCAAAAGTGGCCACTCTTCTGTCAGCGCTGTGCCTCAGCCACTCATGTGCACAGTGTACAGATGAGGGCGAGTGAAGCCTGCAGAGGTGCTCTGGGTGTTTGAGGCCATACATAATTCAAGACACATCTCAGGACACATCACGGTATGTATTAGATTTACATTCACATTCACAGGGAGCAGTATATAACTCTGCACACTGTGAATTCAATCATGGACACATGTACAAGTCTATTATTTCTCTTTTCTTTTATGGAAAGTCATTTTAAAAATGTTAAAAAAAGTCACAATTTCTTTTATGTTTTTCTTTTGTTTCTAATTCCTCTGTTTTAGATACTCCATAAATATACATTAAATATATTTGGCAGGCATCACACTTCCGTGAACCCGTCTTGCTTTTGTTTATCAGTCAACATGACCTGTAAACTTGCATCGCTTTCACGTGCATCAAAGTTCGTCACCTGGTCCTGACAATAAAACCGCTAATCATGTACTTCTGCATATTCATTGCTATTCATGCAGCTTGTGTCCATATTTAAGTACATCTGTTATATATCATATTCCCTCATAAAGGGCAACTTTGTTGTTTTTCAATCTAGATCCTTTTTTCCAGTGTTTTTGTGTTTGTGACTAATACAGGCAACAATTTTGAAATTGGCCCAATACTGAGAAAGAGGGCTGCAGGAAGCAGCTGTGAAACAGGCAGCTTTGAAACCACTTCGAGGATGCTGGTACAGTCGAATCTATGCCAAACCTACGGCACAGACAGTAAAATGCCATAGGCTTGTGCTATTAACATTAGCATGTTGTATTTGTGTTTGTCTGTCAATGCTGTGAGTTACAGTGAAGTGGAGTTGTGTGATATTGTCTCTATTAAGCCATGTTTAATGTGTTTAATGTGTGTTTTGGACCAACTAAACTTTACAGCACTTCACAGAAACCCTGACGCCGACTAGTGCTTTGGAGGTATAACTGCAGAGTGACACAGACACACCACCACACAAGTATAAATGCTCACAACAGCGTAGGCCATCATCCTTTCATCCATCCATCTGTCCACACACCATCCATCCATCCATCCATCCGTCCATCGTCCGTCCATCCATCCGTCCATCCATCCATCCGTCCATCCATCCATCCATCATCCGTCCATCCATCCATCCGTCCATCGTCCGTCCATCCATCCGTCCATCCATCCATCCATCCATCCATCCATCTGTCCACACATCTATCCTTCCTTCCCTCCGTCCATCCATCTGTCCACACATCTATCCTTCCTTCCATCCATCCATCCACCTACCATCCATCCATCTATCCTTCCTCCCATCCATCCATCCATCCATCCATACATACATCATCAATCCATACTTCCAACATCCATCCTTCCTTCCATCCACCCATCTATCCTTCTATCCATCCATCTGTCCATCATCCATCTGTCCACACATCATCCATCCATCCATCCATCCATCCATTATCCATCATCAATCCATCCATCTGTCCACACATCCATCCATCTGTCCACATATCATCATCCATCCTTCCAACATCCATCCTTCCTTCCATCCATCCATCTATCCTTCCATCCATCCATCCACCTACCATCCATCCATCCATCCATCTATCCATCCATCCATCCATCCATCTGTCCACATATCATCATCCATCCTTCCAACATCCATCCTTCCTTCCATCCATCAATCTATCCTTCTATCCATCATCTGTCCATCATCCATCTGTCCACACATCATCAATCCATCCATCCATCCATCCATCCATATATCATCCATCCATCCATCCATACATCATCAATCCATCCTTCCTTCCATCCATCCATCCATCCTTCTATCCATCATCTGTCCATCATCCATCTGTCCACACATCATCAATCCATCCATCCATCCATCCATCCATATATCATCCATCCATACATCCATACATCATCAATCCATCCTTCCTTCCATCCATCCATCCATCCATCCATCCATCTATCCTTCTATCCATCATCTGTCCATCATCCATCTGCCCACACATCATCAATCCATCCATCCATCCATCCATCCATCCATCCATATATCATCCATCCATCCATCCATCCATCCACACATCATCAATCCATCCATCCATCCATCCATCCATATATCATCCATCCATCCATCCATCCATACATCATCAATCCATCCTTCCTTCCATCCATCCATCCATCCATCCATCCATACATCATCAATCCATCCATCCATCCATCCATATATCATCCATCCATCTATCCATTCATCATCAATCCATCCTTCCTTCCATCCATCCATCCATCCATCCTTCCTTCACATTAATCATCTCCAACATTAGAAGCCTTCACATTAATCATCTCCAACATTAGAAGCTGTGGCAGTTCTCACCTCCTGATTGGCTGCTGTAAGCTCCTCCTCCAAGGCGGACACCCTCTCCAGCGACACCCGTAGTCTCTCTCTTACCTGAAAGTAAAAAAAGAAGAACCTGCATCACGATCAGGTGTCAGACTCCTCTTATGAACTTGTGCAGACTTCTACATGAGCCCTGAACTGATCACACAGGATCTGACCTAGATGTACTTTCCCCCACTGACTACTGTGAACTGTAGTCCAGACAATCAAGGGTTAAGGCAGCATAAGGAGCCCCACTGCTGCAGCACAAAGAGCTGTCCTCTTTTTCTCCCTTAGCCTCACAATAACACTTTGCCGTGGCTTCAATGCGGCGTTTTGAGGCTTTTATTGCTTTTAAAGCACCAGTTGCTGGGAGGAGATTCCCCTCCTACGCTCCTCTCTTCCTCTGTGAACTCAAAGAAACTCAGAGCGTCTTTTTCTGGGATGGTCTCGACTGTGATGGAGCAATTACTTGCACCGCATGGTGACTGCGCACCACCGCTGCTGTGGCCCAATAGGACGCCAGATCTCAGTGGAGGTCGATCCTGGATTAGGAGTTAGCCCGGGTCCAAGTGGGGACGCCCCCCTCCCCAGCTGCCCGAGACGGCTTTTATGCAGTCGAACAGCATGTTGCTGGACATGCTTTGTAAATGATGGCTTTTAGAGGAGAGGATGAATGGATTACAGGGGCGGTGGTGATATCACACAGGGGGCTGAGGTCATAAATCAGCAGGCTGTGAGGAGGCAGGAGGAACGCCGGTTGGGACTAAAACCAACAAATGATACTATAAACACAGATGACACTGTAGCGGCAAAATATGTCACTGTCTCAACAGCCACTTTTACACAGAGATCGTGTGATTGGGCCGCCATGACGTCCCTTTACTCTGCCAGCTTTACTGTTACAGAACCCAATAACACAGGGATTGATGTTAGGTAGCATGCCAGCGTTCCTGAACCACAAGAGGCATGATGTGTGTGAGGGGCAACACGACAGCGTCTGCTTCTAGTGTGACTTATAACATACATGTCGATGGCACTTTTTAAACAATACCAATGACATTAACATGACAGTGACAACCATTCATTGTCCGTGTTATATGGTGGCTGATCTCATCCTCTGCTCAGGTGGTAAGAAGCTCCCTAACCTCGTTGTTTTTGCTCATTGCTGGTCTTTGTCTTTGAGTTAGCTGCTAACTGCTTCCAGCTGATTTTCAAGTCAAAATTTAGATTTTTAGTAAACTCATGATCTCACAATATGAGATCTGATTTCAACGTGACGGTAGAAAATTTAAATTTTTGTTGAAAATTTAATAGAGGAGATGCACCTGCCTTCTTTTGCAGGTTTTTCAAAAGGGAAAGGCCCCTAAGCTGTTCGCAAATTCTGTCAGTATGTGGGGAAAACGTTTTAAGAAGGGCTTGGGAAAATACCATTTTGATGCTAAAACATGCCTACTCCAACCAAAATCTGCATGTTCAGAATGATAAAACCTTGAAAAATAAAATAAAATAACACTAATGCTAAAAAATATTCATGTACCCGTCCTATAAACCACCAAGATACAAGACACAAACTACATCTAGATACTACTGTTTGCTGAAATGCGGTCCTAATAGAGACATGCTCACCTTCTCATCTAGGGCTTTATGGTGTTCGAACAGGGACTTGAGCGCTTTGAGGACCTCGACTTCACTGGAGACCCCCGAGGGAGACTGAGCCTGCCGCTTGACCACCGTCATACGAAGTGACCGCTCATGTCTGGACACCAGGCACTCCAGATGCTCCAACAGTAGCTGAAGAGACACGTGAGAGAAATTATCATCATCATCATCATCATCAGTGGAAAGTAGAAATCCTCCTCGCAGCAGTATAATTAAGTTAAGTGCTGGTAAAACGTAGGCATAATGTGAAAGAATCCAAATGGGGGAGGCTTTTTGCTGCACACCAAACTTCCTTTAATTTATTTAAGCCTGCACTGGAGGAACAGACAATGCATTCATGTGTGCTTCATTAAGCTTGCTGCTAGACCTCAAAGATAAATCAACAACATAATGAGGCTATGATACAAACTCAAAAAATAATACAAATGTAACTTTCTTTCTGGTAATTGTCTTTTAATGACGGGATTATTTTAAGGAAAATTCGTTGTATATACACGGTATGTTGTGGAGTAAAGGTATGAACTATACAAGCAACTGCAATCCTTCCAGCAGTGCCCAAAAGGGATTATGCTAATAAGGCTGCTAGCATGTCAAGTCAACTGCCAGCAGACAGTTTCACAAGGACAGACAGATGAGATGCAGAGCTGCGGGGCTTTCTTCAGGAAAACTCCACAACAACAACAACTGGAAGTAAACAACCAGCATGTGACTGGGAGAGAGACAACCAGTGTGGCTGCGGAGATAAAACATTATTCATTACTGTGTGTTGCACTTCTTGAGATCAGCGCAGAAGATCATCTGCTTTCATTTCCCCTTGCTACTCAGTGGCGCTGGATCGTGGAGACACTGCAGCAGTTTCGCGGCGATGCAGATCTCAACACTTCATTCCCTCTCGGAAATTGTCCGAGGACATAATATTACATCCCCGCGATAACGATCTGGTCAGAGGGTAAAGTTCCAGCTCAAAATAACCTCCCCATTCTTTCCTAGAAAAAACCTCCCTGGCTTCATCCTCAACATATCTTCACTTCATGAGACTAAACATCCCGAGCTGAAGGCTGCAGCTGGATTAAATGTATTCTGTGGTTAACCACTGGTTGGGAAATCAAGTTCCCACTTGGTATCACTGTTAAACTAAAAGGGGCTGCGTTCTTTCTCACTAAGCATTACACAGTATGATATTACAGTATTTAATTATTCAAGAGGACTGGGAACAATTTAATATAAGAAAACAGAATGTGCAGTATACAGGGAGGAAGATGGAGTTTAAAGCAATGAGTCTAATGAGAGTCTGACAACTAGTATCCATTACATTCACTTATATTCATCTTGGTTTATGTTGGTGATAGACATCACATGCAGGTCTTAGTTACTAATAAGAAACACATGCTGTACTTGTGGTTCCTGATTTGTTTTGCTCAGTTCACTTTAGTTACCTTTGGACAGAGCCAGGCGAGCTGTTTCCCCTTGTGTTCAGTCACTGTGCTAAGCTAAGCTAATGGGCTGCTGGCTGCACCAGTTTAGTTACAGTACAGATATAAGAGTAGTGGTGATCCTCTCATGTAACTCTTAGCAAGGAAGCTATTTAGCATATTTACCAAAAAAAGAATAACTATTCCTTTATGCCTGCATCCACTGAACTATATTCCTCAGTATAGGCCCTTTTACTGTTGCAGTTTGACATTTTCTGGTGGGCGGGGCTTAGCTGGAGGCAAAACAATTCTCCACAGACATTAGTCGGCGCTAGGGAGCAAGTTCTGTTGGCTTGTTTTAGACAATGGAGGAAGATACTGTGAGTGGTGCATTCAGAGATACTCATTCCGAGTGTCGGAGTGCACAAACTGGACCGTTCGTAACTTGCGCTAAAAAGTTAGCGTTTCAGAGAAATCCAATATTCCTCTTAACACCTCTCCAGTTTCTGATGAGGAGGACATGATAACCCTTAATACACATAACGTTATTCATCCCTACGACAGGAAGTACTTTTTCTCTGACCTGATATGACATGCGAATATTTTTGATGATCGCCACCGTCCACTGTTCTTATTGAATTTAACCATAGCTGTCTTTGTTTTTGTTGACAGGTAGTGGCGGCTGGTATTCGATAATATTTGAGTTTTGAGCCATGACTCCGTCTATTCTGGCTCCCAAAAACACAGCAAGATGCCATTTTAAGACTCCTATGTAGTACCTTACAAGATTTTTGTTCAGCGTTAGTATTTTGTTCAATTGTGCTAACTTCAATTTGGAAAACTAGCTTCGCTCTGAGGAAGCACAAAGGGATTTTGAGAGAAGTACAAGAGCAGCACGCTGATGATGTCAGAAGGCTGTGATTGGTTGATTGCAACATAGGTCAAGGAGCATGTGCTACTTGGCAAAATCACGTCGTGCTTGCGTCATCACAGCCCCTAATTTTTATATCTTGTTTCACCACTGTGCAAAAGCATCCAACTACCAAGTAGAGTAGTGATGCGCGACGTGATCAATTCACCTCACACACAAACAAGCAAACAAACTCTTTGATCGCGTCGCCTCAAGCAAAACCAATTTGTCTCATTTCTCCAGAAAATTCTCAACAGCAGATATTTTAGCAGGAGGAAGTGATGAGATTCTCTGCAGGACTGAGTGGTAACGTGAGAGCTATGTAAGGGTTGAAAAAAGACCTCACGCAGACCTCTAGTGTGGCTGAAAGGAGACTGAGTGTCGTCTCTTCTCTCGTCTGTCTGATTCAACTGTCTCTGAGAGTCTCATCAGCAGCCATCGTGTCTACGTACGTCCTCCTGCACACTCAACAGAATGCCCACTGCTGAATCAATCAGGAAGTAAATGCTTACTCTGAGTTCTGCCTGAGGTAATGTCTTCAGCCACACTGTCTTCCTGCTCTGTGAAGATCCTCATCCTTTATCTGCTGCTCTCCTTTTTCTGCCTCTCACCATGACTCCAGTTCATAAATTTACATGCATGTCATTGAGTTCTGATGCTTATCTGAAACAACCAATAAAGTCAACCTGTCTCCGCTGTCATCACATCTGTTTTCAGCTCCTCAGTCCGCCGACTGCCTGCACATGCCTTCCAAGATTTAATTATCAACTGCGACAAAACCGAGCTTAATTAAAATCGCTTGGTAATTGCCCATCGCGAGATTCAAGGTGATAATAAAGTGAGAGAGAGGAGACGACTCGTGTCTGTCCCCGACTCTTACGCCTCACCTCCCTCCCCTCTGTTTTTTCTTAGACGTTAAAATCTTCTGCCTCCACCCGAAGCCAGATAGCACAAGGCTGAAAAATCCACACTTAATCAGCAGTGGGGGTGGAAAACAGAGTCTTATCTGTCAACGGCAGAGTGTGCTTACTGCTTTAAAAAGGAAATGTTTGTTATTGAAGATACAGGCCTTCAGCTCCACGAAATCAAGCTGATCTGTTAATGTCTTCAGTTGTTTTGTTTTTTTCTCTTCCCCTCAAAAGACTTTGACCTGGACACTGCAGGGCATCAGTGCCATTTGGACTTAGTTTTACTGTTGAGCAGCCATCCATGTGGAGTAAGTGGAAAAATGTTCAGGCGAAATGTGGGGAGCTAATGAGGTATGTCTGGGCATTGGAAACAGACAGTGCGCATGGCTGCTTCGGTGCTTCTACAGCCTTAAAACCGTACCCAGCAGATAACTTAAGCTTCCTCAGGACGCCGTGTATCGCAGTATCGCAGCAGGCTTTTTGCAGCTGACATGCAAATTTTGGGGCAAGTTGGGAAACTGCGGTGAAACTTGTGGAATGCAAATTTAAATGGGTTGGATAGGGAATACGCAAACAGCATTATCAACTTCATATCTGGTTGAAAACGTCAAAACAACAGCTGATTGACTGTCTCTGACTACCTCGGAGAATTACTGGCACATTAAACAGATCTGAAAAGAGTAAGTGGAGGCTTTATAATCAGTTTAGTAAATGCTTGATGTGTGTCTGTGCTGCCCTCACCCTGGTGTTGTTCCTCTCGGCTTTGAGCTCAGAGATCTCCTCCTCCTTCTCCAGCAGCTGCTCCCTGCAGGCGTTCAGCTCCTTGGTCAGTGCAGCGAACTCCTGATCGACAAAAGGGAGAAAGAGAAGGCGTCAGCATCACACAATGCTCTGCAACACCCGACTGTGCTGTGGTACAGTGATGCAATGCAACATACGTAAAGCAGCAGGGCTTGAGGGCACTTGGCTGTAAACACTGAGTGATGAAAAAATATACAATGAAATCAAAGTTACTGATGTTACTTGCAGGTTCAACATTTCCTACGGTGGCAAAATCAACCAACATCTGAAGGCCAAGCAATACTCGAATTTTGAGGCTGATACACACAATTATATTTCACAGACTGGTTGAACTAAACACCTTAAGTTTTCTCCTTAAGCTTGACACTTAATTACACTTAATTTCTCCTTAGCTGAGGGACGTACACAGTTGCATAGAAACCCATTAAAGGGTTCCTTAGTTGAGGAAAAACATCAAAAATATAAGATCTCCTTCAACTCGTATGCTGACGACACACAGCTGTATCTCCCTAACCACAAGTCTAACGTTACCAGTCTCATAAACTGCCTCAAGGACATGAAGAATTGGATGGCACAGAACTTCCTTCAGCTGAATGAGGGCAATCAGACTCCGTCAAAGGGCTTCCTGACCAGCTCAGCAGCCTTTCTAACTATGTAAAACCCCATGTCAAAAATCTTGGCGTGATATTTCACTCTGCCTTTGACAGACAAATTAATGCAGTAGTAACAGCCAACTTTTTTCCAACTCCGCACCATTTCCAAAATCAGGCCATTTCTCTCCCTAAAAGACCTGGAGACAGTTACCCATGCTCTCATCTCCTCTCCTTGACTTTACGGTTCTCCTGCTTGTGTACAAAGTCCTCAGTGGTCTGGCCCCATCCTACATCTCAGACCTTCTAACCCCCTATTCTACATCCAGGTCCCTCAAGGTCAGCTGGGTAATTGTGCCTTTGCTGAGTCTGCCCTCAAACTGTGGAACAGCATCCCCCTCCCAATCAGATCTGCCCCCACCATTGGCTCATTTACGTCGAGGCTCAAAACTTACTTTTATTAATCAGCATTTGAGTCTCCTTGATGTGGTTTTCTCGATGTGTGTGTGTGTCTCTAGATGTGTGAGCTGTGTACCTGACAGTTACGTTGCCTCTTTTGAATGAAGCATGGATATTAGTGACCGTGTCCATCCCTTTATGACCACAGTGTACCCATCTTCTGATGGCTACTTCCAGCAGGATGACGCACCATGTCACAAAGCTCAAATCATCTCAAACTGCTTTCTTGAAAATGACAATGAGTTCACTGTACTCCAATGGCCTCCACAGTCACCAGATCTCAATCCAGTAGAGCACCTTTGGGATGTGGTGGAACGGGAGATTCACATCATGGATGTGCAGCCGACAAATCTGCAGCAACTGTGTGATGTCATCATGTCAATATGGACCAAAATCTCTGAGGAATGTTTACAGCACCGTGTTGAATCTTTGACACCAAGAATTAAGGCAGTTCTGAAGGCAAAAGGATTCCCACCTGGTACTGGTGAGGTGTACCTAATAAAGTGGCCACAAACAAATCTGCTTTTCATACAAACACATACTGAATTACAAGCCGTCTCTTTAAACTGAACATCAAGGTTACAACCACAGGCGCTTCAGACAAGCATGGGTCAACAATGACTCCAGAAAACATCCCAGCTCCTCAGTGACAGACAGATGTAGGACGTTTCCCCTCTGGCAAACACACTACAATTAATTTGCATACAAAGCATATAAACTGCATTCTGTCTTCTGTGTTAAGACGCTATTATTGACTTAATTTATCCAATAAAGGGCATTATATTAGGAACAGGTCAGCCATGTCATTGCATTTTGGAACAAAGGTTCAATCCGTCGTACAATGAGGGGAAAGGATTGAATGGTCGAGTGGTAATCTGCAGACCAAAGAGGATTGGCTCCATACAGCGGTGCGGGCGCGGTGCCAGGTGGAGTGGATTTACACCTACAGCACTGAGTGACAGCAAGGAGGAGGACGGAGCATTGTATTGACTGTGCAGTACTACTACAAACTGAGCACGGCACTGTGGACGGCAGCTGAGATGACAGACTGTGTGGCTGCTGTGTGTGATGGAGCTGCGTCACATCAACACGGCAGATTGAAGTTTAGTCATACTCATATTTTTCGCAGGCAGAAATTATCACACAGGGTGAGCTGAACGTCAACTGGCAGATACGACTGAAGGCCACAATATTAGGGACATGAGGAGGGAGGTCATTTATGTAACGTGGCACAGGCACCACCACCGTTACTACTAGTAGTGCTGCTCTTACTAGTAGCGGTGGTTGTTGTAATAAAGATGATGATAATGGTGATGATGGAAATAATAATAATCAATTCAATAATTCAGAAGATGAATAACAAGAAGGACGAGGAGGTGAAGACAAAGGAAGAGAGGAAGGAAGAGAGGAGAGGAAAGGAGGAGGAGAGGTATAAGAAGACGGGGGAAAGAAGGGGAAAAGAACAAGAAAGAAGGAGAAGAAGAACCAGAAAGGACAAAGGAGGAGCAGAAGTATAAAAAGACAAAAAAGGAGGAGAGAAGAAGGTTAGGAAGAACAATAAAAGAGGAAGAAGGAGTAAAGTAAGAGAAGAAGTACAGAAGGACAAGGAGGGGGAGGAGAGAGAGGAGAGAACCAGAAAAAAGAAAGGAGGAGGAGGAAGACACAAGGAAGGAGAAAGAATGAGGAGGGGGAAGAAAAGGAGGAAGAAAAGAAAGAGAAGAGATAGGAAGGAGAAAGAAGGAGGAGAACAAGAAAGGAGGAGGAAAAGGAGGTGGAGGAGAAGAAAGAAGAGAAGAACAAGAAACGAAGGAGGAGGAAAAGGAAAAGGAGGAGAAGAACTGTGAATGAGAAAGGTGGAGAAGAAGGAGAAAGAAAGGGAAGGAGGGTGAAGTAGGGAGAAAGAAGGAGGTGGATGAGAAGGGAGGAGAGGAGCAAGAAAAGAGGAGGAGGAGAACAAGAGAGGAAAAGAAGCAGGAGGATGAAAAGGAGAGGAACAAGAGAGGAGAACTGTAAATGAGAAAGGTGGAGAAGAAGGAGAAAGGTGGATGAGAAGGGAGGAGAGGAGCAAGAAAAGAGGAGGAGAACAACAATAAATTAGAAGGGAGGAAAAGGAGGAAGAGGATGAGAAAGAAAGAAAAGGAGGAGAACAAGAGAGGAAAACGAAGCAGGAGGATGAGAAGGAGAGGAACAAGAAAGGAGAAAGGAGGAGAGGAACATTAGCAAGAAGAGCAAGACAGGAAAACAGGAAAGGAGGAGAAAGAGGAGAGAGATGAACAAGGAAGCGGGAAGGAGGATGAGAAGAAGAAAGAAAAGTACAAAAGGAGAAAGAGGGAGGAGGAGGAGGACAGCAAGAAAGGAAAAAGAAGGGAGGGGAAGAACATGAAAGGAGAAAGAAGAAGGAAAGGGAGGGGAAAACACAAAAGGAGAAATGAGGAGGAGAAAAAGAAAAGACGAGTAAGGAGAGGAACAAAGGGTAGAAGGGGGTGAAGATGAAGAGGAGGTGGCTCTAAAACGTGAATCAGCACTGAACGTTGTTATTGTCAGAGTCAAAACTTAGTTCGTCTCAAACTGTGAAAAACAAACAAGAAAACAAACTTCTTCTTTATGTGACCACTGAGTCTGAAACATTCCACCATGTTTCGTCACGTCCATGGTCTTTCTGCAGATGGACACTGACCGACGGTCTAAATACGCCTGAACTACATGAACACACTCGTTACAGCGTGATCACCAGCTGCTCGTCTCCACACCCCAAACACAACACTCCCCCTGTGCTGCTGTTTCCCAAACACACAGTCCTGACTCTCAGTCCCACTCAGGAATCGCGAGCTCTGCGACAATAACACTCTGGTAAACAACCATCAGAGGAGGAGAGACAGCCCGTCGCTCAGGAACACTTCAAACCTTTGTCCCCGTCATCAGCGTCTAAATTAGGCGCAGAGCAGACGTGTCTTTGGAGCAGTACAACAGAATCAAACAGAGACACCACTGTCTCAATGTGACTCCTGAGTGATGGAGCGGCTTGTGTTATATTCTAATTTACAAGCCGTCGATGTGACAAAATAACCAGCGTGCTCTGTGTTTGATTTCAGAATCAAAAAAAAGAGAAAAATGTGTGTTTATTTGAGTGTTTGAGTACTGCAGGAACACACACACACACACACACACACACACACACACACACACACACACACACACACACACACACACACAGAGCCTGTCTCTCAGTGACAGTGGGTCCAGTTTATATTGATTTGCACTGTTTTATGCAGGAAACTGATTGGCAGATTTGAAGGTGCTATATACATTCACAACAATAACATAACAGCAAACCTCTTGTTTGCTATGTAAAGTAATGGCATCCTGAGCACAGATTGAAGTCGCACTCTCCCTGTGTGTTTCAGTCCGAGCTTCTCTGTGGGTTGTTGTGACAGACAGTCCTGCTGCTGTCCCTATGTGTGTGTGAATCCCACTGGCTGCCTAATCCTCGCTGCTTTACACTACGCTCATTGCGATTTTTTTGTTGCAACGCGCCTCGTGTTTCTGTGTCTGTCGGGGCACTCTGAATTCCTCGAGTTAAGAAAACTCCCTGCGTCATCTCTTCTTTCGTCACCTTTTTCCCCCATTGTCCAATCGGATTATTTGAGAGGCGGGCCTTCTGTGGTGGTCACGACGACAAGTTTACAGTTGGTAAACAATGGCAGAGAAACTGGTGGTAGCGGTTGCTGGATACCCAGAGCTATACAGCCTGACGATAAATAGCAGGTTGTCAAACTGCTCGAGTCATCCTGAAATATGTCTGGAAACATCCATCATCGTGACGAAGCTCCTGGACCAACTGGTGATACTCCCCATGACCCACCCTCTTTATTAGGGTCTGATCTCTGTTTATCTGCTGACAGCCTCTCACCCTCAACCAGAGCTACAGCAAGTACCCTCTGCCTCAACATTTTAGGAACTAGATCCTATAAAATAAATAAATAAATGCAGTCATGCACGCCTGACCGGACAGTCGACCACAACAAACCACAGAGAAGCTCGCATTACAACACACAGAGGGAGCAGGACTTCATTCTCTGCCCAGGATCCCATTACTCAACTATATCCTTACACAGCCATAATAATGCTCCGAACGTCACATACAGAACCTTTCATTAAAAAACACACAACTGCTTATTCGTTCTCTTCTTACATATATCTTGTAACATCAAATAAAAAATACACCGAGCCCTAAAAGCTGTCAGATAAACACAAGCAGTGATCTGTCTATCTAGCACACATTGTTATTCAGGGTGTGTACGCCATCTGCCCTTCAGGAGACGAGGACAATAACTTACAGACAAACTCCAGGGAGTGTGACAATATTGTGTCTTATAGCTGCAGCAGTGCAACAAATCCTCATAGACCTTACAGAGCGACAAATCCTCCGCACAAAGACACCATGACAAATCGCTACACACGCTCACTCCGTATTATGAGTGAGGGTTTTTTAAAAAGTCAAGTGGATTTACTTGTGTAATCAAAGGTGGTCATAAAATGCAGCGTATGCAAAGGAACACGGCTGCTGTTTCCTCGTGGGAGGATCGGTGTGAAATCCCACAGCTGCAGGATTAGGTCACGGTTGTCTCAGATCTTTACCAGACCTGAGAGCCAATCAGTGTGCAGTGATCGGGATGCTTTGGGATCTGTTCGAATCTTTAAATCCAGGTAATTGCAGGACAACTGAAGATAAAACACTGGTGGAAAGAGGTGGAGAACCATTTCTAGTTGGTAAAACTCCAACCTGGGAGTAAACACACGGAGCAACCACATTACTACACCTCGCCACTTGAGACCACCCAGACAAAACCAGGCCTGACATCCAGTACAACCAATAAAAACCCAGTTGTAAGTGGTCAACAAAAGTCAAGAAGCCAAAGGTCAAACTGTCAGGACAAATATGTCCATTATTATTGTGTGTCCATTATTGTAGAGCCTGTCAAGTTAACGACTAGATTGTCCACAGAGGAAGATCAGGTCAACTGTTACGACCCAGCTGTTACCATAGCAACAGGAGCCATGGGGGAAGAAGTGTTGGCGTGGTTACCAAGTCATCTTTACAAAGAGTCGACCGATAGGGGAGGGGACCAGCACAACAGAAGGAGCACAGAGAAAAAGATGAGACTAAGATTAATTAAGATAATTCTTCCTAGCTATTTATGATAAGTACGACCTGCTAAATATAAAAAAGCTAAGCATTGTCTTTAAAGAGTGAGCAGTTTTGGGCAAAAAATGATGACCTTAAACGGGGACGATGGATTTAATTTTGAAAGCCACAAGTACAAAACTGTTTACGTCAATGTCGGAACATGGCTGGACAAAAACAAAATTTTAAATAAAGCGACACATGTAAAAGTCTAAGGATCTGTTCATTTTGTACTCTAAGTATTTTTCTTGCTCTTTATTCCCAGCTTGGAATAAATGCGGTCAGGTTTTGTACCTTGTCCACTTATGTGTTGGAATCACCTGTGGACTGACTTAGCAGAGATGGCGGCCATCTTGTTTTTACATGGCTCAGTGTATCATCCCTTTGCTACCACTAGATGGCACAAAGAAGTGCCAACAAAGAAGTTAAATGACTTTAAAACAAATTATTTTCCTATATAATGACGATTCTTGTTTCCCTGCCACAATGGGGGGATATAAACGACAAAAACATATTAGTAGCAACAGATAGTATCAGTTTAATTGTTATCGTAAACAACAGTATTGACCGAGAATTTCACAATCTTGCATCTCTGCTAAATATCCAGTATCCTCTTGATCTTTGGCCGCCAAGATGGTCCGTATGCCTCACAGTGATCATCCTGCTTTCATGTTAAATTATCTTGTGTCATTAGAAAAAACAATAATTCTCTGCCTCTCTGCATTCTCCCAACTTGGTTTGTGCAGTAGGTCAGGCACAAAAAAGCAGCTTAGAGCTCATAAATCTCTCTCCCAGAGAAATGCAGCTAATCACAGTCACCTCCTCTTAAGAGAAAAAGCCCTTCTGCAAATCGCATCATTTGCTTTAATGCTTGTGAGACCCAACAATCCGTGATGGTTCGCTTCAACTTCCTCGGCAACAGTCGACAATGCACTCACTCTCTGTGGAGCTCTTCTTTAAACAAGCCATCTCAGAGCAATCTGTCCTCTCAGAGCTGAGTTAAAGAAAAGGCTATGACCCCAGGGGCCAGGAAATGTTTTTAAAACTGCCTCCTTCCAAAGGCCACACTGGCAGCTACCTGACAGATTATGGGCTCCACTGAAACAATATTTCACACACTATGCTGGCTACTGGAAGATCAACTGAAGTGGAATCATCTTTCCATCGCTCAGAGAGAAGCTGCAACAGATGTGAGATGCACGGACATGATTAATAAAGAAGCCGGATGTTGGTATTTGTGACACTGGGAGCGTTTGCTTATTTTGAAACTGTTGTCCTCAAACTAAATCCAGCGAGCTGACACCCACTTTAATTAACTTCCCCGTGTTCTGTCAGCGAGTCAGTGTCTCAAGCCAAATGTGGTACAAACACTCAAATAAACGCACACAGGCTCAGAGGGAGTGTTTGGATTCTAAAATAATGAAAGGGCACGCTCAGACAGGCAGCAAACAAGACAAGATAAAGCTTTAACAAGTAACTCGCTGACGGATTTCAACAGCAGTTTGCAAGTAATAAATCACAGGAAACAGAAAGGCATTTTTTACATTTACTAGCTGGACTGTTTGGGGTAATACTTCTCTCTTATTTGCATTGTTTAAGATGAGTTAGATTTTTTTTAAAAATCATCACCACTCTAACGTCCGTGAAGTATGAGGCTTGAGCAAATTATGTCCCTAAAGGAAACTTTGTCAAACTCTGTTTTATCAAATAAAATACAGTTCTGACATTTCTACTCTTTATGCTAGCTAAGTGGCTAAATCTCAATGTCTCTGTAAATAAAGTTGGAAACCTTTTGAGGAAATAATGACACAAGGTCTTACAGGCTGTATGATCTATCATAGTGTCACTGAAAGACCACCAGTTTATTACATTATAGCAGAGATCACATCTTTGTTGAGACCCACAGTACAAGGACAAGGTCAAGGTCAAGGTCAAGGTGCTTACTGCCATATACACAGTTAAATACAGGTTTTCCTGCACAATAAAATTCTTCCTTTGCCGTTGAATGCTATTTAGCAATAATACAGACAGCAATATTCAACCCATTCAATTCAAACCAAGGTTCTTTTTTTCTTTCTTACAAGCCAACCTATCACACTGCGCAATTTTTGTTCTATCATGCTGAATCCACAAGTAACTACCAACATCCGTAACACACACAATATCAATTTCAAACATAACAAAAACAATATCAGGAGTAACCTCTGCTTAACCAGAGCCGCTAACAGTGTATCCCGACCACGCTGAATTATTCACAGCACTGAAAAATGCAGCAAATGGAAGTTTGTTTCCTCTCAATCATATTTACTTGTGCTCCTTCTCTCAAGGAAAAACACAACTGGTGAATTTTATTCCCAGGAAACGCTGCCTCCAGGCGCCGCTCTCATAAATAACCTGCAAATGGGATGTTGGGATGGAAAAGATAGAGGGTGAACGCAGCGCGGTGGAAATACGACTCAGCGGGCACGGAGAAGAGAGGCGTCCTGACGCGTATAAATAAAAGGTGAGGGCGCACATGCAGGGGATTGCGTGACAGAGCATCTTCACCTCGGCTGTGCTTCTACAGGTCGGGCTGAGGTAGAGGGTGAAGTACAGTGTGCGCACTCGCACAGATATAGCACACACAGTAGACTGCGGGGCCCTGGGGATGTTTGAGAACTCCCTCAGGGGACGTGATGAGAGCGGTGATGACTTTCCTCGATGCTGCCAACTGCTGCCCAGCTGTGAGCAGCGGCGTCGGCGTCTCCTAACTAAAGCAGCGCTGCAGTTTGTGATAATGAGGAGGTTGTGATTGCTGAGTCGACTGTTAAATGAGGAAATCTACACAGTGTAAGCGACTGTATGTTGAGGCGAGCTGTTTAACGCTTTCGTCCAAAATGTTACCCAAGGTCGTTTCATCAGCGGCCAGTTTTGATTAAGTGTTACAGCTTTATGCTATAGTCCATTCAAACAGCTGGGGAGTATAAAATTTCACTTGCATGGGCTGAAGATTTGCTCCAAGCGTCTCTCCAGCACTATTTTACCCATGACCTGCTGGACCATTACCTCCCCACCTCCCTCTTCTCCCCACATCTCATTACCTGGCCAAACTGCCTAGCGCTGCAATATGTCAGGTAGTGTGTGAGAGTATGAGTGTGTGTATGTGAGCGTGGAGTCTGCCTGGAAGGTAAACTCTAAATTAGATGGTGGACAAGGCTTCCTCCCTGAGTGTCGGCCAAAATTACAGCTCGATTCTTTTTATATATATATTTTTAAAATGGAGGTGTGCTGCTTCTGCAGGAGAGACACGCTGCCAGGCTAAAAACAATCCCTGGCAATTGCACATCACTCTCAGGAGACACAGAGAAGTGGTTGGTGTGATTGACGGCATGCTGATTCACCGAGTGAAACGCAGCAGAGAGCAGCTCGAAAAAAAAAAAACAACAAAAAACAAAAACCGCCATCAGTGCGATAACGCTACCAGCGAAGCCTCGGGAAGCTCATCTGAAACCAACAGCGGATTCTCAAAAGCCCGAAATGAGGCAAATGAGATTGAAAAAAAGTCAGCGAGAGTGCAGAGTGCAACTTTTAGACACTCTTCCCAGAATAAATTAGACGAATTCTGACAACTTTCATTGCACAAAACTTTCAAACAGCAAAAAGGAGCTCTTTGTGAATGCACTGTGACTCTAATTTGGAGTCCTCCCCCCTAAAAAAAAAAGCACTCTGGGAAAGTACCGGATAATGAGCAACAAGCACAAACACAAGCCTTATTGTGATATTTGTACTTTTTCAATAACTACATCAGAGATTCAGAAAGCGCCGCTACACTGTGGGTCTTTAATATTTGATAAACAGTGTTATATTTACAGTGTGGGACAAAAAGGGAGGACAGGACAGAGGGTGGTTATAAATAAATGATGAGCTGAGCCTCCTGCTATTAATACGGACACTGCGTTTCGCACAGTTGACAAATGTTTACACCTGCAAGAGAGCGATGCTGCACTAAAGTGGACAAATAGTGCTGTAATCTCATCTGAGCATTCAAATTAGTTATAAAGTACAGTGGCTATGAAAGACATTTAACCCGGTGGAAACTGGAATGCTGGTGGGTGAGTTAATAGAGTCACTTTAAGGGTTTTTAAAGGAATATTTCACCCCCCAAATTTGTGTATCAAACACTCACCCAGTATTAGGTTGAATTAGTGAGATTTTTTTTTTTTTTTTCTGTGAACAAAGAATCCAAAAATGAGAAAATTCTTGATGAATTGAAGTCATGCGGGTCCACATTTAGCAGCAGCAAAATGACATTAAACAATCTGTTTGCAAACTCTTACACAACTGGTGCAGCATATTCCAAGTCTTATTCATCTGGTCATATGCTCGGTACTTCCCGAACAGACGGCCCTTTCTTAAGGGGAACTGAACTGAAAGGAATTTTATCTATGCTCCCTTCAGAGAGCAGACATTGACAAAAACAGTCATTTTACCTCACTGAACACAGGGGCTGCTGGTCTACCACTGCTGCCACAATCAGTTAGTTAGTTTGTGTTATTGTGTGACTTTGCTGATTTAAAACTTACCCTTTGAAACACCAAAGTCACGCAAGTCACTTTATATATAAAACTGATTGACTGATTGACAACTGCATAAATGAGACCTGGATTATACCGCACAACTTCCGTAAGAGTTTGTTAACGTATGCTTTTGATATAGTTTTGCTGTTGTTAAACATGGACCCCTACGACTTCAATTCATGATGATTTTTCTCTGCTTTTAGATTCCTCCTTCACAGTGGAGGCATGTGAGACAGACAACTCACAAATTTAACATAAAATGGGGGAAGTTACAGATGCACAAATGGTCATTTAAGGGGCCGTGCACATGCTGGTTTTATGCACTCTCAAATTCATTAACGCCAGAGCGACGCTATTGCGGCGAGCTTGCATTCTTGCGCGCCTGTTTTTCAGGGCACAATGTCTGCACCCTGAGATAAACCAATGAGGACCAACCAATCACAGCCGACAGACATCTTCCCCTTCTTCCGTAAATATCAGTCAGTGGTAAATATGGCGGAGATCATGTTAGTGCAGGGCTACCCAGAGCTTCACTTCTGCTCCACAGACGACAGGCCTACACACTTAGAAACAGCTCCTGGAAGAAGATCAGCTCTGCACTCAGGATTTCAGGTGAACAGGCTACGATATGGTGCTTGTTGAAGTTACTTAGCAACCTCAGACGCAACCTGCCACCATGCTCCACCCAGCTCCTGACCCTGCATTTTCCAGGCAGTTAAGGATGCTGCATGCTGCTTCTGAAGATGTTGGTTACAGACAGAAAGGACCTCCATGACATCAATCACACAACAGCAGCAGCAGCAGCAGCAGCAGCAGCAGCAGCAGCGGTCCGCTCTGGACCAGTGCCAGTTGGATTCTTGGCCCACATCTTGCTGATAAAGAAGGATCGGTCACAGAGACTCTAGATTGGACACTGAGGAGCCAGAGAAGCAGCCGCCGCGCACGAGTTTCAGCTCAGCCAGCAGGCTCATTTCCTCTGCTTTAAATATTCAAGAAGGTTACCCGTGCTGAGCGAGCATCCCTTCTTCTTCACGGAGACATGCCGGTGAGCTGAAGGTGGGCGACGAGTGTTACAACAGCAGCCAGTGTGCATCTATCAATGCAGCCTCTTCAGGAACCGTGTATTTGCTTTTCATCTATGTATCTGTCAAAACAACACAGAGGACACCCACCGACTCTACTCACAACTATAGCCGATACCTATGTGAGATCCTTAAAGGCATGAATATTCCAGCGTCCTTTAATCCTCTGCAGAGAAAGTGGCAGGTTGTAAAACCATCACAACTTCAAAGAGCTGCTCAAACCAAAGAGCGTACAGCAGGATGATTCAATATAGATACAGAGAAGCTGAAGGGGGCTGTTGTAAAACATCACGCTGTATTTTTATTGCTTTCCCAACTGAAGAAACACAATCAAGTTGTGTTGCCTGTCTGATTTTACATCTCTTTGTTCATGTCCTCCACATAAATCCACATAAAACCTGATGGCACTTCCCGGAGGTTGATCGTGTATGCATAACGAGCCAAGCAGAAATTAATCATTCACAATTAACCATTAACTTAAAACGAGCCAGCCATGAATAAAAGGAAACCACTGATTTTTCTCGGTTGAATAATGCATGGATTTCATGCAGCTTGATTGCCCGTGATTACGTTTGGAATGAGACAGTCAAACTTTTTAAGAAACGTGACAAAAGACACAAAAGAGAGGATCCTTGGAAGAACAGCTACTTGTACATGGAGGATTATTCCAGGGTAAGCACAGTAGAAATGTAGAGCAGACTAAAAAAAGAAAAGGGAAATGAAAGGTCACCGAGGGTGTTTGTGTGAGGGAGTTTGATGGCGTCGAGGGTATGAGGGGTGTGATTTACAATAACCTTTAGCTGGCGAGGTAAGAGGGGTCGTCTCTGTGCTGTAAAGGCCCCTTGAGGCCAAGTCATAAATCTGAGAGTGGAAATTACAGCCTGACAATTTACTGCCCTTCCAGCACCTAATAACTAATTTTGATCCCTTTGAACTCCCGTACGAGGACCTGCCACACCTCCGTGGCCTCCCATCACACCATCATCCGTAGCCTGCAGCCTCTAACCTCCAAAATTCAGGAGGCAGTGTGGGATTAAATTAGTGGAATTCTGCCGTAGTAATAGAGGATGAAGAAGGAGGAGTTATTTTGTGCCTCGTGGAGGCAAGAGCAGTTTATTTTGTGCAGCCTCAAGGCGAGAATGTTACATCATTAGAACAAAAAATGAGCAACTGCACTGGAAAATAGGTTTGCTAAAAATTAACAACTTTGCAAAAAAAGTAGTAGAGAAGAACATTTGTCAGTTTGAATGACTTGATTTTACATTTTTACTCATTCATTCATTTTCAGGCTTATCCTGTTGGGTTGCAGTTGGCTGGAGTCTATCCCAGGTGACACTGGGCCAGAGGCGGGGTTCACCCTGGACAGGTCACCAGACTATCACAGGGCTGACGCATAGAGACAGACAACCATTCACACCTACGGACAATTTAGAGTCACCGATTAACCTGCATGTCTTTGGACTGTGGGAGGAAACTGGAGCACCTGGAGAAATTTCATTGAGTCTGCCATGTTGTTTCTACATTAGCCCAGAGCGGACAAACACTGACTCTAGATAGGAGAAGTTTCAGCTCTGCAAACTCTCCGCTAGATGCCACACAAGCCTACACACTTGACCTTGAAAGAGCATTCATTATGCTGTTCAAAATGACTCCCAAATACTGTCAGTGCCGAGGATACCTTTTGTATGATGAGCTGTGGACAGTGAACAAGCTCCTCTTACATACAAGGGATGTGCCTGGACTTTGGTGTGTGTCTGAGGTGTGTCTGTCGAGGTAGAGGAGTCAAGGTCAAGGTAAAGGAGCAACGAGCCTCATCTCAAGATGGATTATTTGGCTTTAATTCTGGAAATGAGATTGAGGCTATGAAAGGAAGTATCCAACAGACCTCCCTTCTTCAATGCACGTGCTCTCGATGTGACACTCTCAGATCCAGCGTGTGGATTCCTGACATAAATTGATGTTGCTGCAGTACACGGTGATAGTGTGCCCATATTAGAAAAGGTCACGGAGGGGGACTGCGTTTTATTACCCGATGAGAATGCCTACTCTCTGTTTTCCACATGTAATATTCTGTCACGCTCTCCTCATTTGGGTGCAATAATGCCGGGCATCCAGGCAGCTACCAGGCTGCATATCACTGTGAAAACACCCAAACAAGCGTGGCCGGAAATGTCAGACAATCCATCATCTATTACCCATGGAGAGCACAACGCTCCAAAGGGGACAAATAGTTCATGTGTGTGTCTTTTTTTTTTCAGGGATACAACAGCAGCAGGCCGGCTCTTGGTTGATGTGCTGTGACTCCTGCTCGCCTTGTGCAGCAGGAGGAGATGATTCCCATGGCTGATGACCCTGTGTCCTCTGCTTCTAGCTTAGCTGGCAAATAGGATTACTCTCTTGTCTAGGGCTGCAACTAACTGTTAGTTTCATCGCCAATTAACACATTGAAGCCTTCACTGTTTTTTTAGTTTTCACTGCCTTTATTTACAAGCTTACAGCATGGTCTAATTAAATGATTGTGGACAAGTTAGGCTATGCAGGAAGACCAGAATTTGGCATGTGAGTCGTGTTATACATGAGCCACAGCACCTGTATGTAAAAAACAATTCCTGTGGGGATGCCCAGATTGATCGGCCACCATCGTTATCTGCAAATATTCAGTACAAACATGTGACTGGAAGATCATGATTAATGCTTTCTAGTTGCCGATCGATTTGTGGTGCTTTACTTCATACTGTAGAGTCATTCATTCATTCATCATCCGTAACCACTTATCCTGCTGGGGGTCGAAGGAGGGCTGGAGTCTATCCAAAGATGACACTGGCGAGAGGCGGGGTCATCATGGAGACAGACCGAGTCACAGATTAACCTGCATGTCTTTGGATTGTGGGAGGAAGCTGAAGCACCCGGAGAAAACCCACACTGGCACGGAGAGAACATACAAACTCAGGAAACCTCTTGCTTTAAGGCAACAATGCTAACCACTGCACCATCGTACCGCCCACGGCATTCACAGTCTACGCTGTGCTGCTGACACCCAAGATTAGTGTCACCGAGTCAGTATCTGACTAAATGTCTCTCCTTCTGTTCCTGAGATATGATGTTGATTAATGGCCAGAAAATAGTTTTTGCAGAACATTATGATGTCACAGTGGAGTTGACTGTTGACTTTTTGGATATATAATGTCATCACTTCATTATTTTATCCAATTAAACATTTTTTGAGACATTTTGTTATGATTAGCATATGAATATTTTTACAGACAAAAAGATATTTTGCAAGGTCATCATAACCTTGTCCTTTGACCTGCAGACACAGACAAATTCTAATCATTTCATTTTTAAGCCCAAGTGGACATTTGTTGCAAATTTGAGGAAATTCCCTTGAGGCGTTTTTGAGATTATGCGTTCATAAGAATGAGAAAAATGCGAGGTCACAGTGACCTTGATCTTCGACCTTCAAAATCTCATCAGTCCATTTTTGCATTGAAGTGGACGTTTGTGCCAAATTTGAAGAAATTCCCTAAAGACACTCCTGAGATATCATGTTGAGGAGAATTGGACAGATGGACAAACAATTTTTCCACAATCCAAGCTATACCCCAACCAAGGAACATGGCCCCACACTGTTAGAAATCACACCAGTAAATGAAGAAAAACTCTACACCTGAAAACTTTAAAAGAAAACAAAGTGTATTTCAGTATCAAATTAATGATACAAAGCTACAAAGAGATTCATTTTTAGTCTGTCTTTCTGGGTTCATGTTTCTTCTGAGGCTTTATGTGCAGGCCGGAGGTATAATGAGAGGCTAGCTTGTGAACAGAGGTCCTCTGAGGCCCGGTTATGTTCTACAGCACCAGGCGCCTCAAATGAGACAAATCCATTCAAAAGAAAACACATTGCCGCCCCACCGCAACTGCAAATGAATGAACACTGCGGAGATGAAAGCAGCAGAACATGAGCTTCAGTGTAGTATCATAAATAAAAGTCTAGTTGCCAGATAAGCATGGCAATTTTAGTTAGGCAGATAACCAACCGAGACACTGAGCTGTTTGGTGCGGGCGAGATGCCACATTTGGAAAATTCATCAGACAAGTGGTGGGATTTGCAAAGATTACAGCAGGGAGAGAGGGTGGGCTTTGGAGCATTGATGATTCAATCCCTGTCCGTGCAGATAACCCGCGACAGCCATGATAAACAAAACACCCTCTGTGCATCAAAGAAGATCTGACGTTCACGTTCGAAGATCAGGAAGGCTCCATTGCTGGAATCTTAAAGGACTCCGCAGAGCACTAACAAGCTAGCGCTAAACTGATTTAGAGGGAATACAACAGAAAAACCTGGAATAAACACAAAGATAGAGAAAGAGGAGCTTAGCCATGGAGAGGTGACTTCCTCTGAATCTCCAAATGCAGCAGACATGGAATATGTGATTTGTACTTTCTTGACCCCTTGACATTTCCTTCTCCTCCTCTCCTGCTCTGCGGCCTTGGTGTTTTGTCTAAAATGGAAGCTAAGAAGCAATTTCCAGTCCTCAGGGAATCCAGCTTCATATTGACCTTAACCTTGCCTTCATTTATCACTAACCCTTGAAAGCAAAGCAATCTGAAGCTCAAAGATTAAACTGAGAAATCTTAGAAAATAAGGCACAATGGGGTAGAGCGACACTGCTCAAGATTAAAATATGTCTGAATTATTGGACAGGCATAGAAACTTTTAACTGCTTCAGTGTCTCTATAGCTCTCAAGGGGTAATTCTTTCCTATGTATATAAGTAAAGACTCACCCATTAACATTTACTACTATTTGACGACACTGATGAGAGCACAACTATAGTCTAATGGCACCTCAAACCATCAAGGTGATCATATAATCTTTCATGCCAGTTTATAGGCGACTGTAAAGCATTGTGTGATGTAGCTTTAGTGTCTATTTAGTCCTGGACTGACACAGCATTAAAGCTAAATGGCTTGTAAATATCAAACAGCATGAATTAACAATTACTGTCTCAGCATTTTGAACCGCGGGCGGCGTTTTAGAGCAGCTGAGTGAACAGTGCACGGGGAGAGATTACAGCGGTTGCATCACTGGCATTTCACAGTTATTGCTTTCAAGGTTCAGTCGACCCAAATGACAAAAAAAATAATAATTCTCACACATTTAATAGTAAATAGCTAATGAGGGAAAAATAGGGAGTGCTGCACTGGGTTAAGGCTCTGTGATGTTAGCTGTAAAAAAATCAGGCGCTCCTCAAGAATGGGGCAAAGAGTCAGTCCAACAATACTGAGGCACTCTGGCTGTAGTTAAAAATCCTTTATTAATACATAGATAACCAACACCTTTCAACCAGAGAGAAGCCCCATTTCCATCAAACACTTTTGGGATGGTACCTTTGGAACCAACAGTAACCCTTCAGACGTCCAGATTTCACCACAGTTGTTAGTTCAAGGTCCACGCAGTTTAATATATTCAGCTCGTTCGCTGTCTAGCAAGTAGCTGTCCATTAGTCACTCACTCTACAGCAGGAAATAATGCTTCAAAATAAAAGCTATGTCCCAGAAATTCACTGTACTTCAAATTAAAGTGTCTTTACAAACTAAACACAAGTTACTTGAGGTCCATTCATAATGGACCCGCAACTTTTGATGGATTTAAGCCCGTTTTTCACTCCATAAAATTAGCATTAGCATTAGCACAGTCAACTGCAGCTGTAAATGCACCATGCTAACCAAGCTAGCAGCTAGCATTAAGGTTAGCTTCCCCCTCTAGCCCAAATATGGTCACTCCTGGCTCCAAAAATCCAAGATGGCGACGGCCAAAATGCCAAACTCAAGGCTTCACAAGCAAAGTTCAGGCGTCGCAGTGTCCACATCATGTTTTTTTAATATGTTCAGGAACATAAAATGTAGTTTATGTAAATGTTACCCTACTTTTAAGTCATGGTTATCCAAAAAGTACAAGAAATATCAGATTTAATAAAGGAAATTAAAAACATATATTGTGGTCTTGGCTCAGCTTTAAGGAACAATGTTGTAAAGAAAAGTTTGTCCCTATAAACTCTGAAATATGGTCTGTTGGTCACCCTGAAAAATAAGGGAAATTATGTTGTTGAATGTAAAAAGCCTAAATTTTATTTTGGTGGCGGCAGAAATATTACAGAAATCTTAAAACTAAACACGAGGCATGTCGCTAGAGGTCACTGAACATGATCCAAATGAATAGTAGTATTTCTCATGGTATTTAGTGTCAGCTCATATGGTACAGTATGCCTAGGAAATTGGAGAGCTACTGGTCAGATGCCTTCGAGGGCTGGAGCCTTTAAGGTCACCATTTAAACCATCTAATACTGATTCGTCTCTGTCTCCTGCTCTTGTCTTCCCTGGTCATCTGAGCCGTCTTTATACAGGCGGCGTTATCGCTCTCCTCCAGCCTTCTCTCCCGCGCAGTCTTTTGGACACTTAGCTCGGCGGCAGATCACAGGGCTCCTGCATGAATTATATGGACTCGATTGAAAATCACAGTCGTGGACGTGAGGCGAGATGGTATCCCGAGGTGCCCGGCGGGCTCTCGACGAGGCGCGGCGACTGAGATCGGTTCCAGAAACCCCTCTCAGAAACAGCCATTCATACCATCGCCAAACCGTGCCAAATATTCCTGTATCATCCATGCTGTCTTGAAGCAGCAGCTTTTAAAGGTCAAACCGCTCGGGATGAGGAGGCTTTCATATCATAAGGCTGCTCCTTATACAACACAGTCAACAGTATTTGTGAAAGAAGATACCTTGACGTATATTCAACCACGTCTGCTTGGACAGATAAGTATGCACATATTCGATTGGCGGTGAAGATAACAAGAGAGGACATGCTGTTACACATACGCTCTCTAACACCAGTATTTCCTCTCCGTCTCTCTGCGGGTAAACACAGAGTCAAATGGCCTCTGGCGCTGTTCAGAATGAATTAGTGTTGAAGGCCTGGTGCTGTGAATCTCTGGCATTTTCTAAAAGGTCTGCAGCACGCAGTCGACCACCTGAGAGTCAGCCTGCATTCAGGAAACAGCGTTCAGAGCACACACACACTGATCAAAACAATCCTCACTCTTGTGTATGAACTAACGATCGTTTTGTCCATTTAAAGTTCACATAAATGTTTACAAAACAGCCCTGGCTTATAATCACTTCTCTGTTTCTTCCGATGCGGAGTAGCAGCAGCAGCGGCAGGGTCAGGGATGGAGCGTGTAGTCAGGCAGAAATCAAACATGAACACAGGCCGAGGCAGAATGGGATGATAATGCTGTCTGCTGGCAGCCAGGGAGAGGTGCTGAGATAAGGAAAACACGGTTGAACCCGCAGGGCCAGGAAACACAGCACAAACAGCTCGCAGGTGATGAACACACAGTCCCAGGCTCGGTGCGTGCTGACTGCATACGCCAACGTTTGAGCAATGACTCAACAGTGTGATCAGTTTTCTTGTTAGAGCGATAAAACGCCTGTGATTGGTTCCAGCAGGGGGGTAGTGATAATAGGCGATAATAGTTTTATATGTTTTGAATTTGGAATGAGCTGTTGTTGTTGACAAGGCGGCTCTCCTTTGCTGGGTCTGGGCTGATTGTGAGTGCTGGAGGGAGATGATTAGGGAAGGTATGCTTACACATGCAGGGCACATGCACACTGAGCAGATGATGTGTCGGGGTGCACAGACTGGGAGAACTGTCCTTGGGAGGCTAATGTCCCTGAGATCCTCGGGGGGGCTCGGTGGCCAGATGTTTTGCTTTGCCTGCTTGCCTTGAGTTTTGGCCCCAGTGTCCCGTTACAAGCAGCATCCATCACGCTGCGACGCGAAGCACACATGCTGCACAACACAACAACTCCTTCACTGGTACATGGCAGGTTAATGTGGTGCGTCTCTATTAATTTCTTCTTGTCCTGTGAGGCAGAATCTCAAGGACCGACACAGACGTTCATGTTTTCTGTAACGGTACACTTGATCAACTAAGTTAAATTATATGGCTCTATAGTTTGATGTGTAGGGCCACTGACTAAGCTTTGGATTTTGATGAGTTTGGGTGAGAATCTAAGTACAAATCCTTGTTGCTGTGTTGACATTACACCATCTTGTGCAGTGGCATTGGTGTAAACTGGTCAGATTCAGAAAGCAGCAGACTAGCGCACTGCAAGTAGTTGCAAACTTCAACTCGTCTAGTCACAAATCTTCGGTCAGAACTGGGTTTTAAGAAGACTTTGACAACAGCAGATGGTGGCGCACTCTAACATTCACTTTAATTAACTTCCAGAGCACCTTGTCACTTTATAATACAAACCAACTAACAATGGAAACAAAGAAAAAAGCTGCAAGAACATGTAAAAGCACAGAGTTTGTACATGTGCTTTCAGCTCTGATAGGAACCCTACAAAAAGCAAAACTCATCCTAACATGCTCCAATCGCTGCAGTAACAAAAGAGCACCCAGGAAGTCTTTGTTCGCTTGCTGCAGCTCTGACCGGGGCTCGGACAAGGCTGTGTTGGTGCAGGAGGAAAGATTACCTCAGAGCAGCCTCTTTCTCTCTCCACTAACCTGCCCCACTTGCCTACAGAGCACAATCGCTCTCAGTTGGGGCACGCTTCACCGAGCAGCGCAGGGCTGCAGTCCTGAGTCACACGTTCGGAGGGCGACAGCAAATAGGGGCGACAAATTTACTCAAGGAAAAATTCTGAGGCAGCAAATGTGCAAGTTTGTGTGAGGAACTATTCTGTGAAGCTTTTTATTTGCTTTCAAATCCGGTAAAACCAAAGGACAGACGTGGGTAGTATGTGCAACACTACAAGCATGACAAGACAGAATTTACCTATCTATTCCAGTATAGAGAGATACGTGTATATATATTCATATGAAGCATCTCCTGGCAGATAAATCTCACACATCGCACACAGGTGAGATACCCTGTGAGATATAACTCCATCTCTATGCCTCTGAGGCTGTGATGCACACAGCCATACACAGCACCATTCTTCAGCATACGGTGTGAAACAACACCAGAATACAGAGAGCAAGAAACACTACAGCATCTACCCAGCGCACAAACAAGTGCAGAGGCTCCCCAGTGGCATCTTAATTCGGTGACGGGGTCACGTCAAGGGTAAAGCAAGACTGATGTGCTGCAGAAGCGCTGTCGAGGAAAAATATGACAGAAAAACACTTGAAACCTGCTTCAATAATACATGAGGGCGGATCTATAAAGACAGGTTTGGTTGAAAGCTCTCCATGAAATAATAAGAGGGTTTAGATGACTCTTAGTGACATCTGTATCAAATCCACCTGCATTATAACATAATACACACTCTTACATTATACTGCAAAACAATGGCACAAAGAAAATCACAAGTCAGCACGCTGTTTGCCAACCAGCATGATTCGACGAATCTTCCCCATTGTTCCACTGCGCCATTGTTCTAAAAACCGCCCTGCTCTCACTGTGTACACAAACACTTCTGACCTTCTTAACTTGAGTCTTAAAGAGCTCATTAGATAATTACACACTGATTTTGTAATTGTTATTGTGTTCAGCTCTCCATTAAAACTAGAGCATCAACAAGGTCAAACGTCATTACAATGATTACGTTTACAAACACAGAATATTTCAGTTTTTGCCCTTATTCTGAAAAAGACAATAATACCACTAAACTGTTTACATGGCTAATGAAAATTAATATTCAACTAGTATTATGGTTCACATGCAATTAATGTGCCCTGCATGTTGTTTATCACATCAAAATGTGGGAAAGCGGAGCAGCTTGTTGGTTTATTTTTTTCCATTTGCAGTATTATATTTGGCGGTATGGCTCTGTTCTGGGGCCTCTCTGCCCTTTCTTGGGCCTACGCAGAAAGCCTCTTGCACGCCCCTACATGGAAAGCATAAGGCGGAGAGAGAACACCTCTCTGCCCTTCCAGGTGCAAGTGAGGAAAGCCTGAGGCAGAGAGAGCAAACCTCCCTGCCCTTCCATGCGCCTACATGGCAAGCCTAAGGCAGGGAGAGCAGCAGCAAAGACCTCCGGGGAACAGAACAGAGCAGCATCAGTGACAAACAGAAATGACATTGATAAGTCAGACACAGCATGAAAAGGAGGAGCTGGGGTGGAGGCAGGTTGTAAAGCAGCTTGTAGAGGAAGCAGCAACAGTAGGCAGGCCAGAGCAGGTTAAATAGGGCGCCCTAAAAAGATTTCATTACTAATTTAAGAAAATAGAATTGCAACAAAATAAGTGATACAGTTTTACAGTTTGCCTTTAATTATTTAGTAAAAACTAAACAAAAATGACCTCTCATTTCTTTAGTTTGTGAACAACAACATCAAGTCAGTGAGATTCAGATTCTCTGGACAATATTAATAGTTCAACAAAATAAAATCTACCACAAATAACACATTTAAATAGCTACCAAATACAAAAATTATCCCCTGGGATCTATATATATATATATATATATATATATATATATATATATATATATATATCTATATATATAAATAAATCAACAGGTGATTTCCTTCTTTTAGCAAAACCCTAAATGATTTTCTACTATTCACTTTTATATATGCATTACAATCTGTATTTTTGGGGAGAAGGGGGCTTGTAAGGGAATATATATGCTGTACCACAGTATTAATTGTAAAGTGCTCCAAGGGTACAACTTTGTTGTCATAGCTGCCTTGTGTAAATTCCAAAAGGCTAAACATGCAATGACAGAAAGTGGCCAATCCTGGTGGACTGCCAGCTCCATCCTCTGCACCAGTCTGCTCCCTGCAGTTCCCTGGCAGGCTGCTGCGTTGCCAGATCGAGATGCACCATGTGGAGCGTACCCTGGTGGGAGGAAGCGTTGCCAGATATGTGTCTGAAATCTCAAGGGCCACCAGGGTTGTCAGATATGTGTCAGAAATCTCCAGGGTTAGAGGGCTGCCAACTCCGCCTCAAACCTAGACAGTTCCTAGGTTGCCAGCTCTGTCTCGAGTTGCAAGCATTAGGGGGGCTGACAGATATAGGCTCTCGTGTGCTGTTGGGCTGCCAGATGTATGTCTCAGTGGGTGAAATGTGAGCTCTGCAGTACGCCGCCACACATTGTCAGCTCCTCAAGCTCCAGCAAGGTTTGTTCTGGCTTCATCGATGAAACTACGCTTGATATAAAAAGCAGCAGAGTCTGAAATTATTTTCACAATGAATACTTCCAAGGTTGATGCTGTTCCAAGACAAACAAAGAAGGTTTTGTCCAATGACCTTTTGTTTGATCAAACAGAGCATGAAACATTTGTCCGTCTAAGCCACCGGCTTATTACAAAGCACAGTCTGTACAGAGAAGCTTTATTTAACAATGTGCAATGTAAGCATTAATCTTTGATGGAATAATCCTGATATTAATGTTGTTTGTGTTCACTGCAGGAATGTAATCAAAGTCTCTGATTAACAAAGATCAATGATTTATGTGTTTGCTTGTTCTGGCAATTTGCATTCCTCAGTTTAATCACGGTAATGAAAACTGCCTGCAAGATGATGGTTTTATATTTCATGCTTACATACAAAGAGTGGATTTTATTCTGAAACCAGATGGTTTTTCCTTTAGTAGTTTCATTATTCTTAAAGGACCAGTGTGTAAGATTTAAGGGGATTTAGTTGCATAAAGTGGCGAGGATTGCAGATTGCAACCAGCTGAAACGGAAACGGAAGTATATCGAGCTTAACGACCCACAATCCCGTCATTATGAAGACAATGCCTGGCGAGTCATAGCTCTGGAGATCGGCTCATCTGGTGAGAAATCAACTTTAATTAGGGAATGACCACACATTGTTTTAAGCTAATGTAGATGTGGGGGAATTACAGACCTTTGAGTGAAAGTAGTATCTTTGTGTGGTTGTCTGAGGGTGAAATACAATGTTGAGCTCACGTCATCAGGATGGTCTTACCAGGTTAGCTGACTTTGGTGGGTGATGCAGAAAGTTCTGGTACTATCTAGAGTCAGTGTTTGGTTTGTCTGCTCTGGGCTACTGTAGAAATATGACGGACGAGGATATAAACAGCTCATTCTAACACACTCCCCCGATCCCAAATGGATCCCTTACAGACTCGTTGACTCAAGCCCTACGCCCTTACAGACCTAGGACCAATTCCATTTGTTCCCAATTCTCCCTCAGGTTAAGCGCTAACCTGATGGAGAATTGGGACACTTCCGCTCACGTGAACACGCAAAACCAAGGGGAAGGGCCAAGACAAGGGCTAAGGGGAAGAAATGGAATTGGTCCTAGGTCTGTAAGGGCTTAGGGCTTGAGTTAACGAGTCTGTAAGGGATCCATTTGGGATTGGGGGAATAAGTCTTATTTTCAAGTGACTGGACACAAAGGAAAACATACCTATTATATCATACTCAATTTCTGCCAATATATGGCCCTGAGTCCTACACACTGGACCTTTAACATTACCAAAGAAACTAACAGTTTTGTGGCTGTTAAGATTTTTTCTTTGGGAACACAAGCCGCTGCTGGTTGCAGCTAAGAATAGAGGCTCACGCTGTGAAGAAGAAGCATTTCCTCTAAAAGCTGTTTGATGAGGTTATTTTTAAATGTAAATTGTACTTGTTACTGTAAACCTATCCACTCAAGTAGGGCTCAGGGTGAAAGCTTTTTCCGTCTGCTTTTCTCATTTCGTTTTCTTTATTTGATGCATGCTGGGTTGTTGTGCACACCTAACTTTGCAGGATTGCAGGGTGAAACTCCGAGTGATGGCTGCAGAAAGCTGCTGTCAAAGGTGGAAACAATGGTACAAGGTCTTATAAGCCTCAAGTGTGCAGGTTTATTTCATTTACAGTCCTCATTTTTCTCTTAAACCCACACCGCTACTCACAGTGTACACACACAAACACACGTAACAATGTTAGACACACAAGCAGCTATGAAAAGCCGCTGTTGACGAGCTGAGAGAGAGGAGAGGAAAAAAAAAATCCATTATTGTGATGATGACTGATTTTGCAGCAGGATGGGCTGACCTTGAGCTACAGTATTTTCCTTCAACTCAAAGAGCCAAATGGAGAGAACCCAGAGGATGAACGCACCTCTTCATTCGAATCCAATCCCCGTGCCGACCCACAAATCACACATCCTGTCAGTCTGAAAGACGTCAACTTATCCTGAGTAAAGAAACAGCAGTGGCACGCGGCTTACACGGCTTACACAGGATAATGTAACTTCTGCACACAGACAAAACCTCGCTGTTGTGAGGTGTGCAGTTGGGAAGCAGCCAGAACATATGTCTCAGCAGTCACTGTGCCATCCACTCACTGCTGCGCTCTTAATCCACCTCTGAATACTATTACACTGTTTCACTGTATGACAGAAATCTCTAACGTTCAGAGCATCATCTTCTTCACCTGTAGTGCCTCACCAGCTACAGGTGATCATCTCCTGTGGTACGCCTGTGTTTATGATTCCAGTTAAAGCTGAGTGCAATGAAAAACTGTTCTACTGTTACTAAGACTGCAGCTAACACTTATTTTTAAGCATGCAATCTGCACATGGAAGGGCACCAGCCATCTCGAGGTCCAGTGTCCAGTTATTGTTATACATCTTTGGTTTGAACCTGGAACCATCTTGCTGACAGGCGACAGTGCTAACCAGTGCAGCCCTACTCCAAAAACGTCCCTGAAAAGTTCCGCCTCAAGGATACGTACAATTTCATTCAACTGAGTTTGTTTGTAAGAGGAACCTTTAACCATTCATTGGGTTTGTTTTTTACCAAAACAGAAAGACCCTGGTGCCTAATCAGTACCTCAATTGCACTTTTCATCTACTGTTCTCTATAGACTGCTTTCTGAATACTCCACAACCCAACTGGACCTTGTTCACAGATTAGTGTCCGTTTGCAGCAGTAAAAATAACCTGTGGATGCATGGCGACATAGAATTTCACTTCTGCTGTGTTTATTTTTCAGCAGCTGCTTTACACTGAACACAATGGTCTGTTGTTGTTACTGACTCTTGCTGGATCTAAAGAGAACCCTTGTTTTTCCCTTCTGAGGCACTTGACACCTCAGCCTGATGTTACCTGACATTTCCCGCTCTTGCACTCCACTGAAGCCGCGCTGAAAATATCCCAACACAAAGTCTCACGCTCTGTGTTTGGCCAGTTGTCCACAAGAATAAAACAAACACACCAAACAGCGTATGAGGCCAAGAAACACACGCCAGTAGCTGTTTCATTCCCCAGTGTTTCTCCCTCCTTCCTCCTGTGGCCTCATTTTGTTTTTTCTTTTGCGTATTTATGTGTGCGCACGCTTACATAAACACACATGTAATGCAAATACGAGCCCCGTAGACAGGATATACTGAGCAACAAGGTTGTTGTTTTTTTTTTTTTACCCCCCCTCCTCCCCATAACCCAGACACAGATACAACATCACAGAGGCACATCTGCATCCACAGCCACGGGAGCATGTCTATGCTAATCAGCTGGCGTGATCTGCTATGAGCTTGGCTCCAACCCGACAGGGAATCCTAGCCTACAAAAGCTGCTATTTATATCCCTCCCAAGTTCTCCCACTGCCTGTCCCTTTCATTAACACTGGTGCCGGCTTCCCCAGACAAAAGTCCTTAATTAAAATTGGGATCTAGGCAGCGAAGCGGCCTGGAAATATTACGAGCTCTCCCATCGTGTAATCTCTAAGACCTCAGCGTTGAGAAGGGCAAAGGAGGAGGATGACTTTGAACATATAGGATGTGAGGAGGGGCCGCCATCAAAGATTCATTAGCAGAGGAGGGTCTGGGTAATACACTCTTTCAAGGTAGATGAATTCTGTTTTCCATGTCCACACACGTAATCTTCAGGATCTCTGGATTATACAGCTGTGCAAAGCATCATTACGATTATGATTGAGATTAAAGTAGAAAGGGACTGAAGGAAAAAACAACTCAAATCTGCGTGCTCTGGAGATCAGCTCTGCCTATATTTGCCCGGATGTTCTATTTCTACTACACACAACAACATTTCTCTGATTGCCGCCGAGGCTACATTTATCTCCTGTTCTTGCCGAGAGAGCTACAATCATATGATAATGCTGCAGATTAAAGATGCACGTTTCAATCTGAAACACTCGAGTAAGAGATTTTTATGAGGAGAATTTCTAGAAACAAAAAGCAATCAGACGAGCGGCTCCTAATGACACGACTTGATGGAGCGTGGTTTCTTTGAAACCGAGGCCGCTTCAAGGTGGAGCGTCTTCCCGTCTCCTCTACCTACATCTGCGATGTAGCAACACACATCTCCTTGGAAACAAGCATTCTTCTTCTCCGAGCATTGTTACCATAGTAAAGCATGTGACCTCTCCCCTCTGGTGTGCTGCAACTGTTTGCCTTCTGCATGGTGCGGAAGACAAAAACTATTTTTCCCTCCACTGACAGTCAGTCATCACTGGCATCGCAATTTTAAACTCAATAAACGACGGCAACCAGGTGATTCAGGCTGAGAGTTTTTGAGAATTTCAGTCTCAGTGCAAGACTTTTTAAAATTTCACTTTATGGGTGTTTCTTCTCTCAACTTTTTCACAAACAAATGCTCAATAATGACGCACAGGATCAAGAAAGTCTGCAAGAAACAAAGTCACGACACACCTCCATTTGTTCTTCATCAAGACAAGTACCAAACTTTCTGACTTGCCGCCCCTTAAAGCTAAGCAATGTCAACATGTGACCTGTGGTAACCTGTTGCACATGCATGACAGCAATGTGTCCCACATTTTATTGAATGACTTTTCCACCATTTTTTTTCTTTCAGTATTCATGATTAAGTAAAATTTTTGATTCAAAGTTTCTACTATAATCTACTAAGTATTTCTTTGAGCCTGCTTGAGGTCCTTTAAGGTATCAATATATTGTGTGAGGTCATTTATGTTCGGAAGCAATTGTTATCATGAACAAATATTGTCTATTACAGAGCAAAAAAAGAAAGAAAAATATTTTCACCACCGTATCACCGCTGAAAACAACTTAAAAAATCTGCAGAATCCAGAATCTTAGACACGTGGGTCACTCGTCAGTTACTCGACAGACATGAGTTGTAAGTCAGTCGCTAGACACATTGGTTGTTAATCAGTCGTTAGTCACTTAAATCGTTAGTCATATGAGTCATTGGTTAGTCATTTGTCGTTAGACACGTAAATAGGGTGTCAGCTGTTTGTCACGTGAGTTGCAAGTCACTTGTTATAAACATTAATAGTTAGTTTTTGGTCACTTTAGTCGTTAGTCACTCTTCAGTCAGTTTTTAGGCACTTGAGTTGTTAGTCACTTGTTAGACACATAAGTTGTTAGTCACATGAGTCAGTAATCACTCGCCAGTCACTCATTAGACTCAATCGTCTTTGTCAGTTGTTAGTCACTCAAGTCATTAGTCAGTTGTTGTTCACTTGACTCGTTAGTCACTTGTTCGTTGGTCATTAGCTACATGAGTCGTTAGTCAGTAATTGGTCAGTCACTTGTTAGTTACGAATCGTCAGTCAGTCGTTAGTCAGTCGTTAGACAAACAAGTTGTTAGTCAGTCGTCAGACACATAAGTTTTAGTCACATGAGTCAGTAATCACTCACCAGTCACTCGTTAGACTCATTCGTCTTTGTCCGTTGTTAGTCACTTAAGTCATTAATCAGTTGTTGTTCACTTGACTTATTAGTCACTTGTTCGTCGGTCATTAGCTGCATGAGTCGTCAGTAATCGGTCAGTCACTTGCTAGTCACGAATCATCAGTCAGTCGTTAGACAAACAAGTAGTTAGTCATTAGACACGTAAGTTGTTAGTCACTTAAATCATTAGTCAGTTGTTGTTCACTTGACTCATTAGTCACTTGTTAGTCGGTCATTAGCTACATGAGTCGTTAGTCAGTAATCGGTCAGTCAATCACTAGTTAGTCACTTGTTAGTCACGAATCCTCAGTCAGACGTTAGTCGTCAGGCAAGTCAGTCGTTAGACACATGAGTTGTTAGTTAAGTGTAAGACGTGTGTCGTTAGTCACTTGTTAGCTGTTAGTCACGTGACTTGTTAGTCACTCGTCTATCACTCATTAGACATGTGAGTCTTTAGCCACTTGTTAATCAGTCGTTAATCACTTGGTTTGTTAGTTACTTGTTAGTCAGTCATTAGCCGACAAATGAGTGTAGAGGTCAATAGTCAGTCACTGGTCAGTCATTTGGCATTAGACACAAGTAGTGAGTCAGTCGCTAGACACATGAGTTGTTAGTCAGTTAGTGACTACCTGACTAACAAATTAACTACCTACCTGACAAACTCATGTGACATGAGTCTTTAGTCAGTCATTAGTCACGTACATCGTTAGTTGTTAGACACAAGTTGTTAGTCACACCTCAGTCACTCATGCTCAGTCATTGGTCAGTTGTTTGTCAAGAGAGTCGACTAATGTGACTAACAGCAACCAAGATCTTTTCCGAACCATAACTACATAGTTGTTGCCTAAATCCAATGGCTGACCCCTGCGTCACAATACAACGCAAAAGCCGCCACAGCTGTCACGGTAGTGACGCTGGGGGCTTCTGCCTAAGCATCTAAATATGACAGAGCGATAAGAACATGTTGTTGTTTCTTGTCTACTTTCACTGAAACTCTAAATTTTGTATCCAAAATGTGTACTGATGACATCAGATGACTTCTAGCCACCACATCTACTGAGACAGAGTTGAAAAGAGTAAAATCCAAACGAGCACATGAGAGTATTTTGTAAAATGTCTCAGTTTAATGACTCAGAAGTGGGTTCTGCCTTGTAGCTGTAACTGAGCCCATTGCATTTCTCACTGCTCGGGAACAGCTACGGCTCGTTCAGACATTTTATTTAACAAATAATTACTCTGGGCAAAAACAGATGACATGAAGCCTGGGGATATTTTTGGCTAGCTGAGGAAACACAATGCCTCAAATCCTGCCGACTATTATCAGGGAAAACGAGCATCACATTTGTTTGTTTCCTTGGAAACTGTTTTATTTTTTTGCCGCCCACATGTGGAGTCATATTCTCCATTAGCAAAAAGCAGCTATCAATTACATCTGCAAAGCCCTTGATTCATGTCTGGTACTTAATCACAAATGAGATCAAAACAACAAAAAATACAACAAAAGGTACACGGTGGATTTTGTCAACGTGAAGGTGACATTGATGGCATGTTAAGTAAGGTTAAGGATCTTCGGTTCTGACAGGAGACTGTAATGTTATCACAAAAATTCAAGTAATACAACCATTTATTATATCACCTGCAGGGAAAAGAAGACCTCTGGCTGTCAAGGAGCGGAGGGACAGAGGGTGAACATAGATCCTCTTCTCTTTAAATATTTCATGCCAGTATTATCTCTGAATAACCATGTTCTAAAACTGGCAACCCTGTCGGACCCCTCATCCTCCAGATTTCCTCACACGTCAGCTGCTGGTGAGTGAATTTGGATTTTCTATATTTAGAAATATTGTGCACCACAAGACGGACACTGTGCTTTGAGATATTAGTAGAGATCTTTGTATCAAATCTTTTTGTGTGTGTGCAGGGACAGCTCACCCCAAACTCAAAAATACATATTTTCCTCTCAACTGTGGCGCTATTTATAAATCTAGATTGTTTTGGTGTGAGTTGCTGAGAGCTGGAGATGTCGGCTGTAGAGATGTCTGCCTTCTTCTTCTCTTCTTCTTATGCCCCAACAAGAACTCTCAGATCCTCCACTGCCTGTCTTTTAGTTGTTCCCAAGGTGTCCCACAAGAGAACCGGTGAAGCTGCTTTTTGTTTTTATGGCCCTAAACTATGGAACACTCTCCCTTTAGATCTGAGAATGGCAGACTCCTTAGCTATTTTTAAAAAGAAATTGAAAACCTATCTTTTTAATTTGGCTTTTAATACGGGTTGATTTTATTTTATTTTATTTTATTTTATTTTATTTTTTATCACTGTTATTGTGTTGTTTTTGTTGATGTTGTTTAAATTGATGTGTTGTTTTTCAACTGTTGTTGTTTTGTTGTTTCTGATATTGCTTTGTTCAAGCACTTTGGGCTGCATTCGTGAATGAAAGGTGCTCTATAAATAAAGTTTATTATTATTATTATTATTATTATTCTCTCCAATATAATGGAACTCGATGGCACTCAGCTTGTGGAGCTCAAATAGCCAAAATAATATATTTGAAAAGCTCAACAGCAATGTCTCTTTCCAGAAACCATGACCTAGTTACTCAGTGCACAGTTTCATGTATGAACTATTTTCTTGCTACTGAACTACATCCTCAAGTTGCATCAACGTGTAGAAGAAATTGTGCATCTACACCTCAACCAAAGAGGACGCCGTTAATGTTTACATCTTGACATTACAAGCATGAGCCTCTCACTCATGAGTAGATGCACGCTTCCTTCTGCGCAGTGCTACAGTTGGTGGGCATGGGGAAATTATGAAATAACAGACCCCTGGGCACAGATATGGAAAGGGCCCCATCACCTCTCCTCCATAGGAGCAAGACACAACGATGGTTTTGCGTGTCTTTGTGGTCATTTTGTGTCTTTGTGGTTGTTTTGCCTTTTTTGTTGTAGTGACTTTGTGCCTCCTTGCAGTCCCTGTGCAACTCTTTGCCATCCTTTTGTGTCTCTTTAGGGTCAGTTTGTGTCTTTTTCAGTGATAAAGTGTCTCTCTGTGGCTACTCTGTGTCTCCTTGTGGTGTTTTGTGTCTTTTTTTGGGTCTCTTTGAGGCAAATTTGCATCTTTGTGGTAATTTTGTTTGCTTTATTGGTCACTTTGTGTTGCTTTGTAGTCATTATGCTTCCCTTGTGTTTAATTTGTAGTGGTTTTGCCTCTTTTTGCAGTTTCTTTGCAACTCTTTGCCGTCTTTTTGTGTCTCTTTGTGGTCAATTTGAGTCTTTTCCTCGTCGGTACATGTCAATCTGAGCTGACAATTTGGTCAGTTTGGTAAGAAAAAAAAAACAGTTCCCCACATGAAACTGCTCACAACAAGGTCTGTGGATTATCTTGAGTAACCAGGTCATGGTTACTAGAAAGAGACATTGATGTTGAGTTTTTCAGATGTATTTTTTTTGGGCCATCTAGTTCCATTATATTAGAGAGAAGGCAGACATCTCTACAGCTGATATCTCCAACACTCAGTGACTCACACCAAAACAATCTGGACTGATAAATAGCACTACAAGGTAAGAGGAAAAATATGTGGATTTGGTTTGGGGGTGGCCTGTCCCTTTAAGGCAGCCTTCTTTCTAATACAAATCAACTAGTTTCAATAGTTTCAAGGAGTGTCTATATTTTTCTTCATTCTAGTACAAGAAACTGTCTTTCTTTGTGTCAATTACAGAGAAATATTAAAACAAAGAAAAGTTTTAAGGACTTGAGTATCAAGGGAAATGACCGGATAAAGATTTTTCTAAAAGGCAGTTCTGCTTTCTAGGGTAAAAAAGGTTGTTTTGAATTTTTCAAATGACTCACAAATAATGAATAAAATTTGCTTCTGCATTTCTCTAATGAGCTCCAAACTGATTATGTGCTGCCTAACCTAGATTTTGTTCTGTATTGTTTTCTTTGATGTGATGATTATTGCTTTGATCTCCTGAGTAATTCATTTATTCTTCGAGTGCATGCTGCAGAGGAGGCCGGCTTCTGCAGCAGACTTCAATCTTGAGGCACCCTGACGTGAAGTCATATGACTTATGCATCTGGTGCAAACAGTGAGTGGTGGGGGTCCTTGAACGCACTTGTATGGCCTTATTTTCAGTGCAGGATCAAAACCCTCAGCTGGTTAAAGGGAGATTCATCCTCAGGAGTGAAGCAGACACCTAATGATGATCATGCTGTAGGAATGACGCTTTAATGACAGGGCTTTGGCCTGTGTGTTTATGTGTGCCGTTAGTGCTTGCCAAGCATTACCTAGTGTATGACTGCCTGGAGATAATAGAGCCACTGAATCAATGTTTTGTTAAACACACTGGAATCCATAAAATGGGAAGCAGCAGACATGTAATGAATAGCAATCGCACCGCCCGCTCACCTCTACATGCTACGCAGACACTACAGACACGCAGCAGAGAGCGACGATACGACCTGCTTGTGTTTCTATCTTTCCTCACTGGCAAAGAAAAGGTCATGATCAGCTTCGGGGGCTTGTACTAGAGGAGGAGAGGAGAGAGGAAGTTCAATACTGTGGAGACACAGCGGAGGAGTCATGCATCAACTTGATGTTTTGTTCCACGGGGGCTGAGAAGATCCAATCGGCTGCTGGCTCTGCTGTGCAGCCGCTGCACTCTGCCAACAGACCGGTTCTGGCACCATTTTAGCCTGCGTACCTATTTATTCAGTCCAGCCGCCTCAAGAAAATGTTGGCATTGCATGTACCTGCAAACCACAGATACATGACATCTTTGTTTTATATGTCTCATTTTAACGTTTCTCAAGTTGTTCAGATGGTTCAGATGTCATTATGTATTGCATGGTACCTAGGTGAGAAGGCTGCCAAGTTGCAGACCACTGTTCAAGACCAAAAAAACAACAAAAATTGTTGTGTTTTGTAAGAAATTGGCAGCATTTCAAGCTGTGATTGTGCCACCAAAACTGATTTTTCTTTTAGCAAGGCATTAACGGCAATTCAATCCCTAATTGTGCCACAAAAACTGCTTGTTTTTGGCAAGACGTGAGGGCAATTCCAGCTGCAAATGTGCCACCAGAACCTGTTTTTAGTGAGATGTTGGTAGCATTTTTAGCCGTAATTGTTCCACAAAAACTAGATGTTTTTTGCAGCATTTCCAGCTACAGTTGTGCCACCAAAATCACGTATTTAAGCCAAAACATGTTCTCTTCCCTAACCATTACCAAATGGTTTAATGAAGCTCAGCATAAGTTCAATCAGGAAGACTTTCTTTATACTATATCCATTCACAGTTCTCTCTCCATCCCACTTCCACCAATCAGCTCTCCTTCTTAGCCAATCAAACTTTGCCACAATCTCCTTCAACCATTCATGTTGCTGCTGCCAAACTTTTGAGATTATCAAAAGTCCACTCGACTTCACATGCAGATCCTCAGTTCCCTCTTTGTCTCATCTCATCGTTACAATCACCACGAGCAGCATCTAACCTAATCTACCACGTCCTTACCAGCCTCTTGGAATATCACCAATGACTTTTCACATTTCTCATACTTATGCGCACACGTAAATAAATATCTTTTCTCTCAGAACGAGTCTCTACTGATTGAAATATTGCTAAGTCCCGACTCTCTTGACCCTTAGAAAGGACACAGGAAACGTGTTGTTTTGTACAATCCTGCCTTCACTGCACGTGGATTTTCTAGGAAAAGCATTTTATTTTGTGACAAATTTAATGTTCTTTCTCGATTAGACCAGCAGCTCCTGTGTTCAGCGAGGTAAAATTGCTGTTTTTGTCAATGGAATCTGGTGGTAGATGAGGACTGAAGCCATTTATGACTTCCCTGTTCAAAGGACTACCTGACAGCAAAGTAAAGCAGAGCAAATATTCACTGACGGATAAGTATCTCATACAGCCCCACTTCAAAAGATCCAAACTAACCCTTTAATCAAATCAATCAATCAATCAAAAAACGACTGTCATAACTTTATAATTCTGTTTCACAACAATTCAGGCATTAATGTTGTACTATCGCTATCATTAATAGTTAATACTTTCACAATATGATGCACTGCTGTTTGTTAAACTACCAAGAGCACCAGAGTAAATGATCTGAATTCTTCCTTCACCACTGACCACATACGGATGGTGTTATGCAAGGAGTCTGGTCTTCCACGTCTTTACCTTAGGGGAAGATTCAGCGATAAGTGTTCTGGATGGGAGAGTAACGGCAGACACCCTTCAGCTGTTTCCTTGAATGAATTCGAGATTAAAAAGATGTAGGTCTGCAATTAATTTGACAGCAATGTAAAAGCAGTTTGGCGGAGGCAAATCACCAGCAGCACTTCCTCCAGGACACAGCAGAAGTAGCTCACTCATGCAGAACCAAGCTGAGCCTGCAAATCCAATATTCCAATAGCTCCTCCTTTCCAAAGACAAATCCGTTCAAGCTTCACTGGACCTCGCTGCTGCAGTCAAGGTTAAGCGACAGACAAATTCTGCACAGCAAACACATCATCAAACTTCTGATAAACAACGCAGAGGTTAGAAAGTTTGCAACTTTTCTCAAAGCGCGCTCTCGGGGAGCGGCTGCAAAATAATCTTCTGGAGGAGCCTCGGAAAGCAAACAAGCCTTTTCATCTTTATTCACAAAGGCAGCAGCTACTCACGGCGAGCACAGCGATGACTCACAGTCACTGCATTATGGAAATCTAATTCACTAATTGAAATTCAAATTCATTTCAATTCTTTTTAACCTTTTTAACTACGTTGTTTGTGTTTTTGCCCGTGACACTGCATTTGATCCAAACAAATGTGTGATGAGTCAGAGAGGCTCTCGGAGCATCTGTATACTGTTGATTATACAGGGTCTCATTATGTGGATCTTTCCCGACAACAACATGCTCTCATGGGCCCAATGGTGGCTGAGTAGATTCCCCGTGTTCAGCTTGGTGTAGGTGTGTAACTGCACCACAGATTGATGATGGAGAACTAATTATTCTGAACATGGAGAACTAGAATCACCACCTTGTGATTGTATGTCTCTGCAAACTAGTCGATTCGCAGTTACAGTTTACATCCATGTCTGCCCAGAGTCGTATGTAGCCATGACAGCTGACAATGCTTCAAACATGGATGCTTCACACACATCTTCAACCTGGCAACACAGAAAGTCTTTACAATCAGCGTGGTTGCAAGGTCATCACCAAAGATGTGTCACCAGTTCACTGTCTGACCAAATGTCTCCCCTTCTGTTCCTAAGTTACGGCGTTGAGTAATGGACAGAGAAGTGTTTTTACAGAACATCATGATGTCACAGTTAAGTTGACCTTTTGGTTGTAACATGTCATCACTTCATCATTTTATCTTGTTAGGCATTTGTGTACAACTTTGTCATAATTAGCATAGGAATCCTTGGAGTTCACAGTGACCTTGACCTTTGACCAACAAAATCTTATCAGTTCATCCTTGAGTCCAAGTGGACATCTGTGCCAGATTTGAGGAAATTAACTCAAGGTTTTCTTGAGATATTGGGTTCATAAAAAGTACATGAGGTCACTGTGACCATGACCACCAAAATTGAACCAGTTCATCATCAAGTCCAAGTGGATGTATTTGCCAAATTTAAGGATATTCCCTCAAGGTGTGCTCACAAAAATAAAATGGCAGAGGGTCACACTGCCCTTGTTCCTTAACCTTGACCACCAAAGTCTAATCAGTTAATCCTTGAGTATAAGTGGATATTTCTGCTAAATTTGACAAAATTCCCTCAAGGTGTTTGTGAGATATTATGTCCACATGAATGAGAAGGATGCAAGGCCAAAGTGACCCAGACACATCACCTTTGACCAACTAAAATCTAGTCAGTTCATCCTTGAGTCAGAGTGTATGTTTGTGCCAAATATGGGGAAACTGCCTCACAGTGTTTTTGAGATATCTTTTAACTAACTTTTGACATTTAACCGCCAAAATCTGACATGTTTATCCTTGAGTCCAAGTGGACGTTTGGGCCAAATTTGGACCTTGACATTTGACCTTTAACCTCCAGAATCTAACCTGTATATCATTGGGTCCAAGTGGATGTTTGTGCCAAATTTGAGGAAATGCCCTCAAAGGTGTTTAAGAGATATCACATTCATGACAATGAGACGGACACAAGGTCAAACCTTTGACCTGACCACCGAAATCTACTCAGTTCATCCTCGACTCCAAGTGGATGTTTGTGTCAAATTTGCAAAAAATCCCTCAAGAGTGTCTTGAGATATCATGTTCACAAAAGTGGGACAGACATATGTAAGTATGGACATACGAACAACCCATAAACATGATGCCTCGGCTGTTGCCACCGCGGAGGCATAAAAAATGTTGAAATACTATTGACTGCAGCTCAGCAGTGTTTACTACATTCCTGGAATTAAATGGCCTCTGGCATCATGAACAATCAGATAAATCAATAGAAACACACTGTAACATTATACTATAACGTTCATACTGTAATATCAGCATTTTGTCGAGGTTGTATTTAAACACGCATAATCCGACTTAACCACTGCTACCCGTCTCTCGTCGTGTCCCCTGATATGCTGGGAAAACTTATCTGTGTTCATCACACACAGCTATAATCAACACCAGCAATGACCCACTCAACCATGTGATCTATTTCCAGTCATCTCATGAGCTAAATGTGGAAACCAGCCCCAGTGGCCTTGTTTAAACTTCAGATGGCATATTAATTAATGCACATGGCAAAGACTGATTCTATTATGTATTGACTGGAATATGAAACCCCATCCTACTCCACTAGGCTGAACTCCTCCCATCCATCCACAAGAGCTGGAATATAGATGTTATACAGACTGGCATCATTTTTCTACTCTTAAATCGTTCTCTACTGAAGTGCATGATTGACATAATTTACTATACTGGGGTTTTCATTCGTATATTTGCAGAACCGCACTATGAACATTACTGTGACATCAGCTGTGATGTGGATGCTAGAGTAAAGGTTTGACAGCATCAGATCTATGTATCTTAACTTTGACACAAATGTGATGTTGACGCTATATTGCCAAAAGTATATGGACACCAATGTCCTAATACATATCAAGCAGTAGCCAGAAGAATATATTGGCATTGTACTTTTCTGCAAACCACAGATACGTTGCATTTGCACATACATATCATATCAGCATTTCTAAAATGATGTAGTTCTGATTACATGAATATGACCTGACATTGTCACCTGGAGGTTGACGGGATGATGGATGGCAATGACAAGCTGTAGCCCACCGCTTGCTACAATCATCCCTGCATTTCCGGAGACTTTTAAGCCACCAAACATTTGTGTTTTTTTCAGCAACCCATCACCGTGTTTCCACCAGGGACAGTGCCACAACACATGGTTGTCTTTTACCGAGACATCACTATGTGTCCTGCCGAGATTGTGCCACCAAAACTGAGCATTTTAACACAACAATTATTTTTTTCCTCACCATAACCAAGCGTTTTTTGTGCTTAAATCCCAACGTTTTTTTGAGCATTTTCTAATAGAACAGATAAAAAACACAGTAATATTTGATCCAATCCAATTGTGACATAGTAAAAAAGTAAGTAGTAAGTAAAATAAGAACAATACAAACCCAAGACAGAAATGTGCAATGCCAGCATTTATTCTGGTGACAGGGTTGTGCACATCCAGGTTCATACCATGGTGTGAAAGGACTTGACTTGAGCCCTGACCTCAACCCAATCCCACACCTTTGGGATGAACTGAAATGCTGACTGCCAGCCAGACCTTATCAGCCAACATCAGCGGCCAACCTCACTAATTCTCTTGTGTGAATGGGAGCAAATCCCTGCATCCAGGTACCAAAATCCTGAGAGAGAAAGCCTTCTTCGGAGAGTGGAGGCTGATGTAGAAAATTTATACCCATGGTTTGGAATGAGAGGTTCGATAATTATACGTATAAGTGTATGTAATTGTAGCGTCCACATACTTTTCGCCGTGTGTTTCATTTTAATTGCCTTTTAAAATCTGGTCAGGTGCAGCAGATTAAAATTAAAAACATGCCTCTTGTTTCTGTTGATCACTGGGCCCTGTCCTGTTAAAATGAATTAACCTCAGAGGTAACTCTTCATCTCTGCTACACCGATGTTTATTGTGAGCTTTTGAGACCAACTTCAAGGAAGCACACACACACACACACACATACGTACACATACACACAAACAGTGTGGAGTCTCCCCGGGTGTTTTGCTCAATCTCTGTGCCTCTGAGACTTTGGGGCTTATCACAAGCAAGCCCGAACATCAAAGTGCTGCAGTGAAACTTCAGAGCTGCGTGACCGACTGCTAATACTGCAATCTGATGCCCCTGTAGATCGGCTTGGTGATTCCACCAATTGAACTTTGGCTTTCATGTCATATCTGTCCTTTACTCCGATGATTACAGCACATATAAAAGCAAGCCATCACTCTCAGGGCAGATGTAAAATGCATGAGTACGTATCGATTTATTGAGGGCTTGAATAGTTAATTAAAAGAAGCTGAAATGTTGGATAGGAGAGGGACGTTTACGCTTTCCTCTGGAGATCAGCTTCTGTGTGTCACGATGAAGTCACTTCAAACACACACAAAAAAAATGTCTCTGCACATCACAAGTGCAGCAGAGGGATCCTGCGACACCGACGCTCTCGGCTTTGAAGCATCACATTTCCATTGAGTTCAAATGAGCAGTGACAGGATGAAATAAAGTGGACTGTTGGAAGCGAGACACCCTTGACAAGAAGTGAAAAATAAAGGCTGGCGACAGCTGACGGACAGGTCATTATAATCAGTAGTGTTTGCATCACGAGCGGAGAAACCGCAGCACGAAGACAAACCGACTACTATCAAAACACAGAAGCAAAAGACGAGAGGATGGACGGATTGCAGAGAGGAGGCTGAGGGGAGAAAGAGTAACATGTTATTTCCTGTGTGCAGGATAGCATCATGGAGAAGAGGCAGGAAGTGGATCTGTTTGAGGAATCTGTGAGGAAATGAATAAAGAGACAGGCGCTCTGCGGCCATACAGTGACCTGCCATACATCCAGCGCCGTCATCTCTACTCACATCATGTCACATGTCCGTTTCTGTCCCGTCCTAATGGGACTGTATAACATATACAGGAGATGGTGGTGTATACATGCACAGGGGCTTCCTGGGAGGAGCTAGTTAGCCGTAATTAGACAGGACTGTATGGGACTATAGGCAGGCCTCTGCAATTTCCATCCAAGATTAATCTAATTGACTTTCTGCTACTGGACCCCTGACCAAACAAACCCCACCCCCCACTGACCACTACTGTGGCCTCCTGGGAGCTGGATGGTTTAGCTGCTCATGAGTCTGCGAGCCAGAGAAACATGAAACAGAAAGATGGTTTTCTGTTGGATTCGGATTCCTGTTGAAACTCCAATTCAGCAACCACTGCAGTATTTTATAGTAACATTTTTATGTGCACATGACTTTCGTCTTTCTTGTTAAGCACTTTGTGATCTCTGTTCCTCGTATAAATGAGAGGTAGAGATAAATATAGCTATAGGTAAAAAATCACTATGCATAGCTAGATGACTGGGGTGTGACGAATCAATGACCCACAATCCAATATCATCGACGCAAGAGTCTTTTTAATTTCCAGGGCTGGTACCTGCGGTTATTCTACAGGTTAGTTAATAACATGTCGGGCAGGAAATCCAAAGTGTGGGATCATTTTGAGAAGCTGAAGGACGAACCCAAGGTGATATGTAAACTCATCTTCATTGGTCGACTACAAACATGACAATTAATATCGTAAACATGTGGGTGACTAGTCGACTAATGGCCCTAAATGACGACTATTGGTTGACGAGGAAAATTCTTAGTTGGTGCAGCCCTTATTGAAATCATGTCGGGCAGACTTTATGATATCAGCAAATATATTGTTGTCCAAAGAATCCAAATCGTTCTCCGAGGAAGCTCGTGATTTACCCCCCTACTAGATGGCCAGCTATCTAAATAGATGCAGTAGACAGGTAGGACGAAATTTGGGGTTCAGTATCTTACAATTACTGGACGACCCGCTCTACCCTCTGAGCCACAGCCACCCCACAAATGAAAGACAGTGTTGCAGGACTAAAGGAGTGGCAGTAATGGTAGTCAGAGTCATGAGAGAGCCATTTTGTCGGACCTCTGATCAACAGAGTGTGACATAAAGATTTGTCCGACTGTTTGTCTGCACGATATCACTTGGCATTCCAGTCAGTGAACCCACCGGCTCCCACTCCTGAGAATCACCGACTTTTCCCATAAATACTTATTCAATCACTCTTAAAAGATAAAAAATGATCCGATAAGCCTCTCAATGTCTTCTGAACGGCCAGGGGCAGCAGCCAGTAATGGCATACACATCCACTTGATGAAGTTATTAAAACTGAGTTAATAAAACGACCTGATGCACCTCTCATGAGATTATAGCCAACAGAGGCTCGTCTGCATGTTAAACAATGAGAGGATTGTGCGGGGTGAATGGAGCATCTGTGCACAGAGACTCACCCAATACAGTTAACCAATTTGTGCCAGACGCCAGAGAAAGAATCTCATCTGTACTATTTTTCAAGAGGTTATTTTCATGAGGTGAACCATGGCGCCTTTACAAAATAATGAGGAAATGTTAATTTGTGCTTGTGGAAGTTCAGGAAAAGGTAACGTAATATGTTTCTTTGATTGGTGGACGGTCTGCTCTACTCTTCTGAGTCTCATTATAAATGGAAAGCAAAGTGATTTATTATTCTGCAAAACCATATTTAAGCAGTACCCAAAGTTTTCCACTGACCTTTTATGCAGTGACCCACATAAAGGGTTTTTAATGTTGAATTTTTTTCACAATGGGAAATCTATAAAGCAGGTGACCATGATGAAATAGTGTGACACGTGTGCAGAGACACATGATGAGGGAGCAGAAAATGGCCAGAAAGACTAGTGACTACAAAGCGAGGGTCACCGAAATCTCTCACAGATGGGATCCATTTTTCCTGTGATGTTTCTGTCGTTAAAGCAGGTCCACACCAAATGTGATGGAGGCAGAAGTGACACTAAATTGACTTTGGAGCTGAGATGAGGTCAATTTGTGCAAGCTGTGTCTCCATTTTTTTTTTTAAAGCAATCCCTGTCAAATTTAACTTTATCTTGCCATTTCCTCCAAATTCATGCACAGTGAGCAGTTACACAGCCGCAGGAACGCTCTCTGTTAGAGGGCAAATGGGAGAACTGGAGCTTTGTGTGTGTCTGTTCACATTCCTGCCGCCTGTTATTCCTCAGCAAACATGCACACAGCACGCTGAGTGATCATAATACCTAGTGTGGAGAGCATCGGATCAGAGAGTATCATCTTGTACAGAAACTTTTAGATATATTTGGCACCTTTGATGATTCATTACCTTTGAAAAATGAAAAGAGATAACAAAATATTTTTTAAAATAGTGCTTGCGGTTTATGTTTACAACAAACCGCGTTTCAAATCATTTCACTGTCGCAGATAAAGTTCCTTTGTCTCAGTTCAGTCAGGAACACTCTAGTCAAAGAAAACGGAAAATATTTCCTACATGGCTCTGTTCTGGGGCTTCTCTGCCCTTCCATGCGCCTACATGGAAAGCCTAAGGCAGGGAGAGCTGCAGCAAAGACCCCCGGGAATAGAACAGAGCAGCATCAATGACAAACAGAAATGACATTGATAAGTCAGACACAGCATGAAAAGGAGGAGCTGGGGTGGAGGTGGGTTGCAGAGCAGCTTGCAGAGGAAGCAGCAACAGTTGGCAGGCCAGAGCAGTTTAAATAGGGCGCCCTGAACGAGATTCACCAATTGGCTGCATAGAAAGGAATCATGTGATCTATCAGCTGACTCCCTTCATCAGTCAGCTGCTCCATCAGTTGATTGGGCTGTTTGAGATCAGCTGATGTAGCCGGGATGTGACCTGAGCTTGACGTGATGTCCTGTCTAAACTTACACTATGCTCAATTTGGTCTTAATTTTTAAAATAGCTCGTCTCTCATTCCCACAGTCTCCTCTCACCAAAATAACACAGCTAACCGTCTGGAGTTGAGGCAACAAAGTCCAAAATGCAAAGTTCACCTTTATGGATTACACTGATGCCGAACTGACACGAACACTGACAACAAATGTTGCCTTTTATCTTGTGATTCTGGAGTGATGTGAACTTGCAGGCACATGAAGGACTGTTAAACGTCACATATCTTGAAGGGAGTTTGGCGAGCAGGATGGGAAATAATCTCAAAAGGAATCTGGCTGCAGTCTTGCAAATAGACTCGACTAAAAACTCAAATCGTCTTTAGATGTTAGAGGGTGTCAGACTTCAATCTTTTCAGAGTCTTCTAGTGTATAGAGCCCCGTCAAAGTCAATGTTGACAATGTGCGATCAAAAGACCTAAATTACACTTCACCGCTGTGATAACTCAACCGCCATTCAGTAAAGTACAGTGACCTTTACTACTGTTACAGAGGCACAAATCAAACCCTACTTAGGTAAGTCTCAAAGGCCAGGAGTTTTTAACTAATAAAAAAGGTGTTCTAGGTGTGAGGAAGCCATTCTCTGCACTGAAATATCAAGGCCGCGGACACTGAATGCATTTGTGCTTCATTCCAAAGACCCAAATCACACAAAGTTAAAAATGCAAACAAGAAAAGGTTTGATTTAGCCAGAGAGTGTGTAAAAGCAATATTCTTTTGCCTCCCTTGAGTACGGGACGATTCAGTCTTGCACCCAAACAAATCTGATAACGTGCCACAGACTCGCTCCCACGGAGAGTTTTAATGAAGATTAACAGAGGGCAAAAAAAAAAAAAAAAAAGATAACAGCATCAAATTGAAGGGCGCCCCGAGGCTTAAAATAAGAATAGTGCTGGAAAAGTGGGCGCAGCATCTGTGACAAGGTGTATGCCAAGCATGAAATCAACATTACACAAGGATAAAGTAATCGTTGCCGCCACGAAAGTGTGAAATCTCATCAGGGAGGGAATACAGGCAGCAAAGCTCACACACACACAGGTGAAAGAGACAGGGTTCAATGACAGCCGACTGAAGCATCATTGAAATGCCTGTGACAGACAACAGGGCTCAGTGCTTGCCTGGAGACCATTCAAACTTCTTCTTCTTCTTTTGAAGAGTGACAGACACTTGTTAGAAGGTGAAGAGCTCTCCAGCCAACACAGGCAGAGAAGTTCTCAGGAGTGAATGTGAGACGTTTCTTAATAAGCCAGTTAATGTGGCATGGAGTCCTGAAATACATTTTTTTTTCTTAAAACAAGTGCAAAACTCGGCCAGTGAGGTGAGACAGTTTCACTGAAATTATCCACTATCTCCGCCAAGATTTATCTTTGAATCGCAGAGTTAATGAGAAATGTTCTGAGAGGGAAATCTTCCAGAAAATAAACTAAACAGTTTTGAACTTTACTTATCGTGACGAATCTTTCAAACAAGTGATTAGGAACTTTTAAATACTGCAACAAACTCTAAGTCTTAAAGGGCTAAAAGTTTGGTATTTTTCAACCTAGACTCTGTTTTTCCGTGTTTTTGTTCCCGAGTGGTTCATGGGAGCAACCTTTTTTGAAATTGGTCCAATATTGAGTAGAACAACTGCATATGGAAGCAGCCAAATAAGCTGCAATGTAAACAAAAAGTCCTTTTGACACTGACAGGCTCAGATTGTTACTCCAAGTGTCTGACAACACTGTGGACAGGATCCCAACAGAGATAGACCTTTTTCTTCACAAGTAAGGTCCTTTTTGTTTAACTAGAAACAGCCCGAAATCACCATCTCCTATTTCTCCATTTAAGTAAACGGTAAACGTATTTCATTTTTACAGAGGTTGACCTTTTTGCTAAAGAGTAAGATCCTTTTTGTTTAACGACAAACTGCCCCAAAGCCACCAGACTCTATTTAAATAAACAGTAATTTTATAATCTTAAAACACACTTAAATCAAAGTCGACAGAGACAAAATGAAACTTACAAACACTGTCTTAATTCATCTTTCCACTGTTCTAACAATCACCAACTCTGATTTGGTTGAAATAAACCCTTAATTCACTTTGTTAGAAAGTATGCTGGCTCTAAACACACTAAAATTACTGTTTATTTTAAATGGGGTCTGGTGGGTTTGGTGATGCTAATTTTGGGTCATTTTTAAAACTGGCCAAACATTGAGCAAGAGGTGAAACAGGTTGCAATATAACCACTCAATGTACGTCCATTAAAAGTAACCGCTTTTGCTAATGACAGGCTCAGATTGTTATTCTAAGTGTCTGACAACAATATTAACAGGATCCCCACAGAGATAAACGTTTTTGTTGAAGAGTACGATTATTTTTTGTTTAACTAGAAACAGCCTCAAAATTGCTACTGTCAATTCCATCAGACTCCATTTAAAATAAACACTAATTTAATCATTGTAAAATAAAGTTCGTTCAAAGTGGACAGAAATAAAACTCATGAAAGCCATCGTGGTTTATTTTTCCAATGTTCCAACAATCACCAACTCTGGTTTACTTTGAAATAAACCCTTAATTCACCCAGTTAGATGTGAAACCATGCTGGCTCTATACACGCTAAAATTACTATTCATTTAAAATTTAAAATTTTTGAGCTTTGGTTAAACAAACTTACTCTTTAACAAACAGGTCTATCTCTGTAGGGATCCTTTCCTTAGATTTGTTAGACACTTATAACAATCTGAGCCTGTCGGTAGCAAAACTGTTCTCGTCAGTCACTTAGACACAAAAACATGGGAGCTATTTAGAAAAATACCACACTTAGCCTTTACCATGTTATCTTGTACTAGCCTTTAAAAGAGAAGCAACAGAAGCAGAACAACCTCACTGGCAGATTTTTCATCCTGTTTTCAGCAGTAATTACATGACTCAACACCTGTGATGAAATCCAAAGTTAAAAGAGATTAGCAGTAAATTACAGGACAGATATTTGGAAACGACTTGCTCCAAAACTAAAGTGAAATGATTCATTTTCTGCTCTTTGGCTTTTAAAACTGTGTTCATTATGCAGTATTATGTTGACAAGTCCTCAGTTTCTTTGGGAACAAAGAATCTGTAAAAACAGACTGTAATTAATGTGTACAAAGTGCAAGAAAATCTCGGTATTACAAGAATGGGCGAGGAGGTGGCTGTAACGTTGGTATGCAGGGGTTTGTGGGTGAGAGAGAAGAGACATGCTGTGGGCAAGGGAAAATAGAAAGAGGTGATGGATGGCTGAGGACGGCGCTTTGGAAACAGTCTGCATTTGGAACAATTCCCATCTCACTCGGTGGTTGAGTAGCTTGTCAATCACCTCTTCAACATCAGAGCATGGCAGCTGCGACACACCCAGGAGCTCCTCTCTCCACTCACCTCCCAGCCCCCCGACACGAACAAAAACACACTTGCCACAGAGAGCTCTCTCTTAACAAAAAAAATCACGCTGCACTCACTCTCGATACTCTGTCCATCACGCCCTGGCACACTATCAAACACACTTTCCTCCCAAACAGGATTAATGTTGGCATTGTATATTTATGAGCTGTTATGTCGTGGATATGTTGAAAATGTAGGATTCTAAATGTTTCAACAATGCAATCATTATGTTAAAGCACAAAAACCGCTTGGTTATGGTCGGGAAAAGATCATGTTTGAGCTCTAAATGTGCCCTTTCGGTGGCACAACTGTCACTGGAAATGCCACCAATGTCCTGCTGCAACAAGGTCTTCTGGGAGCACAATTGCTGCAGAAAATGCAGCTGATGTCTCGCTAAGAAAAACACGCTTTTGGTAGCACATTCAATGCTGGAGATGCTGCCGATGTCTTGGCAAAAAACAACTGGTTTTGGTGGCACGTTTTAAGCTGAAAATGCTACTGAAAATGCTACTTTTGGTGTCATAGTCACTGCTGGAAATTCTGCCAATATCTCACTAAAAACGCCGCTTTTGGTAGCATAATCAATGCTGGAGATGCCACCAATGTCTCACAACAAAGCAATCTCTTTTGGTGGCACATTTGCAGCTGCTGTCTTGCTAAGAAAAACACACTTTGGTAGCACAATCAATGCTGGAAATGCTGCCGAAGTCGTGGTAAAAACCAGCCGGTTTTGGTGGCACATTTTCCGCTGGAAATGCCATTGATATCTTACTAAAAACAACTGCTTTTGGTGTCACAATCACTGCTGGAAATGCTGTCAATGTCTCGCTGAAAAAAAAACATGCTTTTGGTGGCAAAATGCTCTTGATAAAAAAACAACTGGTTTTTGTGGCACATTTTACGCTGGAAATGCTGCCGATGTCTCACGGGAAAAAAGCCACTTTCAGTAGACCAAATAACGCTGGAAATGCAGCCAATGTATCGCTAAAAACAACCGCTATTGGTGTCACAATCATGGCTGGAAATGCCACAATATACAAGCTAAGAACACCCACATTTGGTGGCACAATCCCTGCTGGAAATACCCCCGATGTCTCCCAAAAAACAACCTCTTTTGGTGACACGATCATGGCTAGAAATGCAGCCAGTGTCTTGCTAAATACAACCACTTCTGTCTGACAGACACAGCTGGAAAAAAAGCCAATGTCTGGCCATTCACCATCACATGTCAAAGTCAGCTCATGTATGTGTAATCAGAACTATGTCACTTCACATGTAGAAACGTTGATATGATATGTAGGTAATGTACAAATGCAACACCAGCATTTTCTTCTGGTGAGTGGGCTGTTCCTCCACCCATGCTTCACCATGCTGATATGGCAGCATGGTGAATTGCACCCTGATGCACAGACTCTCAGATACATGACGGTATATGGAGCAGACATTTTAGCAACTAAGCAGGTTACAAATGGGAGATCGCAGGGCGCCTGCTGACAAACACTGATCCAACACTGAGCCCTTTTTTTTTGGAGTAAAGGAGTTTCCACATGGCAAGAATCTACAGCTGAATTCATGCGAAGTGAACAGTGTTAACAACCCTTCGAGAGGTCGGTGTCAAACATGGTCAAAGTGTAAAAGTATTTCAAAATCTGAGCATCAGAGGTGAGTTTTGCCTGAGTGGTTTCTTCGCAGAAGGCATTGCATTGCTGCTGTTCCTTCCATAAAAAATGAATGCTTTTACACGGTGTTAAGCGCTTTGATGCTGATCATGTGAAAGTTGCTCAAGTTTTCAGACACGCACACGGTGCAGAAAATCCATCTAAAATCTCATTTTTTCTCCCAATAAATCTTTCCAGTGATTTACGGAAACCAGTGTCAGTCACTGCACCATTATCATGCTAAGATCACTTATCTGAAGAAAACTGATTTGTGTAGAGGAAGTCATCTTGCCACAATAATCAGATTTTCCACTTATTTTAAAAACAATTGCACCACTTTTATATTTCTATGTCTATTCACGCACAAACACACAAAAGCACTCAGTTAAAAATACATATAAAACACATGAAGGTCAAATACAGATCACTCAACCCACCGTTCCCATGGCACGCTAAAAGCCTGGCCATTAATACCTACACACTGCACACAACATACACTCCAACCGGCAGCTAACAGAAGATTTATGTGCTGAGAGGTACGGGAGGGTTGACGCAACAGACGTTGTTTCAGCGCTTTTAAGTGGGAGCACTTGTGTAAACATGACCATGAATAATCCATTAGACTCTGACAGACAACAACATGTCTGCATCTGATTCTTCATTAGTGGAGCCCTAATGAGCCGCGCATGCCACGTGACTGTGGAGAAATATCTCTTACACATGCAAATATCTTGAGGTTCATCCAAGACCGGGGCGGCAGATCAAAGGAGAAGCAGATGTGTGTCCATGTTGTCCAGATGTTTGTCTGTACAAATTTATTGTTGCTCCTCCGATCTGTCAGTGACATTTTCTTTATGCTTTCATCCATCACTGTTTGTGCATTTCTGTGCATTCTAGCTTAAAGGGACAGTTCACCCCTAATCATTCATCATTCATTCATCCGTAACCGCTTATCCTCTTGAGGATCGCAGTTGGCTGGAGCCTATCCCAGAAGCCCTCTTGCAGCGAACCCATGATCACATTAGACTTGGGCATTAAATCGTATCATTATGGTATATCGAGGTATGTGGATACCTTGATGTTCTTATCATATTACCATTAAAAAAACACCTGCTTGTCTTTCTATTAGAGCTGAGAAAGATGGTGACTGCGAGAGTCAGGGGTAACGTTACAGGACTGTAACCTGGCCAGCAACGACAGGGAGGGTTAGCTGTAGAGCCGACACACTTTCACATCTAACTTGGTGAATTAAAGGTTTAATTTGAGCAAACTAAACAATGGAAAGACTAATCAGGACGGATTCAACACTTTGAGTTCAGCATGTGCACAGCTGTATTTATCTCTTTAATAAGGAAAATAAGTTCCCAATATTTCCTTCCTATACACCAAGGAAAGGTATTAAGGTATTTAAAAATAGATATTACCCAAGCTTACATCACATAAGAACAAAAATGTATTCCCCCCAGAGAAAGAGCTGCATTATATATTTCTTTTGTGGCTGTCAAGCATTTGATGGATCACAGCCTTCAGTACAACACTGAAAGGTTTTCCTCACGAACATACAGGTTGAGTGTATGATCTGATGTGAATGCTAACATACCTGCACCAACTGCATTAATAATGCACTGCATTCTTTTAAAATAACAGGCTGACTTTATAGATTGTGCTGAATTATTCAAGGTTTAACAACAAATAGGAAAATATGTTCGCTTTGAATCACTACAATCTGTCAGGGCGTGGGTCAGATTCTTTCCCTGTATACAGTATATGTATTGTATATGCCCTACATTAATTCTGCCTCTCACCAATAATGTGGCGCAGGCAGAGCCGTCCTCCACATACTGTTCTCCAGCACCGTCATTTCATGGAGGTGTGGAATATGTATGGTTTTAAATTCGCGTGTAATCCTTCATTTGTTGTCCTTGCATCTAAGTGCAAATCGCACACGCTAGGCTAGAGCTAAGATATTCCCAGGCCAAGCAAGGCCTCCTGGCTTTGTGAATAATGAACTGTGCTCCATTCAAATCCCAGCTGTAATAATTTGCAGCCTCCAGATCCATTGTGTTTACTGGGGCACGGGGGGAGGAATCTGTTCATGTGCATTGCTAGCTAGCGCATAATGTAACCGAAGCCTGCGGTGACGTTTCTCAGACAATATTTGCAAAGATGACTTGAAGACGAAGGATCAAATCAAATCCAACAGATGCATCGTCGTCTCAAGACATTTGGAGGAAGTTGATGAACCATGCTGGGACTAAATTTGGAGGGGAAAATTGTTGCGTTGGTTTGTGTCAAAACAACATTTTTAACACTTTTATTAATCCATTTATTGTTTTTTTTTACAGCTGACTAAATTGCACGCATCGCTGGCTCCCCATCTCTCCTCATTCTCTGCTGCTCCTTCGATAGCTCAACATCCTGCCGTCCCTTACACAAGCCTGTCAGTTTGTTTTTAGCACATGTTGCTTGCAGCAGCATCGCGGCAGAAAACACCCACATGTTGAGGAACATCCTGACCCTCTGTACTCCTCTGAGCAGTGTTGGAAATGTTTGGATTTTCCCTCGGTAAAAACTTCAGCAGATCATCACTGTAAAACTTTAGCTTCTGGAAAAAAAACTGCTGCATCTGTCGAAATCTCTGTAATCAACAGCCCAAGCTTGCACAACTCCCATGACCTTTCATGGCCAAACAGAGCCTTATAGGATAATAAGGCATCATATGTTGCCGCATGGCTCATGGTGATGCTTACAGTTACAGAAGTGTTGGTATATTCCTTGTTAAAACTCAGATTTTTGGTCTTGTCTGGGTTAAAAACCTGCATCAGTCGTGTAGCGCTGCTCTTCTCTCGCACTAATCTCCCACGTTCCCCTCTCAACCTTCCCCGTCTTTCATTCCAGACACCCATGGGTGTGGCAAAGCCGATCCACCAGCGTGAGTCGAGACGAGCCGCAGCCACCGTCTCCACGGCAACCGAGGGTGGATGCTGAGGTCTTTGCAGGGCGGACGGTGTCTGTGTCGTGTGTTAAAGTGATAGCCATGTAGCAGGTGGTGCTCCCCTCCTTCGCGGAGGGCTGGAATGGCCTGCGGGGCCGCGGGGGTCTGGTCTGAGCCGTGCCGTGCCGGGCTAGCTGTCAGCTCGCATTAGCACAGATCACAGAGGCAGTCTGAGGCCTGCTTTGTGTCAGCATCAGGCTTATTACAGACACAGACAGAGGAGGATGTTGGAGTTGGGATCCGGGGACCCCCAGTGTTTTTTTAAGAAGCCTCCGGAAAGATTCTTTTATTCACCGTAACAAAAAGCATCGGATTCATTACTGCAATCATACCTTCTCTGCATATTGTCAACTCACAGCTCACAACCGCTCTTCTTCCTGGCACACTGTCTCCACTGCTAAGCTCCCTTTATCCTGAATCCTCAAACACCTGCACGCATTCAGCACAGTAACAAGACAGTGCAGCTTTTAAAGCCTCTGGCTCGAGCCTGGTAGCGCTACAACAAGAGCTACTTGACCACACACTTCACCTTTAGCGCGACTGCGACTGTTTCAGCAACCTGAAGTCTGCCAACATGGTTCTCGCTGCTGTCGCGCATTTAAACAGCGACTGTCAGGCTAAGCGGCCAAAACTACTGATAGAGGAACTCAACAGCTGCAGCCTGCAGCGTGTGATCAACCTCTGAATACAAAGAGGCACTTGTGGCTCACACTCAGCCTCTGAGACGGGTCGCAGAGGGTCAGACGCTTTTCAGTTCATTATAGAGATAACTGAAAAAGATAGCAGCAGAATATCTATACTGAACGTGTGCACAGTTGGTACTACTGGACTGGGGAAGGAGTGTGAGATTTCCAAAGTGATGTGACAAGAAGTAAAAGAGGGCGCTGCCAATCATGACCCAACTCAAAACTGTAGCTTACACGTGTAAAGTCCCCTCCACTCAAACGTGTTTGTCTATTTACAACTTCTAAAATGTCTGATCTTGATTATACTGACTTGTATCTGTGCAAAGTTTGTCACTGGAGTGTTTTTCACAATCCTTGCTGATGAGGGCAATGTCTGTGCACACATAGTAAACATGGCTTAATAGTGCAATTGTCTTTTGCTTGACACATTTTCCCCACAAACACAACATGCTAATGTTTTTAGCACAAGCCAATGGCATTTTACATTGTAAAAATTAGCCTAGTGGCTAGCGGACTTTTCCTCTACTCAGATGGAGCCAGGGACAACAGCAACATTTAACAAACTTTACAAAATTTGCAAGGCACAAAAGCTTCACAAGGTTCACCGACAAGTCTTTTTCCAAACAAATATAACATGCTAACATTATTAGCATAAGTCTAAGACGTTTTACAATGCATAAATTAGCCTGACAACTAACTAAGATTTCCTCTGCTCATACGACACCAGGATAAATCACAAACAAAATTTAAAATGCTATTTTTGTGGAGGCTTTATTGTCTTCAAAATGTATGTATTACATTTCTGGGGAGGTGCATGTCAGGCTGCGACGTAGGGTACGGCGTCAATTTGACGCAGAAACATAAATCCCACAGTATCAGGTTTCTTTGCTGGTGTTGTGTTGAAGTTTCTTTACCTGTCAATCTGTGTTTGCCAAATTAGAAAGCAATACATATTAGTGATGTACCTAAACTGGCTTCCCCTGCATACCTTTGAATCTCAGGTTTGAGGGAAGTGCGCAGACATTGCATCCGTCAGTAGAGGACAAACTCTGCACAGATACAAATCTGTTTCGTCAAGGTCAGACATTTTAGGGGACATAAACAGAAGAAACACATTTCTGAGTGAATGTGGGTGTTACCTATTATGTGGGAAAACCACATTAAGTAAAATACTAGTATTAGTGTATGAGCACATACTTTAAAACACATCAGAGGGAGCCTTTAAGGAAGCTATCCACGCAAGCCAGCTTCATAAATAAAGACTGATTTGATGCCAGAATTACCATATTATTTACAGCAGGGAGCAGGGGTGAGGTTGTTAGCAGCTGCTACATCTGGAAAACTACATGTGGTTTATGCCTCTGTCACAGACTCAACACATCCTCAGTGCAAATATATGTACAAAAGCCGCCAGGCATGCTATAATGACCGAGCATCTGAACACAACATGTTTTTATTAGCATAATATGGAAGCTGAAACAGTAATCTGGAATCGCAACGTTCGAACCAGCAGCGTGCTGTCGAAGCCGCCAAGATCATTAGATTAAAAGAAAGCAGAGAAACACATTAAAATGCTAAAAGAGAGATCATCTTCTCTCGCCACAAAAAAAAAGAGGAGAAGCCAATCCAATCTGTCTCTCAATATCTAGCCATGTTAATTGCTGTGCCCCTGGTAAACTAACTCCGGACCTCCCTGGCGCCCTGTCTGCATGTCCTCTTCAATCTCATTGCCAGCTGCGACATTATACACTTTCATTAAAAAGCCTGAATGGTGACGGGCTCACAGCTCACCTGCAGGGCTTTAGGCACAAATTATCTTCTCAGGAAAAAAAAAAGTGAAAATGTCGGCTGGAAAGTTTGGGCTAGAGCTCGGTGCCAGAGAGGGAGTGAAACCACAGCAGGGGAGAGTGTTTCTACAAGACACCGGATAGAAGAGCTGTGAAGTTCTCCGTTGGCTCTCTACACACAGACGCTCGCCTGGTAGTCCTCTGCGATCAAGCTTTTAGGGAAAAACATTAGGTGCTGAGGTGGTGTGGCCTCAGCGGGGGGGCGTCTCTGTTGCTGCTGGTTGAACTGATGCAGTTTTTCCCATGTGAACCCGCAAGCGGATGTATTGATTTTGAAGGGGTTTCATTTCAGTGCGTGATGGGAGGGGTGGGTGGTAGCAGCGGGAATACAGACCTGCAGAATCTGCTCCCGTCTGTTTAAAATGCAGTTTGTGTAAACAGAATATACACACTAAAGGCTGAAGAGCCTCTGATATAAAGTTCCAGGCGTACATAAACCCTGACCACTGCACCTCCACGACCTTGTAAACTTTACAACCCTGTTGTTTTATAGACCAGATGGATTTGCCTTTACAATCTACTTCCACTTTGTGTGAGAAACACACGAATCAATGGTCATCACTCACTTCTCAATATCAGCATTCAAAGCTGAAGGCTCTTAAAGGGGAAGCTTGTTATTGTTCAACCTGGACTCTGTGTTCTCATTTTTTTGAGTCTAATATCTATTGGAGACAGTATTTTTGAAATTGGTTGAGTAATGAGTGAGAGTGCTGCATCATTTTCATCATCATTTTAGGTCGACTGGAAGTATTTGTCTTTGCCACAAATGCTGCGTTCACACTGCGTGAGTAAAAGAATTTGTGCGAGTGAATTACACGTAAAGTCAACGTAAAGACAAGATGCTGAGTCACGTCGGGCAGCAAGATGGATGCATGCAAAAACCGGAAATTCAGCGGCGCCAACGAAACAAGCAGTGTGATTTCACATCATGTGCTTATTTGCAAGAGTTGAAAAATCTGAACTTCAGCGACCACTTCGCGTCGCAATAGCCAATCAGCATTGAGATCAAGCAAGACACGAAGGATGTATTGGTGGACGTTCATTCACTGAATTTGCTATTTCACGTGCGTATGATGCCAGTCAACGATAAATATCCTCCTGAGACCCTGTGTCCTCATATGAGAACGTTACATTTTGGGTTTACTTGACCTTATACTTCACTCTACTTAACCCCTTTCTTGGACAGTTTTTTGTGTCATCTAGTGGCAGTAAGTGCACAATACGCTAATCAAGATGGCAGCCATCTCTGCCAAGTTAGTCTGCAGCCGATCCGGACATAAAAGTGGATCCAAAACCTGATCACATTTTATGGTTGAAATTTGTGTATTTATGATTAATAAAGGTTGTAGTTTGATATGGCAACACATTTGACTGTGTTAGCAACAGTAACAATATAAGACGCCATAATTAGGAAGTACTCATTTGGCGACATTGGGACTTTATTATTGTTGACAATGTTTAGTTTTTTTATACTTATCGAGTCCTACTGGTCTCAGATAGCTTGGAGAAATGCATAATAAACAAAAATTTTGAGGAGGATATTCAGGAGGATATTCTAGCATTCAAACTCACATGAGTAATGTAACGTGAAAATTTGCATTGTGTTTGATTTGAAAAAACATAGCAGGCTCAGATTGTTATCCTAAGTGTCTAACAACATTGAGGAAAAGATCCCTAAAGAGATAGACCTTTTTGTTAAAGAGTAAGATCATTTTTCTTTGAGAGGAAACAGCCCCAAAGTCGCTATCGCTAAACCCACCAGACTACATTTAAAAAAACTGAAATTGAAACACACTGAAATTCACTTTAACCAAACTAGAGTTGGTGATTGTTGGAACAGTGGAAAGAACCTCTTCTCTTCTGTTTAACCAGAAACAGCCTTGAAATCGCTTTCGCCAAACTCACCAGACTCAATTCAAAAAACAGTCATTTTATCATCGTAAAAACACACTTGATTCAAAGTTGACAGGAACAGAATTAAACTAACAAAATCTGTCTTTGTTCATCTTTCCACTTCTCAACAATCACCAACTCTGGTTTGGTTGAAATAAACACTCAGTTCACCCAGTTTGAAGTGAAAATATGTTGCCTCTATTACACACGAAAATTACTTTTTATTTAAGTGGAGTCTGGTGGGTTGTTTGATAGGGACCTCAAGGCTGTTTCTGGTTAAACAAAACAATCTTGCTCTCTAACAAAAAGATCTGTCTCTACAGGAATCCTTTTCATAAGTTGTCAAACACTTAAAATAACAATCTGAGCCTGTCAGTGGCAAAAACAAGCACTTATAAATTGATAGTGCACAAATGCCCCGAGAGGTTACATGGCAGCCTTTTTCAATGCTGCCTCCTGCATCGCTTTCACTCAACACTGAGCCAATTCCAAAAATTGTTGTCTCCATTAATTACTTCGATGCAAAAACAGGTGAATAGGGTCCAGGTTGAAAAATACCAAAGTTGCCCTTTAAGTGGGAGTACAGGCCAGATGTGCACAAAAAGGCTATCATGTGTTGACTTGGTTACGGATGCTTGAGGTCAGAGGCCAGGGAATGTGTAATAGCCATTCATTGACTTCCTTTCTTAGAGAGGCTTTTCACTTTCTTTGGCATGTCTTGATAATTAAGTTCGCTGCCTCTCATTTGTCTATTGACTGAGACAACACGTTTAAATCTATGGTAAAGGTCACAGCACAGAAAGAGAAATGACCAGGTACCAGCAGGACTGGAGAGCTACAATGTGATGAGGAAAAGAGCACGACGACCAATCACATTAACTGCACCGATGTTGCGAAAAGATTGTCTCTGCATCTAAGAACGACATTTTTTAACAGGCCGGTCCACTTTTGGAAACCATCCTGGTATAATAGAGATATAAAGGAGGATAAAATGAATGTTGTTGGGTCTTTATAACCTGGTCCTGCCATTATCAACACACACTCTCACACACGCAGATGAACTTACACACACAAACAGAAGGGAAGCAGCAGTAGAAGAGGAGGCAGCCAAAGCTGGTGTAATTGAACATAGCAAAAGATTTTATTGCCACTGCATTATTCACAAAGGCCACTGCGTACTGTATCGCCTCATGTGAATGACTGCGGGGGAAACATAATGTTGCACGGAGACAGTGTGGGTGAGACGGTTTTTAAAGTCTAACACAGCAGGCTGTGGCGAGGCCTGGGATGAATGAATTTACCCTGATAGCAGTTTGAAAACAGCCTCCAAATGGACTGTGTTTAGCCCTTTAATCAAAGCGATGGTGGGGTGGTGAAACAAATGGTACGTTACCATTAGAGAGAAGGAGTGGGGGTCGCGAGACAGAGAGACGGAGGTGCAGAGTTAATGGTGGAACATAGGAAGGCCCCCGACATCCCCCACTGCTCCCATTACTGAGCACGTGCGGGATATAAAATTTAACGGCCCTGGAGGAGTGCCTTATGGAAAGGGTACTCCAGTTTCAGCACCACGGACAGAGAATGGTCAGTCTCCCAGATGGAGAGATGGAGGGAAAGCTGGAAATCAGCTGAGGCGCAGATACTGCACGTATGGATGAATAACTGAACGGCTCCATTGTCACTGAAGTGAAAGCTGCAAATAAGTGTGAGGACAAAAATGACACGGTTACTGACTTCCATCATGCCGTCCTTCTGATTAGGGTAAAGGCTTGGAATCATCTTTAACCTGACAGCTGCCTGCTCTGCTCCTACACTGTCTGAATATCAATGGATGCCAAACCAAACCGGACACAAACACTAGTGCTGATCGGAACAATTGGAAAACAATTATTTAAATTCAAAATACATACATACAATACATATAAGGATGCTTTCACACCTGCCCTGTCTGATTCAGTTCAGTCGATCTCAAGCGCTAAAAACAACCTGCGTAGTTGTCCCTCCATTGTGACATTAGAAAGTGTCACATTTATCTTGCAAGTGTACTCTTCTTCAACGTCTTGTTTACTTCCTGGATTTTTCCCACATGGAAATTCTGACCAATCAAGAGCAGCTTTCTCACACAAGGCATTTGATCTGGTCCGCTTGTAAATGCTGCCGTGAGAACACGAATCAACTCTGGGTCTGAAAGCAGCCTAAACACCCATTTGCAGTGGCACAATCTGTACTGGAAAAGCAGCCCTGTTAAAAAAAAACGCTATCCCAGCTGGAGACACAGTGACCTTGTCTGTGTTGCTGCATCACATCCGCAGCTGTCTGTACCAAAGAGCAGCGTGAAAATTAGCTCACTCCCAGCAAAATCTGGAAACCAAAACACCCCCAGAGGTACGCTGCACAGCACACCGACCAGCCAAACAAAAAAAAGACTGCTCGACTTCAAGCAATCTCAGTTGACTGAGGGGTCTCTGACTGATGCGCTCAAAATGCCCAAGGTTGGAGCCTGAAAAGCTGCTGGAAACACAACCATGATTTGGACATTCGGTTCACAACCGATTTTGATGTTCATCTCAGACTGTCAGCATACACACTACCTCACTTTAGAAACATATGAAACATACACGTAACATTTCCTTGGTTTGCAGAAACGTACAATGACAACATTTTCTTCTGGAAATGCCTCGATGTGTCTCTAAAGAACAACAGAAACAACAGTTCTTCTGGCAATTAGGCTGAAACAGAGGGAGCTGGGCGAGGCTTCAGGTGATGGGGGCTGGGTGACAAATGTGCTGATGATGGCAAGGATGTGACCCCGTTCTGAAGTAAACTGCAGGGCAGTCAGAGGATGGGAACACTCTATGTATGTGCCTGTGCAGGTGTGGAAGACTTAAAGATTAAAAGAAATAGTCACTGGGGTTTTACTCTACTCTGTCACGGTTGCATATGATTTCCAATGCCATCGGGTCACATGGCGTCTGAGCATTGAATCTGGGGGGAAAGGACACAATGTCAATGGCTGAATGAGTCTCTAGTGAGGTGATCAGCACTGAGGTAAGGCTGGTTTTATTACCAGCCCTGATTCACTCCTCCACTATCTCTCGTTATGTCTAATTCTCAAACAGGTCAAAGGTTTTCTCAAGGCTTTATCTGTTCAAATAAAATGTAATCTTGCTTTCTTTGATCCACCTCAGTTAACGTCTTTCAACACCTTGAACGCTCCACAATTGACAAACAAATAGCTAACAAGTCAGACATCTGACCAAACACACACACCAAGTGGACAAATCCATACCGCTCTGATTTCACCCTGAGAGAGAAATGATAAATTCCCAGCTTTGTATTCCGACGAGCCGCACACTAAGACTCCCCACCTTTCAAGTCCACATTGTTGGATGGATGAGATCAGGCTGCTGCAGTAAGCCAGGCAAAGGGTTACACCATAATTGCATCAATGAAGAGAGGTTGTTGGCACACTGGAGTCTATTGAAGTGAGTGGCTTGGCCTGTGTGTGCACCCGACTCGATCTCTGTGGGATCTCTGCGCCCTGTGCTTGTGTGTGTGTGTGTGCACGTGTGTGAAAGTGTGTGCATAACAGCTCTGTTCTGTGTCAGTGAGGTTTCACTGTTCGGCATGTGCTAACGATGGCTGACATTACACCGGGAGACGATGTGTGAAAAAGACAGGTTGGAATTTGAGTCTCACGTCGAAGGTAAAGGCAGGAAATATTTGACGTCTTTGTTAGTGTCAACAAAGACGAATACTAACATTGGGTGAGCCTGTCTTCTTAGTGCTTTTTGGCTTCCTTATGTCTGTGGTGCTCAGCCTGAAGCGTTTTTGTTCCCCACTGAAGCTATAAATCTTTAAAAATGGGTCATGAATAACATTTGGAAAAGCTTAACAATATCCCCCAAAATATTTTTTTTTGCAAATACTGCTCAAACAGTGGAAAATCGTTCCATTTTTTGGGGACTACTTTCAGCCTCAATTCAACGTGCCTATGTGAAGGATGGTGTATGTGGGATCGACCATAAGAACATGTTGGTTTTGGTGTTTTCATGTAATTTGTTCACGAAAAACATCCCCAGACTTATCCTTTAAATACAGAGCTGCTTCAGGATCCTTTCTGTGACTGTGATAACTTAACTACGAGCAGCTTTTCAAAAATAATAATCATCCATTTTTGTGTACATTTTCATGAATGTACTTGCCAGTATCTGAAAACTGAAAGTCAAATGTAAAGCCTATTTTTCTTGTGGTCCCGAAAGTCTCCAAAAGTAGATCAGGAGCCAGAGCCTTCAGCTATCAGGCTCCTCTCCTGTGGAATCATTTTCCTGTTACGGTCCGGGAGGCAGACACCGTCTCCACATTTAAGGCTAGACTTAAGACTTTCCTCTTTGATAAAGCTTATAGTTAGGGCTGGCTCAGGCTTGCCTTGTACCAGCCCCTAGTTAGGCTGACTTAGGCCTAGTCTGCCGGAGGACCACCTATAATACACTGGGCACCTTCTCTCCTTCTCTCTCTGTCTCTCTCTCTTTCTCTCATGTCCTGCTACTGCATCTTGCTAACTCGGCCATACTGCATGTCACTAACTCGGCTTCTTCTCCGGAGCCTTTGTGCTCCACTGTCTCTCAGGTTAACTCATATCGCAGCGGTGCCTGGAAAGTGGCGTCTGTGGTTGTGCTGCTGCCGTGGTCCTGCCAAATGCCTCCTGCTGCTGTTATCATTAGTCATACTTCTACTGTTATTATACACATATGATTATTGTCACACATGTATACTGTCAGATATTAGTATATACTTTGAACATATTGTACCACAGTAGCCAGAATCATAATTATAATTACTTTCATTGATGTTGTTGTAAGCTACTGTCATTACCGTCTGTCTCTCTCTCTCTTTCTGTCTCATTGTGTCATACGGATTACTGTTCATTTATCATGTTGATCTGTTCTGTATGACATATTTTGCACGTCTGTCCGTCCTGGAAGAGGGATCCCTCCTCAGTTGCTCTTCCTGAGGTTTCTACCATTTTCCCCTGTTAAAGGCTTTTTTGGGGGGAGTTTTTTCTTATCCACTGTGAGGGTCCAAAAGACAGAAGGATGTCGTATGTTGTAAAGCCCTGTGAGGCAAATTGTGATTTGTGATATTGGGCTTTATATATATATATAAAAAAGGTTGATTGATTAATGTTTACTTTTTTTAAATAAATGAAAATGTATCAAACCATGACCCCCAAACAAAGGTTTAGACCATGAATTTCGTGTACTGTTACTGTTCAGAAATATGACGGCATAGAAATAAAATAAATGAATAAATACAGCCTTCTGAATTTTTTTTGCTTGTTGTGTTGACAAATTCAACGTAACTGACGAAGACTAAAACTGAAGACATTTTATTTCAGTTTGTTTTTGTTTCTAAAGTCTGGGCTTTATGTTTATTTCAGTTAACCAAAAAATATTTTTTTACACTTAATTTTAGTTCTCAGTTTTAATGAATTATAATGACCTTGTGTGGGAAACAAAGTCCTTTCACTGTTCATACAAGACAGTCTGTATGTGAGGTTTGAGCCTTAATGATCTGTAACATGCATTTATTAATTAACCACTCTCTGGGAATTAACTGATTTGTATCAATTCTTGCAGTATGGTTACAAAACCACAAATTCCTGGAGGGACTGCACAGAGCTGCAGCACAGCTACATACAGGGTACAGGCTTTACAGTTACACATACACACCACTGGTGCACAAACAGACAGTCTTCTGTTCCTCCTCTCCCTTGTTCATACATACAAACACACAACAGCACACACCCAAACACACACGCGTACACAGGGGCCTCTTGCTTTCGAAAGCTCACTCATCCTTTTAATCGGTGTGGAATCCATCAAAGTGGGTCAAACTCCCTTCCCCATCTGCCCCGGCCAGATTTTAAATGCACGAGGGCTGATTAAAAAAAGGCCAAGAAAATAGGGCAAACGCCTCCAACACACACGTATACAGTACACACCACTCAGGAGACCAGCCGCAGGAACCGACACCGAGGGGAGGACTGCGTGTTGGCGAGGGTGTCGGGGGGGCGTTTGTAAGCAATCACCGTGTGCCAGTGTAACAAATAAAAGGTCAAGCACCTCAGCTTCAATCTGCCGGCCGCGTATCAGTTCGCCGTGTTTGTGCTCATTTGCATACAGCCACCTTTTGTTGTTCCACCAACTGACCCCGACCACATGACACAGGGAGGGCGGAGCATATGAGGAGGTGAGGGGGGGGGGGCAGGGTGTGACAGGGCGCTGGGTAAGACAGCTGGGGGGGATAAGCTCGCTCCCACAGCTGGGAGTATTACTGTGTGTGTACATGTATCTACATTTGAGTGACAGGCTACCACCTCTGTGTACGCCTCAGAGTGCAACGCTGTTTCTTTGCAGTCGTGTGTTTTCATTTATAATCACATGTTGCCATGGATACACCTGCACACACTGCTATTCAAATGAGAGCAGAGACCGTCCCCGCTAATCAGGCGCACGCACAGCTTGCAACAGTGGAAAAAAAAAAAAAAGGTCACACAAAGCGTCCACATGTTTCCCTCCGGATCAACGCGCAGCGCCATCCGGGTGTCATGTGATGAGTAGAGTAACTGCAGTCCGCTTTGATACATGCGCGGAGATCACCGCAGGGGCGGGACCCTGCATTTAGCCCATCATCATCATCTGCACAAATGGGGATTTCCAAGATTAAGTGTTGACATGCAGTCGATAGCGAGAGGTCACTAATACAGTAGGTTCAGTAGAGATGATAGAAAATGCAATAAAATGCAACTGGGGACTCTCGATAATTATTCCTCTCAAACACTTATAGGGCTGCAAATAACCACGATCTTCTTCACTGATGAATATGTCAACTGTTTTCTCAACAATCAACATTTTTTAAACCTTAAGATATTGGGTTCAATGTTATAAAAGTCTAAATGTGCCCGTATGCTCTCACTCAGTGGATGGATGATGTCACAGGAAGCTTCAATCTTACAAAGGTGTCCTCCAGTTTGTTTTGCTATTGAAGCTAACATTAGCTAATGTGGCTGGTTTTGAGCCGTGACTTCTTGTATTCTGGCTCCCAGTAACACAACAAGACGACATTTTCCTATGTAGCCGACAGCCCTGTGGTGGAGAGGCGGGTTTTGTCTCCAGCTAACAAGCTGACGTCATTATGATGTCAGCCCTAAAAGGGTCTGCATATCCTCCTAAATCTTATACACTGGACCTTTAAATGATTAATCAGTTCTCAATTAGCTGCAAATTATTTGACACCAGCTTTCTGCAAGGTCACAGGAACAGAAACTCAGCTGGAAAATGCAGTTCCTTTCCATGAGAGAATAAACACCGAGGTAGACAGTAGACAGCTGAAGCATCGCCATGACGAGCCACCTCTGGTGCAGCAGAATTAGGTGCTCACTTGTCACTCAAACTGCTGTCTGGTGTCATCAGATGACTTATCCTGTCTCGCAGACCTTCCCTGCTCCGGAGCATGATTGGGCCTGGGAAAGTGTTAAGCTGCGCGTGTGAAGGTGCGAGAGTGTGTGATTTATGCACCAGAAGACGCAGAGCTGAATCACGGGCACAGCGTGTGCCACTCCTGCTCTCAGCTTCAGCAGCGTACGACCCGAGCTTCAGCGTGAACGTCTCCCGTGTGGAGGTGAGCACCAGGCTAAATGAGAAGTAGCACTTTTTAATCAGCGTGCGCGGCCCTGTCATCCGTCTTTTCTGTCGAGCCAGAATGCAAACTCTCAGTCAGGCTGTCAGAAGGGAGAGCCAACACGAGTCACGGCTTTAACGGTTTGATTAAGTGGGTTGGCCCGCGCCGTGGCCGTGCTTACAAACAGAGCGCTGAGGACAGATGCTCGCAGACGAATCCGACCCCAAACAGCAGCTCTTTAGCCAAAGTCCCCTGCGGCCGCCATAAACTTCCAAAATGCCAATTCACTGCAAAAAGAGAGGATTACTTTGAAGGAGAGCGGTGAGAAGCAGCTCATTTCTTCCTCTCCACATTACCGGCCGGCCAGAGGGATGCTTTTGTACAAAAAGGCCGCAGGGACGATTAAAATGTATCTGACAATCTGTCTGAAAGTTGGCTGCCAACTTTGGCGCGACTTTGCCTCAGCCCTGATTAGATTCATCAGTGTTACCTCATTCTTTATCCCAATTTCTTTCAATTAACTGTACAGTATGATCCTCTCGTTGTAATATACCTTCTACTGCTGGAGGTGACGAGCCGCACGGACGTGTGCAAAACAATACATTTTAGACAGACAGGAGGCCAGGGAGCGGCCTTTAGGCAGCTGAAGAGACTAATCACATGCAGCGCTAATTTGACAACCAAGGACAAATACTGGGCAACAATTATATCTCATTTTTCAGGTAGCTCAACCCTGACAAACACTTTGGCAGCTTATTGGATGGGAACAATGGCATATTAAATACAAGGACGTGGACAAAAGCAGCTAATAGTCTAACAAAGGAAAGATCCGGGCTGAACTAAATATAAATGCACTCTCTATAAAGTGACACTTACTAAAAATGAAAGATGCTGTTTTGCGGTTTCAACAAGCGACAGTCTCCAGAGTCCGACTCACAACACTGGAGTCTGCGTGTTTGAACATTTACGCTCAACTTTTACACTCAGTGAGCTGATTTTTAAAACCCCGCCACTGCATTCATCTCACCAGAAAATCGTCCAGGGAGCAGAAACACTGCACACACTGTTTCTCCAATTGCCTCTTAACCAGAACAACTCTGTGAAGTGTCGCTTGATAAAGACATTACACTGGTTTTCCTGTTTTTATAACAACTGGCTGCGTGTATCTGTTGGACTTTAGAAACTTGTGTCACATCAAGAGACTCGTGGCTAAGACTCTGCTGTGAACCCACTAATATGGTCCAGTGGGTTCAGAGCACTGCCAACAAACCTCTCCCATGGAGGAATGTGATTGGATATCACTCCAGCACCAGCAAACACACACACAAAAGGCTTAAACTGAAGCATACACACTACAGTGTACCAATATTTGCGAGGTCTGTGCAGTAAGGGTGGGCGATCTGTCTCCTCTAATCATCACGCTGTAACCTGTGACAGGCTGTTACGATACCACAACTATCAAACATTCACATATTGTAGTTTTTTGTCACTTAAAAATCACTCGATGACACCGACTCTCGTGTGTGTTTTCCTTATTTTCTGCCTTATATGTAAAGTTACAATGTCGGATGGTCACATTAAACGTCTACAAAGTTTCAAATAATGAGGTAAATATTATTTAAAACAAAACAAAACAAAAAAAATCCCTGTTTCTTCTACTTTCTAGATATTCTGATGTCAGCTCATGACGGATTTCTTCATGTGGTCATTTGCTCCAGGCACGCTACTTCAAGTGTTTTACATTATGTAGCCCACAGTGCTACATGTAGCCACATGCTAACATCAGGGAAACATATCATCTTGGTTGCTGACATTGTTAATTTCACCCTGATATCATATTTCTAGTGGAACATGTCCAGTTGTATATAGAAGCTGTCGTTAGTCATTTTTAGGCAGAGAAAGTGCTGTTATACATAGTTATATTCAGGGTGCAAGTACACCGCTACATGTAGCTACATGCTAGCATCAGAGAAACATGTACTCTTGGTTGCTGACATTCTTAATTTCTCCCAGACATCAGATCATATTTCTGCTGGAACATGTCCGGTTGTATATACAAGCTGTATTTAGTCATTTTTAGGCAGAAGAAGTGCCGTTATACATAGTTATATTCAGGCTGCAAGTGCACTGCTACATGTAGCTACATGCTAGCATCAGAGAAGCATGTACTCTTGGTTGCCAATGATGTTAATTTCTCCCGATTTCGGATTATATTCCTGCTGGGATGAGTCCAGTTGTGTTCACAAGATTTTATTGGTCATTTTTCACGGTACAAAATGCTGCTATTCTCTGTTACAGTCACTCCACTTCTGCAGTGACGGTGCAGAGACACAGAGACGCTGAAACCTGGAAAACCCTGACCAATCGGAGCAGACTGGGCCTTTTTGAGGAGGGTGTCTTAAACAGAGAGTGAACACAGGTGTTCAAACACAGACAGTACGAGGAAAATAAAGTGCTTTTTGAACATTAAAGCATGTAAACATGTTCTAGGAGAAACCAAAAGTACAAGTATGAGCCTGACATACATCGTAGTGAACATGTTTTCTTGTATCTCTGTCAATGTGTAGACTTCTCTGTTGATTACAAAACTACAGGTTAGTGTAGGGAGGAAACACTGTTTTGCCCTCCTCGTCTCTGTGCTTCATGACATTGTGCCACCTCTACTGCCTCTAAATGGAAGATATAAAAGGGGATATCTGCTGAGAGTCGGAGCAAGATGCAGAGACTGTAGACACAGCTGTGTCGCAGACTAGCGAGCTCCCAAACTAAGCAAACTCTGACATCTCTGGGTACATGTTTGCAGAGTCTGGCACTGAACACTAAAGGAACCCAACAACTTCATCACCTCTGCGAGGCTGCCGAGTTTTCAAAAGGCACCTACTTTGCAATTTAATTCAATTTGCCCCGCCCGAGTTTATAATTGCAAACTCAGAAGGGCAATCTGATAATGTGAATATCATTAGGTGTCGGTAAACAATCTGACGAGAACGTACTGATTTGGCACGGCTCAATGTAGCGATGCGTGCTTTTTACAGTACCTAACCAAGCATGATAGATCTTATGGCAGGAAAATGAATTGTGATTTATGTGTACAGAAGCAGCCTGATAGTGACTTTTTATGGGGATTTCCCAGGACTGTAATCTGTGAGCGAGGACGCCTTTGATTCGGCGATATCAGAGGAGCTTCTTCCAACAGGTACGAGCCCTCGGGAGTTTTTCCTCACTAATGATTTGACATGAAAAGGCAAAGTGAGGTTTATGACGCCCCGCACAAACACTGAAGGGAAAAATCTTCAAATGGGTAAGTCACAGTGGCTGTGCACTTAGAGGGCGGACGAACATGATATTGGATGAGGTGATTTAAGAGGCAGAGATAATGATATGGTGGCTTATTGGGCTTCTGCAGCCCCCGGCCTTTCTTTGTTGAAAACATCACAGCATTGGCAAAACAAATACGTAAAAGCCTGCGAGTAGGGATGAGACGCTCGGCCCAGATTGTGATTAGACTGATGAGGCAGGTGTATTTCTACATCAACATCTCGTCTGAGCTCCCATCAGCACTCCAGCTCACTTGAAAAGCAACCCACAAACCACTCTCCACTCATCTCCAGCAAAAGCAGCAGCCTCTGAAATCACGCTGACTGCACCTGGGCGCAAAAAACTCCAACCATCACATCACCTTCTTGTTTTTTTTCTTCCTCCCTGTCACGTTGCAAAAGGCAACCAGCAGCTTCTTGAAGACTTGCTGCGAAAAATAACAAAATCTGACTCGCTGAAACATTTCCTTCCCCTCCTTTCTTCCACCCACAGTAAAAAACAGAAAGTGCTGGCTTAGTTACAAGAGTCACAGGGAACACGCTCGATCAATACCCACTGACACCGCTTCATTGCCATGCACAGGCTCCGGGCAGAGCTGAAATATGCACGGGCAGCCTACAGTGATCAATGTAGGGCACTGTGCACATGTGTCCTTATTTCTCTTTAGGAACAAGAGGAATATAATAGAGCGCAATTCAAATATAGATACACAGAGGGTGAGATACAGTGGGCTAAGCTTGAATAATTGAACATCATTATACAGTATGAAGATCTCACAATTTCACCCTCAGATGCTTTATTTAACAAGCTGAAGTGTGAAGCCATTGCAATTCTTTTGTGATACTCTGCTTTTAGGATTTAAAGTATATAAAAATAGAGTCCCTTATGGTATGTTTTTATGATGGCTGGGTGCACGTATGGACTCCTTTGCATCCACTTTATGCAACGAGACATTATGAAAGAGCACGTCTCTCTTTTTCCAGCTATAATGCAAAAAAAAGCAGTGGGCTGAAATGCAACACAAAGTCGTGCAAAATTAGGACTGAGCCATCATGGGAGTGTGAGGGTCTGCACATGCACGCAGGTAGGAAACACCCAACAGCCAGAGCTCTGCAGGCAATCCTGTGCATGCCAACACCCCTAAACATGCCACAATAACAGCCACAAAGCGTCAACAAGGAGAGGAAAACATGAACTGCTATAGAAGAAGCAGCAGCTGACATCTGAGTTATGAACCAGAGGGATGGAAAAATCCACTGTGAACTTGCCTGGAATGTGTAAAACCTCGTCCCATTCGGCGGGTGCACCTTCGGGGAGTTGGTCCCCGTACTCATGTCTGAGAAAATCATAATCCCTTTGATGGGCCAACAATCCACAGCTGTATCAGCCAGACGCAGTGTGCTTCACGGAAACTCTTAAAAGCGACCCGAGGCAGGAGGCGAGCGCTCGGATCAGCCCCTGACCCGATGCTGCGCTCCCGGCATCAGCCGGTGGAGAGCTCAGGTGGAGATGGAGATGCGCAGCGACGCTCCGAGGGAAAGAAAGAAGGAAACGAGGAGACTCTCTGGGCTGATTTGAATGTGCCCTCCTCACGCATGTAGGTGACTATGCTGCGTGTCCTTCTAGCGATTTGCCTGGAGAGTAAAACCCGCGGAGAGACAGCGGCTCCATGGTGCCCCGACGCCCGCTGCAAGCAGCTCTGGCAGCGGCTCGGATGGGTCCGTCTGTGCGCGGATTATCGCCTCCCTCCTCCTCCTCCTCCTCCGGCTTCACCAATAATCAGTCAGAGCATCACGACACGGCTCAGCCAACAACATACCCGGGTGCCTCGATTGGCAGCACAGACACACGTTCACTCTGTTTTTACACTGTAAAAACTGTTGACTTGGTACAAAGTCATGAAAACACAGGGCCGTAACCACATATTTAAGATTGGGGGGGCCCATTTTCAATTGACCTACAAGTGGGTCTACAGTCTGTGTTTGAAGGATATATCCATTTAGAGAGCCGGCACATGATGAAAAGTGATGAATTTTTTGTGACATACTGCACTACGATTTTTTTATGACACAGTAACACTTAACAAAAACTGAAGACTGTTTTGAGGTGTCAATCAGTTGCTAAGAAAAGCCATTATTGCATCTAAACAGCATACGAAGCTGAAAAACACACTGTTGGAAATGGCAAAATTACTTTTAGGACCTTGCTGCTCAATGGTAAGTCGATCCCTTTGACAAGACGCAAACTTTATGTTAGAAATAAAACAAGTGCAAAGGGTGGATCGCAGCGGTCGAACCAAAGAAGTGGACATCACTGGGAAACTCCAGGGTACATAGCGCTTGTTACGTTACTGTAAGTTGCGCATTGTTTTAGTAGAATGAAGAAAAACACAAAGCATACACAAATACCAATGCACTGCTGTCTCTCTGTTAACAGCAAAAACCTGCAAAAATTTTGGGTTTACCTAAGGTGTCTGTTTCTTTGGTATGACTGCTACAATCCACACCTGGACCTTAATTTCCAACCTCAACTTTATACTTTGAACAGCTGAACAGCAAGGTCCAAAGCTGATTTCGGTGTTTCCCCCAGTGTGTTCTTCACCCTAAGAGGACTCAAGGTCAGTGTTTCATATGCTGTTTACATGCAGTATTGGCTGGACTGGAAGTTTAGATGGAACGACGATGTTGTTTCCTAGCAACTGAAGGAAACCTTGAAACGGTCGATAATGATCGACAGTAACTTACCTACACAGTACACATACAACCATTTCTCTTACATTTGAAAGAAATAAAATGGAGACACAGAGCAGTGTTTGACATTGATTGTACCAACAGCAGTCAGGCAGCAATGACTTGTGCTGGTGTACAGCAACACCGCTGGCACAAACCAAACACTGAACTGCAGTAAAACCTAATACCACATCCACCAGTAACATTAATGGCGATTTGTTACATCTATTACTGTAATTATTGTTGAATAGCAGTGTGGGGTTGCCTTTCGTGGCAGAAAAAGTCCTGAATTAAAACAAAAATAAAGCCAAATTTCTTAATAAAATTAATACTAAATCTGTTTGTTTTTTATTTCTCATTGTTAAAGTAACAATACTCCTAAGTATATTCTGCTCTGGAGATAAAGCTAGGATTTACAGTTTTAAATATCTAACCTTGATTATTAAATGACTTGCATGTTGTCATAGGTGAGTATTTTTTGCAGTGTAGCTCTGTACTGATTGGAGGAGGAGAGGGCTGCCCGAATTCCTTAACTGTGGCAATTTTCTCTGTGGACCAAGATGAGAAGTTATCACTGTCTGAACACACTGTGTGTGAACGACGGCCTCGTGTGTTCACTCAGAGGGAGGAAGGTGATGTTATTGTTCCATTTCATGTGCAGAGCGGCTGCAGGAGGAAACATTGATCACAACATGAAGGTTTACAGGTGTTTTTATGGGTAAATATGTCGGTTGGAACCAAATACATTTAGCTGACCATTATGAGGCGTCTTGTCTGAGTGTGAATTACACTAATTCAACAATATGCTTTATTATTTCTAGTTGTTTCTTGGGCCATTTTTTTTTAGTTCATTTTTGTCTTGAAACTTTTAGAAAACATAACACACATGAGCTGTTAGAGAATCAGCCAATAAATTTTTATTTTTCATTTAATGTAACTTCATTTTTTTTCTTGAGTCAGTTCCCTCCATGTGCAAACTGCCCTCCAGCCATGTGACTACTGCAAGTATACAAACTTAAAAAAAGAAAAGAAAGTGAAGTAAAGTGAAATGAAGTAAAGTAAAATACAATAAAATTCAAAAATACAATACAGTAACATAAAGTAAAGAAAAATAAAATAAAGTACAGTAAAGTAAAATAAAGAAGTAAAGTGAAGTCAAATGAAGTAAAGTAAAATAAAATTTACAAAATAAAATAAAATAAAGCAAAACAAAGCAAAGTAAATAAAATATAGTAAAGTAAAGAAAAATAAAATAAAATAAAACAAAGTACAGTAAAATAAAATAAAGTAAAATAAAAGACATAAAATACTAACATTATACTTAGAAGACATGATCCATTTCAAGAAAACGAGTTTTTATGTGTCATTTTTATTCAACAGTATTAAATCACTATTAAATTCAAAATTTAGCGAGATTAAGTGTCCAAAATCTGGATTGGACAAAGAAAACAGCAAAAATGTCACATAAAAGGCCTCTTTTTTTTTTATATAATAAACATTCTGCGTGTCATATTCTGACAGGGACGCAAAAATCACAATACTTGAAGAAGCGCCCTGATGTTTTCATTTCTCATAAATGCACCTCGTTTTTTTAAAATGGAGAAACACAGTGACGTCTTCCTTCCACCAGCAGATCTCCAGCCACCGTCCATTATCGAGCCGTCTCTGAAACATTTCCATCCTTTCACAGCCTCTTGCTTTAGAAGCATTTCCTCAGACCTGCCATGTTCCCATGCAGTTGGCCTGTATTGATTTGTTTTTTGTTTTTTTGATGACGCACTTTTAGGTTTTTATGAAATACAACTGCTCCAGCCAATTTCAGACAAGCACACTGCCTAGAAACGGCTTTTATCTGCAATTTTACATGAAGAAAATCACTTCCACTCCAACAGACTTCCAACCAGCAGTGACACATCTCCACTTTTCATCCAATTTTTTTTCTCGTCAAGTGGTCTTTCCATGAGAGTAATCCACATTTGCTGAATTTGTTGATCCTAACTCCCAAGAGCCATCTTGAGGAGAAACACACCTTAAAAATGGCATTATTTCCTTTGTTCCGCTGAACTCTGTGAAAGCATTCAAGTGAACGCGTATCCTGATGAGGTGGAATGTGATAATTGGATCAAAAAGCAAAGTGTTCAGCTTTTCTTCAGCGATCAAATCCAGTTTAGTCACTACAGGAACGACCCAAGCAGTCGGTGCTCTGGCCTGATTTGGTACTGTTAGACACAGCTCAGTGAGCTTGATTAAGCTGAGTGGGTTGAACTCGCAGCGAGCCTCGCACTCTTAGGAGGGATTTGGTTCTGGGAAACTTCAAAGTGTTTGCTCTTTACATCGCAGGTTAACAGCATTTCCAGCTGTGGAGCAGCGGCTCCCATTAACCAGCCTGAGCTGAGTTTTCACTCCTGACCCAAAAATAATTCAGACGGCTCCTCAAGCTCACACTGTGCTGTAATACCAGGCATCCAGTGTGGGCTCACCCCTACACTGTGACGATAAAGTAAGAGCCAAAGACAAGACACTTAGGAAGGATGCGTACAAATTTAAGGATGGGAGCTCAAAGGTGTCAAAAATCATCTTCCATACTCCCCTGTCTCTTTTTCAGAGAAATGGATGTTGGGACTAGATCGCTACCTCCTGATCTACCCAGAGTGGTGTCAGGAGAGAGCTGGGCAGAGACGCTCCAGATGTGATCCATCAGAGTCTGTGACCCAGCCTATAACTTCCTATGATGCACCGGGTGTCACAGCAGGCTGGTGTCCAGCGGTAGCACCAGGTCTAAGCTGTGTCAAGGCAGCAACATAAAGTTTGCTGATCTGGTCAGCAAGTCAGGGCTGACAGATATCTTTCCCTTCTTCACCTCAGTCTGTGATGAATATGGAAAAGTTGATCATGTTAGTGCAGGGCTACCCAGAGCTTTACATCTTTCCCACAGACGACAGGCCTTCACACTTATAAACAGCTCCTGGAAGAAGATCAGCTGTGCTCTCAGGATTTCAGGTGAATAGGTTGTACAGTGCTCGTTAAAGTTGTTAGCAATCTCAAACACAACCTGCCGCCGTGCTCTTGAAAGCTGGCACAAAAAAGGCACAAGAGTAGCACCGAGCGCCCGACCTTGTGTTTCCCAGGTGGTTCAAGACGCAGCATGTGTACGAGCTCTAATTTCCAAGGCTGGTACCTGCAGTTATTCCACAGGCTAGTTAATAACATGTCGGGCAGGAAATCCAAAGTGTGGGACGAACCCAAGGTGATATGTAAACTCATCTTCATTGGTTGACTACAAACATGACGTATCATCTGAAACATGGAAGTAGCTACATGCCCATTAGCCCACAGCGTCATTAACAGGCGGCTCGCTCAGTGTGTGACGTGCACTTGGAGATAAAATATAGGCCTATATTAATGAAGGTTCATTAGTACGGTTTTGTATTTCTCTGTAATGTAGCACAGTGTTAACAATGTTACTGATACTATTCTTTCTCATACTTTCAACTCAAACCACCAAAATATATCATTTAATAATCAAATTAATACTGTAAACATGCAGGTGACTTGTCGACTAATGGCCGAATTTCTTCATCAGGAGCAGCCCTACTGGCACTGAACTTAATCATGAGGTGCAAAATCATCCAGTTTGGATGCGTCCTGTGATCCTGCTGGGCTCACCATGTTCAGTCTGATAACTGATCTCCACAAGGAGCAGAATAGAAATCAATGGCTGCCTGGAACGTTCAAAAAAGACATTCAAAACTTTAATTATTAAGGAGCTAAAACTTGCAAAAGCGCTTTTGTGTCGCTTAAAATCAATCAATGTGGTCAAAGTGTTCAATTTTCCAGACTGGCAGGGATAATGATGTTCAGTTTAAAAAAGAACATCGCTACAGTTCAACACTGGGACAAATTGGAGGTATTATTATTTGAGAAGTTGGAGTTTCAAAGGAATAAAAGACCAACGTTTTTCATCCTGTGTTTCACTTCTCTGCTGCTCTGTGTCCTGCAGCATCACTACACACTGTGGACATGCAGGATCTTTGCCATCAGGGGCGACTAAGCCTCCTGCACATCAGTCACATAAAGGGACTCATCTGTGTGCTGCAGTGCACTGGACTCTGACGTCATTGTACAGATGTGCAGTGGGCATGGCTTAGTGCTTCTGAGCTCTCATTGGCTGGAGCCTCTCAATCCTCTCTGTGGTTTCTCCGGCTCTGATTGACACCGCTCTTTGTCTTTCAGCATTTTCAAAGCTGCCAAATCGTCACGGATGGACCATCATATCCGAGTCAAGAGGCCAATACTCTTACAGAATGATTTCCAATTAATTAAAGCACGTTATTGTTGAACAAATTAAACAGCTACTAGAATTTTTGATCAAAGTATGGTGTTTAAAAAGTAATATTTTTAATTAATATTTCATCAAAGTGCTTATTCACACAGCCCCACTGAGGCAGTTTGTGCAAACGCAGGAACTGTGTTCATTAAACCAACACCTGAGTGAGAAAGCGCGCGTGTGTGTTTCTGTGTTCATGTGCTTTCATGCACAACTCCTCAAATGCATCCCTCTCTCCATCTAAATCCCTTAAGGAGAAAAACACACACAGTCCTTTTTCATCAATCAAAGAGCTCAAACAAATTGATTTTTAGTTTGAAAGCCTGTGTTTGATCAGTCCGCGCTCCTAATCTATCAAACCAGCAACAGCCTCCGACAGACACAGTGTATCAGATAGAAGCTGTGATGATACATAGAGGGGGGTATCTGGGTTTTTCTGCGGAGCAAAGCTAATGTGCATTTAGGTACACTCTTAGAAATAAGGGTTCCTCCTGTAGGGCTGAGGGTCTACCCAGAAGCATCTGCTTCTGAGGAACCATTTTTTTTTGAAGAACAGGTTCTTCTAGGATTCTTTGTAGACTAAAGCTCAGTTCAGGCCAAAGATTTGCGACGAGAACGTTTTAGAACGTTGCAGAGGAAAGTTGCAGCGGTGCGAACGGGACGGTCTGAGCTCGACTCAAAGCGGCTGATGGTGCAACTCAGCTGTTCAAATTGTCAGTGTCTGGTTTTAGAACGTGAAGCACGTCACTTGTTTCTGCAGCCAGTTGGCTTGTAGTGAAGTCCGCTGGTCAAGTCAAAATTAACACAGACGGTGTGTTAACGTGCTGCGGAACGTGCTCTGTCCTCCAGCCATTAATTGGCGCTGCTTACTTATATTATTGTGGAGTATTAATTATGAACACAGTCCATCTGATGCTCGTTTAATGTTTTTCCCCGTTTCATCACTACTACAAATGCAGCTTTAGCCAGTATCTCACTATCACTATCCTCATTCATATTTTAGGAGCTACAAATTATATTCAGCCACAAAATAAGTCTGAAAAGCTGCAAATCAGAACAGAGAGTTGTTGCATAGACATGATACACCATCTTATCTAGTTGCATTGGTGTGAACTGGCAGGTTTTTAGAACGTTGCAGCTTCAACTCGTCTCGTCATGAATCTTTGCTCTGAGCTGGGCTTTAGGGTTTCATTGAGAATTCTTTTTTGAAGAATGCATTATTCAAGCGTTGTTAAGACCTATGCTGCGTTCACACTATGTGCGACACAGCAACAGGCTACAATTCATTTTCAGATGGAAGCCTGTGCGTGAAGCTACAAAGTGGTGCCCAGCAGTTGTCGCTGAACAGAATTATTATTATTATTATTATTATTATTATTATTATTATTATCAGTCAGAAAGACCCTTAAAGGAATTAAAATGGAAGGGTTATGTTTGGATAGATAGATAGATAAGCAAATGTACATGGTACGATAACCATCAATTTTAATACCAATTACGCGCTGAAGCATCAACCAATGATATGTTTTTTTTCTTGCTGTGGTGCTGCGTCATTTAGCTTAGTTAGCTGATGCTATGCTAGCTTTACGTGTACACAGGGATGCAATGGGGCAGCAAAATGTGATGGGGCTCAGACACCGATCATTAAGTATCAATGTTTTTATGACCAAATACAAACTTCAGATGTAGTTCTGTTCAGGTGCATTTGCTGGTTCTAATTTACAACCACATTTCTGTTCTCAACCCTATTGCATCACTGCAATAGTAAAGGCTGTAACAGTAGTGATTTTGTGAAATCCCCATCTGCTAAAAAGGTGAGCCATGAGTGTTGTGGGCTGCACCGGACAAGCCTCAAGCTGCAGGATGTGGTTGCCTGACCCCTGGCTAACCTATCTAACTAAAACCATGGCTGGTAGGAGAGAGAGATCCATGGGTAATGCAGCCATTGCTATTTCTAGAGCCCCTCTGGGTGGGTTCTTGAACCAGTTCTCTTCAGGACTCTTGGAACCTTGTTGAGATCTCGCGAACCTGTCCGTGTTTTCACAAGTTCTTGCGCAGAACCATTGTAATCAAGGAGGTGTCATCAACAGAGGGCGTTGCAGATTAGCTGAGAACATTCATTCTGTTATCAAGGATGTTTTTATCCAAAACACAAGCATGGATCAAGTGCAGACTTTGTTTTATCAATTGATATCTTACTTATCATCTCTTCATCATCTCTTTCCAACCTGTAGAATGTGATACACCCACTTATGTTATCATGGTTCACACCAAAAAGAAACCTGCTTTTTTTTTTTTTTTTTTTTGGAGCCAGCTAAGAACCAACTTTACGGGTTTCGAACCACTTCATTTGTGGTCGAAATGCTCAGAACAGTTCAAGACTAGGTGCAGGATTGGAACAGAACTTGCTCCATGTTGGTGGAAAAGGGGTCACTGAGGGGTCTGTGTGGAACCATTACACCATAAAAAGGGTTCTGTAGGACTTCCCATGAGAGGTTCTGGGTAGTACCTGACACAGATTGTTCTAGGTATAACTCTTTATGTTGGGTTCCAGGTAGAACTCTCTGATACCTCTTTTCCACCAGCACGGAACAGGTTCTGCTCTGGTTCCTGCAACTAATTTTGAACCATTAGAGCATTTTCACCAAATATAAATTTGCTCGTAAGCTGACAATTTGGTTTTCAGTTGGAAAAAAAATAATAGCAAGCCTTTCGTAACCTGAGGTGAGAACCATGACAACATCAGTGGGTGTTTCATATTCTATAGACTGGAAAGAGAAGATGGTGAAGGCTACAATGGAGACGTTACTGGAGAAATCATCAGGAAAACAGTGTGCAGTGGTCTCATGAAAAATCGGTCTGTGCTTGTTTTTTGGATAAAATCAAATATCTTTAATAACAGAACAAATGCTCTCAGGTGATCAATGCAATCTGCCACATTGCTACGATGTGTGTAACGCCCTCTGTTGATGACACATCCTTGATTGCAGTGGTTCCACTCAAATCTGGTGGGAACACGGATTGAGAACCAGAGCTAACGTCGTGGAAAAAGGTGTATGAAAGGGTTCCAGGTCGAACCTTTATAAAAGTTTTAACCAGGAATCATAGAGGGTTATTATTGGCAACAAGCCAAAGAACCTTGCATGGCTCTCATTAGCACGTTTATTTCTAAGAGTGCAAGAATGTGTAACGCTGCTCTGAGAGGTCTTGTTAAGGGACGATAGGAATTCCCCATAAAGCCCCAGCTGTTGAGTGAAATCACATAAAGCACTAAGCAGTGACCCTCAGCTATGATAGTGGGAGTACGAGGCCACACTAGCAGGGCTGCGCTAACCTGAGGATATGTATGTAAATCACACATTTTCATTCACCCTGCATGTGTGTGTGTGCACTGTGTGCCTCCAACACACAACGTAAGCTTCTGAGAGATTACTTTGCCGCAGGCCTGTATGGTCAAACAACCACTTAAACTGCAAATGAGCTGCAAACAAGGTACAGCACAGTAACATTCTGTGCAAAGACGATTTGGCTTTTGCATCTTCATCTTGGAAGACGCTGTAAATGAAGATAAAGCAGCGCAGAGCAACGAGAGATGGACCCGTATTAACTAAAGTGGCAGACATTTGCAGCGATGAATAAATTTGGAAAAAAAATTCAAATCATATTGCATCAACAAAACATCACTGGAAACAAGTCTCTCTCTTTTTTTTTTTTTTAGCAGCGAACACAACAGAGAAGTCAAATTAATTAGTTACATGGAATACTGGGGACAAATGAGATGACAGGAGGCAATTATTTCTGGAACAAGAGTCATGACGGTCTGTCCTGACGTGCAGAGCAAAAACACAAATGTGAGACTGTCAAATGGGAAGAAGCTGGGGGTAAATATGGCAATTTATTTAAAACAAACCTTCAGCAAGATGAGGATGCTGTCTTAAAAAAATGCTTGAATGCCCCTCTGCCTGAATTTTAATGGCTATCCTCATCCAAAGGACAAAACAACCATTCATGGAAACTACGGCTGCAACTAATGATTATCTGCACCACTCATTATACCAGTTATTTCTAGCATTAGTTAAATACCTGTGAAAGGCATCTGAAAGCAGCACAAGAAAAGTGATAGCAATCCAGGTTTCAAAGGGTTGACTGATCATTTAGTCAATCAAATATCAGAAAATAGTGAAACATGTCTGTTGCAAGTCCCCACAGCCCAGGTGACGACATCAAGTTGCTTGTTTTGTCCAGCAAAACCAAAATGCATTCGATCAATGATGATGCACTAGATGATACAATACAAAAGCAGCATTTTCTGTCTGTTAATGGCTCGAATGACCACTAGTCATGTAAAACTATAGACAATATTGCTGATGTTATGATATAACTCTCCTGTTTGGGCCCAAAGTTGAAGCATATTTAAGAGCAGGGCAGCTTGAGTGACAGGCTGTCTACGAGGAGTCAGCTTGCTCGTCCACAGCTCCCCCCTCTCATCAAAATATGGTTATTTCTGGCTCCAAAAAACAAGATGGTGATTTTCAAACTTTTTTTTCCCCACGACACACCAAGCCAAAATCTCAAGGCACACCTGTATTTATATCTGTGCACAATAGCTTCTATAACGTGTGCTAACAGTCTTATGACGACATAAGATGATAAAGATAAGATAAAGTAAGACACAATAAAGCGATCCTTTGTCCCACTCACAGCTTTCTCCATTTCAGTGTTATCATTAGGGTTGGGTCGGTATGAGAAAAAAAACAAAAACGGTCCGGTTTTTGTGAAAAACCGCATCAAGTCGGTAATACTGGATTTTCGCTACTTGGGGGCACAATTGACTCATTTAAAATAAAAAACGACCACAGGACATCAAGATTTCTTCGAGACTAAGGGCCTGACGTATGCGGTCCGGTCGCTCTCCAAAAAAGTACGAAGTACCAAACCGAATTGGTATTACCGAAAACTGACCCAACTCTAGTTAGCATCCCTTAAATTGGCTGCCAATCACATTCATAATTCCCACGCTTGAACAGTAACAAATAGGTTCCTTTCTTTAATGTTTTCTTTAAATTAAATTAAAATTAAAAATAAATTGCATTTTTTTAGGTAGTTTGCCTCTTCATCAGGAAATGTGTGCACAACATACTGATACAGTCAATTAAAAATCCACTCATAACTTTTTGTATACGCCCAGTTGAATGTTGCCATCATAATGTGTAGTTATCACATAATCCAACGGCACACCATTTGAGGACCACTGGTCTGCAGGTCAAACTAAGCAGCGCTGATCAAATATGAATCAAAATTCCGTCACTGCTTTGCCTATTTCTTGCCTTAAATGTTTTCAGGAACATATTTCAGTGCACTGTTTAGCTGTGAAATGAGACTGTTGATCCATGATTGTATGGCAATTACGTCACAGACTCCACAGCTCTGATTGGTTGTTTTTCTTCACATGCAGAAATGCTATGGAAAATATATATAATATATATATATATATATATATATATATTTAAATAAAATGTATCAACTATAGCTTTAACCATTTAGAAAACAAACAAACATGACTGTCCCATTTTACCTGAACACGTCATCAGAGTGAGGCTGGAGTTCTCGTGTTTGAAGGTCTAAAGTTTCTAAAGTATTTTACTTAGCAACATATTTTCTTTATAGAAAGAGAGAGAACCGTAACAACTTTTAATGTAACACTCAGGATAGTCTTCAGAATTGTAATCTACCAAAAAGGGTCCCAAACAAAACAATGATTAACCAAACAATTGATCCATTTAGGCACAAACTGTACTTGGAATTATAGGTAATATTGCAATATTAATGTGACACATTTTCATGACATGGATCATGAAATGCACTAAAAATAGATCACTGACATACAGTAGATAATACAGTGATTTAATGACTGTCATTCCACGCCATCACCAGTTGGTGTTGCTGTAAATAGCACTGCTGCAGAGAGTCCTTCTCCGTTTTGGCTACTCGCCGAGGCTCACGTTTGATATGCAGCACATGATAAATCACAGTGGGACTGTAGGATTGGGAGGAAAGTGGCATGTTTGAATTAGCATACTCTGTTGTCACCATGCCTGGCACACAGTGTCAAACACACTCTTAACAAGCTGACTAGAGACGCGGCCCTTTAAGGCGCCGAGGCTGTGTTGTCATGTACTGTAGTACCTACTGTATTCCAGAGCTCCCCAAAGAGCTCAACTGTCACGTGAAGCAAGTGGCAAATCTGCGCTCGTCCTCTGGGTGTGGAGTCAGATTACAGAGAGAGAGACAAGGATGTATGAGCATCAGGAATGGGCTTCACTGATTCTCCAAATACTGGGAGGAAGTAGGACATTTTTGAGGGCAACTCATTGAAGACAAAGGAGTGCAGGTTTCCTGAAAGTTTGGTGAAGAAAGCTCGAGGTTTTCTTTCTTATTTCTGTGCTACTTCCTGTATGATAGCTCCGTCTCCAGCTGAAGGGCCCCTCAAGGCTCCACAACACTGCCACCTTTCATTATCAGACTTGTCGCCGCCTAATTGGGTCTTTCTCTGCTGCCTGCAACAACTGCCTGTTATTAGAATATGAATGTTTGTGGCTTTAATTCTCACAAATGAGTCCCATAAATTCTGTAACTGCTCCGTCCTTATAAGCAGAATACTCGTTCCTTCAAGCACTCTCAAACAACTGAGCTTTTGATTGCTGTTGAGTGTTTTCCAGATTGCTTTTGCTCGCACAATTTGCACCTAGACAGCAAGTGTCTTAACTGGCTTGTCTTAATATCAGCCAGCTGAAGCATCTCACAACATTACCAGGTAACACTCCCACTAGATCTGCAGGTGTCAGGAAAGGTCGTGCGCCGCTACCTGCACTGAGGCTTCTTGGAAAACGAAGGTCTGAGGCGGCGGCGGCAGCAGCAGCAGCGGAGGCATATTGATCGTGTCAACAGTCATGTGTGGGCAGAGAGCCGTAATGGACGTTGCCCCGGTCCTGTCACTGCTGAAACATTAGAGAGCTATTGTCAGAGGTACAGTGAGAGCGTGTGGAACCTCAACCAGTCGATAACATGCGACCCGAGGAACAAAATGATGGTAGAGAGGAGAAAAAGGGGGGCGGGTTTAAGCAGCTGGGACAAAAGCCTGTCGAATAACTGCGTTTATAGTAATTCAATATGATAATCAATGATGTGCAAATTGCATATCTGATTTAGAAGTTGTAAATTAACATCTACACGTATGAATATGTTGGTTCTTGTCTGAACTCCCTGTAACTTCTAAACATGCTTGGAGAATGTGAAAAAGAGAAACAAATCGCACTTTCTATTCTACAAGCAGCCGTGCTGTTATAAAATATGTTGCAATCATTATATCCCAGAATAAAAGCCCTCAGAACTCTGCTTATATATGCATGTGCATACAGAAAAACGCTCTGCCCTGAGGCCATAGAGTGCGCAGTAGTGTACAGTGGGAGAACAAGCCAGCAGAACAGGAGGAGGTGGATGCTGGCATGATTATGGAGAGAAGTATAGGTTTGGCTGTTTGCTGCATACGTAGGTTTGCAAAAGCTCAGTACGGCAAATTAACTGTACACATTATACAAACATGAAAGACTTTGTGCAACAGCAGGTTTAAATAGCAGTGATACAGCAGGTAAGTGTTTCTAGTATGTGTTTATTATCACATCATGTGAGGTACTTAACTGCGTGCAGCATGCTGATCTGTTACTAAAGGCAGAGAGTCAGTGTTGCTTTATGCCAAAGGAAAATAATCTGATTGCTGCTCTTAGATTTTGCTTTTAAACAGAGATGTGACAGAAAATGGACCCAAAGAAGTCAACTTTTGGACCCACGCTGCAATATTTTGGCTTGAGAACATTTGGATTTGACTATTTGGAGTATTTTTATTGTAATTTTTCTCCCTTTACTCTAAGGATTTCACTGCTGGAACAGTGCAGTATAAAGACATTTGAAATCAGTGCTTTGTGACCAGAGGAAATGGAAAAAAGGACTAGGAGGAGGTGCGCATTAATAATCCTCCAGGACTGTAACATGCTCATGTTTAACCCAAACAATGTGTCATGTGACTGCAGTTGGTTCAGATCGAGGTCAGAACACGTTCTCACCACAAATTAACCGCGCCAGAGTTTCAGCCTGGTTGTTTTGGTGCACACCCGAGCGCGGTTTCTGTATTCACACCTGCCCAAACGAACAGCACTTAGGGGGCAAACGAACTTGAGTTGAATGTTAACGAACCAAACCAGGCAGCTGCTCCTCTGATCTGATCACCTCGACTGATCAATTATCCACCCCTGTGCAAGCATGTGGGCCACACAATTCACAGTCCTGCCAATGGTGTCACGCTATTGCCATTGTCAAATCCCCCCAAAGGCAACATACGCAACTACCTAAAATGCCTATGTTGCCCTTCTGTCCCATGAGGGACATACACATGCCTCCAAGAAAAGAAGAAGAATACAGGTGTCAAAGAAAGAAAGAGAGGGTAAATATATTCAGCAGTTTTGTTTTGCCTTACAGATACAGTCAATGTTTTCTGGCGGGTCGTAACTGTTGCCACATTTTTAATTTTAAGATATTTTTACAAAAAGATTTTGAATGATACAACTTTGGAGCATAAAGACTCCTTCTGTATCTCTTTATCTGCCCACTCTAACTTTCCAACACTCCTTCTGTCTGCATCTTTCATGTTGTAGTCCTCGGAGTCTGTCGCCTTTTGTCTACCGCGGTCATTTTAAAGCTCTGACTCATGCAGTCTTTTTCGGCTGCCGTGTTCCTTCCCGGTGACGGGCGGATGATGAAATCCAAGAGACCATTATTTTCCATTTTTGATCCGCGAGATTTCAAAGCAGGTTGTGTAAGACATTCAGCGCCACAAGGAAGGCGGAGATTGATTCATTTGAGTTACCTAGGCAGTCTGTAACTGGTATTGCTTGCCACCCTCTGGGAAATTCCAAGTCCTCTTCACAGTCAAGTTGTTTTCACCAAAGCAGCACAGGAAGCCTTTGACATTTGTCTCCCTTGGAAGTTCATCTAAAAGAGGAGATTTTCTAAGTAGGTTGTCATTTGAAAGTGCTCTTATGATATGGTATAGCTAATATAAAGACAGGAAATGGGGCTCCCAGCTCCTTTCAGCTCTCAAGTGCAGAGAGGACTTGAGGTTTCCCCTTTGTGGTCGGCTGACCTCTCGATCCCTCTTCTATAATTCCTGACAGGACACCAAAGAAGAGGCTAATATCTTGACCATAGACAGCCCCATTTTCTTCCACTCTTTAGGTCTCTAAACCCTCTTCAGTGCGCTTCTTTTTCAATATATAGAATCCAAGTAAAACCAGGAGGATATATTGGCAGAAATGGAACATAATATATTAAGTATGTTTTCTCCAGTGTACAATCACCTGAAAATACAAATCCTTGAATTCTTGTAAACCTTCGGATAAGCCGTTTATACCTATATAGGAGATCTTAATATTAACCACTATGTTTTTGCTGAAGCTCAGAACAAACAAACCAAACACTGACTCTAGATAGGGACATTCGCGTCAGGCACCGACGTTAGCAGCCACTCTTGGAGGATAGCTTTAGAAAAACACTGATTTTTAATGTGATACTGCTTTATTTAGTTTCTTAATCACCTAGTTCATTTGTTTTGGAGAGGAGAACTGCTGGGGACAATTCTGCTCCTGGTAAATATCTCCCGAACACATAAGGCACCGGGCAAGCAACCAGTCAAAACAGCGTAGGAGAAACACTGATTTGTACTATGCTTTAGTACAAATCTTTGCTTTGCTTTTTTCGTTGTTGGTGCCAGAAAGTATCCAGCGAGCAGCAGAATGGCCAGACTGGTTCAAGATGATAGAAAGGCAACAGTAACTCAAATAACCGCTCGTTACAACCAAGGTCTGCAGAAGACCATCTCTGAAGCAACAACACTTTGTCCAACCTTGAAGCAGATGGGCTACAGCAGCAGAAGACCACACCAGGTGCCACTGCTGTCAGCTAACAACAGGAAACTGAGGCTACAGTTCACACAAGCTCACCAAAACTGGACAATAGAAAATTGGATAGATGGATGGATGTGCAGCTGTGCAATGATTTACTGACTGCACATAGATATTTGTTTTGGTGAAAATGGGTATTAAAAGCCGGTGCTGAAAAACAAGCTCAATATCAAAGATTTAAATTCATCTTCCAGAGGAACAATATGATATTTTGTCACAACAGAGAAACAGTTCTTGTTCAATATCAAAGGCTGGCCGTTCTGCAGTTGGCCCCGCCGCACCTCGTACTGTATATTTAGCTCTTTGAACAGTACCACTGGTGACAGTTATTTGTTTACTCATACATAAAATAACACAGACAGAGCCGATTTCAGGATGCAGTTGAAGAGTCCATCGGGGAAAGTAATCAAACCCAGAGCGAGCAGAGAGCGCCGGAGCAGGTTTTCAATCATCCCCGAGTGAACTAACGCTGCATTATAAACATGTGGCTTCTGACTGTCCCGATGGCGAGCGATGGCGTGCTCAGCAGTTCTAAAAGAAAGATGCTGATTCGGGTATATCAGCTGTCAATCATTATTTTCAGTGTAGTTATTCATGTGCATACGCTGACTGCTATTTCCTTCATGGAAATAGGGCCTGACAAAAGAAGCAGAGGAAGTCAGAACTCCAGATTGACAAGCTTATTTCCCCTTCGCTGCATTTTACATGTACATAAATCTGCTCACTGATCAATAACTAACTGTAAATGCTCCTTACGTTTTGCTCAGCTGTTTGGTGGAGCATATTTTAAAACACTATATCTTATTAAAAAATGTGTTGAACCTAACGTGACTGAACTATCTCCACCGCTCAGGTATGTTATGCGAAAAAAAAATTCCACTAGATGTCACTGTGTGTTTAAATTTTTCAGTTCAACTCATACAGGAAGTTAGCAACAAAAATGACACTCCCGACATAAGGACTCTGGTAGGCATATTTTTTGACATATTAAAGTTTCAGAGGTCTTACTGAACAGATTTATGTAATTTGATACAGAAACAAAAAGTCTAATAAGGTTCAAATAATTTTCTAAAAACATGAAACAGTTTGTCATTTTATAGTGAAGGCAGTGAACCTAAGTTAATGTATTTAAAAAATAGACTTTTTGTTACAAAATAAAATAACTTGTTCTCATTTATTGTAGTAAATATGATATAATAAACATTTTTCCATTAAAAATAATTATATATATGCTGAAATAAGTGTGTTAACTAACCATCTAAACACATGTCCTGCCAAATTATTTGTTTGTCATTTTATAAGGGCAGTGATGAAATAAATTTACAATTTTCCTGAAATAAGATTAACATTCACTGTTGTAAATACTAGATATTTCATAATATTCAATAATATATACATATATATGCTAGAAAAATCTATAACTCTGACTGTCTAAAAACATGCTCTATGAAATATTTCAATTGTCATTTATGGTAAATGTAGTGATGCTAAGACAATACATTTTCAATTTACTCTTAAAAAAAGAAATTCTCAGATAGTTTAATGTTGTTAATATGATACAGGTAATGTAATTAATTATATTAATATACTTGTTTGTCATTTTATGGTAGAGGCAGCGCTGCTAAGATAATTAATTTAAAAGTTTTATCAAAAAACATTCACTGCTGTCAATATCATATGTTGAATGTTCAATATATGATATATGTTTATAAGTGACTTTATGTCATAATATCAGCTAATGTGCTGATGTGTTAAGGTAATTAATGTAAAATTTTTCATGACAAAAAAAATGTTGTTAATATCATATACATTTAATGTTATTCAAGAGTCAATTAACAAAAAAAAATAGCAGCATTATTTTTCACTATTTCTGGGATGTTTTCAAAATACTATAAATATAGTGAACAGCTGAAATGAAATACCTGAACTGTAAATACTGCTTATTCCAAGGCAGCAGACTGATGCATGTTGATATACTAACATTAATTGAGCACAGCGTTAGTTCAGGCAGGACATGATGTCAAGCTCAGCTCACATCCCGGCTACATCAGCTGATCTCAAACAGCCCAAGCAGCTGATTGATGGAAGGGAGTCAGCTGATAGATCACATGATTCCTTTCTATGCAACCAATTGGTGAATCTCATTCAGGGCGCTGTATTTAAACTGCTCTGGCCTGCCTACTGTTGCTGCTTCCTCTGCAAGCTGCTTTGCAACCCGCCAGGCTTTCCTCGTCTGCGCATGGAAGGGCAGAGACGTGTGCTCTCTCTGCCTCAAGGCTTTCCACATGGGCACGTGGAAGAGGCTTTCTGTGTAAACCTAGGAAAGGCAGAGAGTCCCCAGAACAGAGCCATACTGCCAAATGCAATTCTGCAAATGGAATTAAAGTTTTTTTTTTCTTAGATGGTGACATGTTACAGTGTAAGGTCACACACTTTTCTGGCCCTTATACCAGAAACTCCTCAAGACTCTGATGCTGATCTGAGTGACGACAATGACCAAGACGAAGAAACTGGCTATTGAATCCATGGATGATGAGAGCATATCCTCAACAAGCTCATTTTCTAAACGACTGCTCCATATGAAGAGGGGAAAAGAGCAACATAGCCTAAAAACAGATTTTTTTCGGGGGAGACAGAGGATAACCACGAGAGCACCGAGAGAATCTGGAATCTATTTCGATACCGTTACTATGAAGTGACATCTCAACCCGTTGGCAGAAGACTATATTTAAAATAAATTATAGGATCCTAAAAAATAAATAAAAATTTTAAAATGTCTGATTACATAAAGGTGTTGGAGAAAACTGTTCTTGATCACAGCCAACACTGTCTGCGATATTCAAAGCTGTTACATACTGCTGTAATATCAGTGCATCCATACTTGAGAATACATAACATGACACTATAGAAGAATAAAAAACTTCTGAAAATGTTTTAAGGCACCAAAACACTCCTACTTGAAGCTGCTATTTTGATGTTTGTGTATGATAAAAAAAAAGATAATAATCAAATGTGAAAGTCATACATAATGGCTGAGTCATAAAATGAAGAGCTTGGATGTGAAACCGCCCACATCTCATTCTTGCAAGTTGGCTCTGCAGCCTCATCAGAATGTCATGAAGCTTTTTTTCTGGATGCACAAATAGCTTAGTAACCACACATGAGAGGCGACATTGTGAAACTACGACCAACTGGTTGATATTTGCTCATTTGTGTGACTTGGATGCAATCTTTATGCTACATTGCATTAATGTATCATCCAGAAATGTTGATAAATGTGAGGAGAATCACAGTCTGCAAACACCACCAACGGCTCGAGAACAGGAAAAAAGGTAATGTCAAACATTGCATCATTCATGTTGCATCCACTCGTGCTGAGTATCACTACGCTTTGAAGCCCCGAACCTGCTGTTAGGTCAGTGTTGTCAGTAGGATACTTGGCCCTGTGAATAATCTAGAACAGTATTGCATGGCTCCTGCTGGGAGTTACAGTGAGACTGCCTGCAGCTTGCTTCTATGTTTTTCCAATACCAGGCTGACTTACACGAAGATGCAGTTATATTGAAGCGTCAAGCTCCATGCACATAACACAAGAGGTGCATCCCAAAATGTACAACGCACTCCTCTGTGATTTATGGACCACATGACATTTGGATGGCATCCTTATCGTATTTTTGCATGCAGTTACATCACAGTTACATCACAGAATAAGAAGCAGCTCGGCTCCAGGAATGTCTCTAAGAATGCTGGTCCGTCAGCCCATCACTTGATCCATCCGTCCACTTTCATCCGCTTATCCGAGGCTGGGGGGCAGCAGGCCAAGCAAAGCACCCCAGATCCTGATCAGACGCCCGAACCTCCTCAACTGACCCCTTTCGACTCGAAGGAGCAGCGGCTCTACTCCGAGCTCCCTCTGGATGTCCGATCTCTAAGGCTGAGCCCAGCCACCCCACGGCGGAAACTCATCTCAGCCGCTTGTATCCGCGATCTCATTCTTTCGGTCACTACCTAGAGCTCATGACCATAGCTGAGGGTTGGGACGTAGATGGACCAGTAAATCGAAAGCGTTGCCCTCTGGCTAATGTCCTTCTCCAGCATGATGGTGCGGTGCAGCATCACTGCAGACACTACACCAAACCGCCGATCCATTCTACCCTCACTCATGAACAAGACCCCGAGATACTTGAACTCCCTCGCTTGAGGCATCACTTTGTACCAGACCGAAATATCTCAACAACTATTTGATGGATTGCCATGGAATTTGCAAGAGATATTTAAGCTCCTCTTCTACTCCAGTGCCACCAACAGGTTAAACTTTTCACTTATTCAGTGAATAATTTTTAAATACTTTACTTTACTTTAAATACTTTACTTTAAATACTTTGCCTAGCTTCCATGTCAGTTCTCCTGCCTGCTTCTCCAAACTTAGGGCGTGCCGACTGACATCTACTGTCGGTAATACGCTGACAATGGATAAGTACCTCGTACAACCCGACTTCAAAAAATCCAAACTATCCCTTTAAGCATGCAAAATTAATGCCATCTCCGTCAACCCCAGCTGGGCCTCACAGAGTTGTTAGCTGGCCTGCAGAGTGTTAAAGATGCACCTCTGTTACAGGATGTTCTGTTCGCACAAATTAAATTGTCTCCAGTGTACAGGGAAGTAGAGCTGTGACCAGATCTCTCGAGGTGCCTGTTTTATCTTCATCCAAATAGAGCTGGAAAGCGGAAGAGCAAGCAACTATCACGTCCACCTGCCATCTTTGTTTGGGTCGCGAAACGGAGACACATTTTGACAAACAGGTCACAGCTCCGTCTCGCTCTCCTGGGGACACAACAAAATCTTGTAGAACAGAGGCAAACTTTTTTTTGTGTGCACTGATATGGATTGAAAAACCAGACTCGACCGATTCTGGCTGAGTGAAGCTCAGAGCAGAGACAAGATGGCAGCTTACACGGCCTCTGGGGATCTGCAGGATTCTGCTGCAGTCACACAGACTGGGATTACACTTCTTTTACCACAGAGTGATAACTCATGATTCTTTAAAAAAGCTGTGACAGTGAACCAAGCCTCTATATTACACTGAAATTAAAATCCTTCATATAACACGCAGAGAGCCACCCCACTCGACAACAACGCTATCAATATCCAAAACGCCCGTCCTGTGTCAGCTCTGGGAACATCCATAAAGATGTGGGCTGGCTGACAGGTCAACAGGAGTCATTTTGAAGCTTTAATGAGCACTTAAACATGCACAAACACACACACATACACACAGCTGTCAGTCCGCAGAGCTCTGAGTGGGTGGCTGATGCCTCCTAAATGGAGTCCAGAGCAAAATTATGAAGAGCCACTGTCTGTGCCCGCATGTGTCCACGGTATTATAACACTAACACTGTTAATACAGCAGTGGATCCAAGGGGCTGTCAGAAGTGGACTTTTCATGATTAACGATAATCTCAACACCCGGTCTCGATCGAGTCCCCAGTGCTGCTCTTGATGTTGCGACGGAGCTTTGAATCTGCGAGTATAAACCGGTTTGTCAAAATGAAAACTGTAATATGTGGCGTTGTCAAGGAGCAACCTAGCAACAGGCATCATGGCCAGCATGCTTTTAAACACCTGTGCAGCTGTTTGCCCATCAGAGTGGCCATTTTCTGATATTTCATATTAGGAAAAAGCAAATGTTTTCACACAGCAAGTGGTGACTCAGCCGCATTTAGACCCAGCTCTCTGTGCACACGTTATTTTTACCTGTTACACAGCTGCGGACAGTATCTGAAAATGTATTTTTGTGATGCCACAGGTGTCTCCTGTGCTGCACTTTGCTCTATGTCTAATATTTCCAAATATTTTCGTAGCTAGTGCAGTGGACTTAACAGACTACAAGAAATGGGGAACAGCAGATCAGGGTGGCACAGTGTCTGAACTACTGGATTTAAATATAGTCATTTTGGGCAAACAGTAAACACGCAAAATACATTTAAAGATGCAGCCTACTGCAGCTGCCACAACTACAGACCATCTTGCAAGGGGATAACTCCTGCCATCCCCGACTTAAAACAAATGTTGCCCAGGGGCGTTAAATGACATATAAACTACTACGACATGTAAACACCTGGAAAAATACTCAAAACTATTTCTGTGGTAGTTCCTGTTACAGTTGGCGTTACCTGGACCACATTTCGCCAAGATAACCCACACACAAAAAACTCGCGAGATGAAAACAATAGGCTCAATCGAGATGAGCCAGGCTTGCGCAGATTCAATCACTGGCAATCGCCGCACAGTGCATGCTGGTTGGTTTTGTGTCCGACATCATCCCTACTTGCTTTGACGTCATACAAAAGTGGACAGCAATATTTTCACAAGAGCGCAGATGAACGGTGATTGGTTTCGCCCCAATGCTGTCGCCAGCACCTGGATGGGCACAGACCTCTGCAAGAAGTCAAACAACGTTCATCTGCGCACAGTGTGATGACACAGAGCTGGTTGAATATCAGAAAAGTTTCCCTGCTTCCCTTCACTGGTTCCTGTACAGCAGGGTCAGTCTTTGTTTCACTGTTATAATCATTAAAAAGCAAAAGCAGCATGTAGGCTATATCTTCAGTAGCTAGCTAGCTAACCCTACACTTTTCAGGGTCTGATTTTGGTTTTGGAACAGGGAAGAAATGTGTATCTGCTTCCCACCTCTCCAGGTAACGAGTATCAATGAGCTGTGTTGTTGTCGGACCCTGGTCTGAGCTGGTCCGATGTTATGATTGGCCAGTCTGTGTCTTGGGGGTGGGACTTAGCAGAGGGTCAATTCCTAAATATTATCTTTTAAAGTTTGTGTGGAGAGCTTAATGTGTCCAATTCACAGAGTAATAAATGCTGAGGGGCACAGACGGGGCTAACACGAATGAGATGCCTGAGATCAACATAAAATCTAATCGACACTCTAATTCGATTTTAAGAACATTTTATTGCAGTAAATCTTAACTTGTCCTATTAGTACCGCAATTTGATAAGGAAGTGGACAAGTTTCAATCAGCAGTGGAGTTTCCTTCCTGTAGCCGAGGGCTGAGTGTGAAGGAGGAAATCTAAGAGGAGACATATTGCACCACAGAAATGAAGTGTATATTGACACGATCAATCTTCCCGCAGTATACGAGCACATCTCTTTTTATTTGGTATGTGCGCGCGAGCGCGTGCGTCGCTCCCCTTCCCGCCCTCTCCCCTGATTGTTTTTACTTTATTTGCAAGTTCAGGCTCATCAGTCTTCTCCAGCGGCGCGAAGGGGGGCAAGGAACAATCTCATAACTTTCTCATTACCGCCCCGGCCTCATGAAGAATACCGCTGCTGCACACAGATAACAACAAACCTTGCTTTTGGGACACGAAATACCATTTCTGCAGCAGTTTTGCTTTCTGACTCTGAAACTCATTAAGTAATCCAATAAAGGGGCAAAAGAAATAAGGTTAAAGTTCTCATGATAATGAAAAAAGGGCTGAAACTGAGCACATTTAGGGTACTGGATAAAAAAACATAAATCACATGGCCAAAAGGAGGAGCATAAATGCACATCATGCACCAAGATATTCTTACTAATCTTGTTAAATTAAGACCAGGAGATGTCTTTTATAGTTTATAGAACAATTAGGCTGCAAAGAACGACACTCTTGCATCAACTTAAAAAAGTTTTGTCCAACAGAATCCCTCAAAACCTCATTAACAGGGCGGACAGACGGCCTGCTTCTCCAAAGGCCAAATCATCACGGCGGAGGTGATGGATGGAAATGAAAGCTGTCCCAACTGGTTTACCCAGAGAACACACACTGTCCCCGAACGCACCATCCATCCTCCGCGATGTGGACACAGAGCACTACGTCTTCTGGCCTGTCGCCGGCAACCAGCAGAGACCTGCACTTGATCACACGCCTTAATTGGCCTCCTGACAGTGCAAACACACTCATACGAGGCGCAAGCAAATGAAGCTTCAGAAGACAAGTTAACACACGTGCGACCTGTCGAGGATCTGACACATCATCTTCAATTTGGGATGAAAAGAGAGTGTTAAATCTGTGCCGCCAAGGTCAGAACAGTCAAACTGCATTCATGAGACACAACTTCTGCAGCAGAAAACTGCCAGTTTCCATATTTATTAGCGTGTGCTGCCGCTTTTAGCCTGATAAAAACCATTATGAAGTCTGAAGGAGTCCGCTGACACAAATGACTTGTGATTTATCGCTTTGATTCGCCCCTACGCTGGAAAGCCAATTCATATTCCGCCGGTGGAGGTATCGAGATAAATAGTCCCAGAAATTATCACAGCTTCAACATCGATTTGCAGAGATCAATGGATTAGTTTAATGACTGCTTGAGACATGCTGGGAGATACTGGAGGAGATATATTAGCGGTGGATGAGGAGACATGAGGAGGTAAACATTGAGGATTTGTAGCATGAGCTGGCAAAGTGGCGGTTAATGAAATTCAGTAGGTATGGCTCCATCTGCTGGACAAAGGCAGGTGTTACACTCAACATTAGAGGAACTCCTGGATTCATAATCTATTTTTTTTACAAGGAAGAAATGTTAATTAAGTGGAGGAAATAAGATTTTTTTGAATATTGACTATTAGACTTCGGAAATGTTACGATAATCTTGGTTAAAATAACTGTGATTCACAATTTTATCCCGATAGTCATTTAAATAGTCTTAAAACTTGGGACTTGGCTTGGGAACCGGAGAGTTGCCAGTTCAAGTCCCCGTCTGGATCAAGTATGGAGCATGGACTGGGAGCTAAAGAAGCACCAGTTCACCTCCTGGGCGCTGCAGCGTTGCCCCAGGGCAACTGCTCGAGCTGCATGTCTGAGTCAGCCTCCACACTCTGACAGCTCTCCATTAAATGCATGTATAGGTCCTGTTTGTGTATGTGTATCTATTTCGGGCCTGTGTGTATGACAACGGAGTGAAAAGATCCCTTGGGGTTTAACAAAGTATACCTTCTTCTTCTAAAAAACATTGTTGCATCACACATAGGACACGCAAATTATATCAGTGAACAGTATCTTTGGATGCTGCTGGACACGATATTCATTATAATCCTGATAATAGAAAGTCAATTTGATCACCTTAATGTGAGTGGTGGATGATTTTTATTGCAGCAAAGTGTATCTCATGAACTGAAAATGTAATCGATTTTAATATTCTAGTAAGCCACCAAAAGTTTAATTTGTACTTGTGATATTAATTAAAAAATAATAATAAAAAAAAATCTATACTTGGTGTCTGTGTGTCGATATGATATTGCCAATATGACACAGCACCTAATTTTGTTGTCACAGTTCCCCACATGTTGAACTTCCAGGAAATTAATTATATCGCAATTTAAAACAACATCAAAATATAAAGAGTGATAGAGAATATCATCCATATCACCCGCCCCAAATTAAAAAACGTTTTTAGAATTTAAACATCGACAAGAAATAGCCCCCATGTGCCAGTAAAACCAGCTGATGTCACAGGGTCCTTTAAATTATTCCAGAGCTCATCTTCTATCTCTCTGCTGGTCAACCTTAAAAGAAAGGTTATCTGTTCAAACGCCAAACTAGTTTAGGGGAGATTTTTCCTTTAACATTATTCCTGTTGTCGGTGCTACCTGGCTTGGCCACAAGATGGCAGACTCTCACAACGAGAGAAAAATGCTGCAGCTGCAGCAGGTAACCTACATGATGGACACTGGGTTCCTTAAATGATCTTGCCTGAACTGACCTGGCCTCCATGCAGATTTTGTTGCCATTCATTTGTTTTTTAGAACAATATAATAACAAAAATCAATATTAAATAAATATAAAAAGAAAGTAAAATATAATAACAACAGAATTTAAATTTTTCAGTGGGAATATTTAGAGTTTTTAGATTTCATGAAGGAAAAAGGGAGAAAATAATGGACAAAAACACATTTCTATATGAGGATCAACAAATATTTCATCTCGTTTAAATCTAGAGGAGTACACCTCATTAAAGACGCATCTTCATCTGTTCTTTTCACCTACATTTCTGTTGTAATGGCTTTAATAACAGGTAGCTGTACCTCAGTGTGCTTACATTGCTGCTCTGTATCATTACTCATGCCAGAAGTCAGGCCACAAGCTTTGCACTTTCATCCAGACAGGAAACGGCGCTGTCTGCACGCATCTACAGTAAAGCCTCTGCGATCGATACACACCCGCTTCGTGCCGGCCATCAGACTGAAGCATCCTCCCACACTCGAGCACACAATCCGCATGAGCCGCTCTTGAGGAAGCAGCGCCCTATCAGAGCAGCAAATTACAGCAGCTACTATAATCCCCTCACGGCGGGGGCTGCTTGGAGCTGGCTGCAGCTGGTACTTCCAATCATAAACCCAGGGCGCAAAAATTAGCTCCAGTAATGACCGGTCATTCTCTGAGAGTGTGGGGGTTGTGATGCACTGGTTGGGGCTGTGTAATCTGAAACAAGCCAATAAAACATGACCAGAACTCTGCAGGACTTTTGTTGTGTTGTTACTTTAACTTACGGCTGTAAATACTTGTGTGTGAATGTTTATCCTGCGTGCAACTTCACAAATGGCCCACTCTACAATCCCACCACATTACCTACTGCTTTAATTAAACAGTAGAGCACTTAGCATCCCTCTCACCTTATCTCAGACTAACACTGTCCTTGGCCCACTGACCACTGCAACTTGCTCAGTCAGAACACAGGCATGGCTGTTTTTCCCCGGGCACTAATGAAGTAGGAAATAACCTTTAGCTGTGTGACATTTCACAGCTCCTGCTATTGTACAGCATGAGCAAAATGTTCTGAGAGGAGCTGCGGGGTGCTGCTCTTGTATTCCCCTGGATGGTATTAGATGTCTTTCTATCGAGATTTACACATTCGCACATGTGATGTAATCCCAGTGTGTTCCTTGGTCTGAATTAGTCAAAACAGGTGGCTTTAATCACACTTTTACACCCATTCACTTTAACTTAAGCGCCAATGAAATGCACTGAGGAAAGGACCTGGATTCAGCCATTAAAGGGACACTTCACCCCCGTTATGGTCATTTGTGTATCAGTTACTCAACCCGTGTTGCGCTGAAATCGTAAGGAAAAATTTAGCTTTTCTCACATGCCACCGCTGTGAACGAAGAATCCAAAAAATGGAGGAAATTCTTGATTAATGTTAGTCATTGGGGTCCAAGTTTGACAGCAGAAAAACTTCATCAAAACATCAGTATACAAACTCTCACACATATCCTCCTGAGACCCGAACTTTTGTTTGGTATGCATTAAATTTTTCCTAGCTATTTGGGATCAGTAGGACCTGATAAGTGTAAAAAACTAAACATTGTCAACGATAAGCAAGTCCCACTGTCCTCAAACAAGACAACAATAAAGTTCTAAACCAATAAAGTTCTTCAAAGCCAGACTCCACTGATATAAACATATATTTTATTTTGCTGAAAATGGGAGCTGCTGGTCTACCACTGCCTTGATCTGTAGGACTTCTTTTGAGTATGTGCGACTTTAGTAAATCTGAACTAACATCTTTAAATCACCAAAGTCACACAATAACACAAATGAACTACTTTTGAAGGCAGCAGTAGACCAGCAGCTCCTGTGTTCAGTGAGGTAAAATCACTGTTTTTATTAATGGAGTCTGGCTTTGAAGAGAGAATAGATACGTTTCACTCTCAGATTCATTCCCCGTTGGAAAGGGCGAGAGAAGTACCGAGCATACGACTGGATACATGAGACTAACTACTGCCTGACTTGTGTGAGAGTTTGTAACTTTTATAAGGTTTTACTGTTGTTAAACGTGGACCCCTTTGACTAAAATACATCAAGAATTTCCTCAGTTTTTGGATTCTTCATTCACTGTGGAGGCATGTGAGAAAAACTTTCCCTCACAAATTCAGTGTAACACCGAGTGAGTTATTCACGCAGTGTAAGGTCGTCTGCAGGGTGACGTATTTCTTTAATAACCTTGATCAATGAATTCATAAACCTGAGAAGATTGCATCTCGACTTGTAGACCTGAGACGCAACTTGTCATTTGTCCTCCTAGACTTGACACGAGACTTTATCTCCAAGACTTAAAAACAGCTCTGGGAAACAGCACGGCCAGGTTTCCTTCACTGCCCTTGCCAGTTTCTCTTCATCTTTTTGGGGGATATTGGCTGCCGTTACAGACGGTCGTGTTTTATTTACTGCTGAACATCCTTCACAGTGTAATGCGGGCCTGTACGCGGCAGCTGTGGCTCATCTCCAGTCTGATACACACAGCTCTGTCGTCTTTAAAGGCTAAAACTGCACTTGATAATGGATAAGGAAGCGAAGCCCCGGTTCCCACCCCACTTGAAGCTGAGACGGTAATGAGATGCCGAGCCCACTGCACTTGATATCCCAAATTAAAGTGTCTCCACGGGGCGTCTGTGGGCTTGTGGAAAGAGCGACTGAGCAAATAGGTGAGGCTTTGGCTTGAACAGGTACTTCGCTATGTGCACAGTGAGTGATGGCGAGCAAAAGTGCAAATGCGTCTTTAAATGTGTTTGTTCTTGAGTGTGTCACTGTTAATTTGATTAAACACATACATTTAGAGGAACACAAAATAAAAGCATGAAACTGAATCAAAGAAGTTGAGCTTCAAAGTTCATTCTTGACTTTGAAAACAGCAACTACAAAAGCAACCTTACCTTAAAGGGAACCTATTGTGCTTTTTCTTATTTTCTTATTGTCATAAATATAATACGACAGCGTCAGATGTTTTTATTCAACGTGGCCAAACTCTCAAATAAAGAGGTAAATGTTTGTAAAAGCAATCCCTGTGAGCAAAAACCTCAGGCTTCAGACTATTCTGAACACTCTTTCAAAAGTGTTTTCGACTTTCGAGACGAGCCGACATCAGCTCGTGACGGGTTTTTCTAGGAAGTCATCTGCTCCAGGCACGCTACTGCAAGAGTTTACATTAAACAGCCTTAAGGTTGGACACTGAACTCGGTACTTGAGCGTCAAGATGGAATTACAATGGTGCTACCGAGTAGATTCACGTAAATCCATTGGTACCAATTTTTCGGTACTCGAGAAAAGACAGAGCTCCTTGCAGCGACCAGGGGCTGTATTCATAAAGCTTCCTCGTGCTAAGAGTTGTTCCTAGTGACAAAATTCTAATTCTTGATTCTTGTCGTGACGTTTTCTTAGAATTTCCCCTTAAAGTTAAGACTAGGTCCTTGTAAAGATGGAAGTTATTCACAAAACCTCTTAGCCCTTAAAAGAGCTCCTAAGGTGAAAAAACTGAGACAGAGAAGAGGACTTTTAAGAGGCTTAAGAGTTTCTTAATCAGAGGAGAAAATGGAGGAAACACAAAGAGGTTCGAGAAATATTCTCCAAACGTGAGATCGTGAGTAAACGAAATGCTACAGATTGCGGCGTGCAGGGAGAATATTTGTGATCAGTCTCATTAGGGATACGTACACATTTCAGACACCAGAAATAAAAAGGGTTAAGTAACTCTTGACCCTCTTGAAGAAAAGCCCTTAAGATCAGGTAATAGAGCAGGACCCATCTAGAGACTAACTGAAACAAACCAAACAGACAAGAGCTTTAAGTCTCGACACCCATACTGCGCTCAAAACACAGACCCCAGAACAAAATCAACTCTGCATAAGAGGTCCGACTCTCTGTGTGGCATCTACACACTCGACGGGAATGAAAGTGGAAAGTTATTTACCTGTGGTGCGGGAGTGGGAGCAAGCGAAAGGGACCATGATCCGATGAGAAGAGGCAGCGAGCGCAGAGAGAGGGAGAGAGAGAGAAAAGACACAACACATGAGATCAGGCAAACATTTAAGACTTTGCCTGCAATGACACAAATTAAATCGACACACTGACAGACGGGGTTAATAATTGTAGTGTGGAGGCACAAACAAAACCGCAGCACCGCCTGTGCTAAGACGGCTAAATTGAGGACGCTCCGCTGATCTCTTTTGAATGACAATGTGTTTCTCAGGTTATGTGCTAAACCAGCTGTTGTTGCTCATGGAGACGTGTCGACAGGTTTTTAACAACACCCACGCACTTGTCTTCAGGCTGGGCGAAAGAAACCGCTGCTATTAGGAGACTCAAGGCCCAAACCTACCCCCCACCCACCACCACCACTACCAATACACAGACATGAATGAATGAAATGACACATACACCAAATGCACATGTAGAGCTGCCAGCGTTCGTGAGCATCAAACACTTCAAAGAGCGTTCTGCTGCCGTGCGGCTCCTTCGAGCTTTGACTGAGCGATATCTTTATTTCTCTTATCCATCTGCGCTTCTGCCTCTCTCTCTCCCTCCCTCCCTCCTCATCTCTTCCCCTCTTTTCTTCAGAGGCCCAGCACGTGAATGGATCTCATGAAGATCCGTATTGCTGTGGCAGAGTGCCGCGATGCCACCAGCACGGGAGGGATCAGCTGAGAGGTTGCTATGGATTCTTAAAATAACTCTCAGCTCAGAGATGTTAGACACGGAGAGAGAGAGAGAGAGTCTTCTGTGTTTGTTTTTGACAACCAAATTGCTTCTTCTATCGCAGTAAACTTTGCACTCTGTTTTCCAAAGACAGCCCCCCCCCCCCCTTCCTCCTCCTCCTCCTCCTCCTCCTCCTCAGTAAATTTGTGTCCAGTAAGTGCTTGTATGTGATGGTGGACGAGAGCGGCCCGTCCACAGGGGACGAGAGTGGAGAGATGGAAAGGGATGGAGAGGACAGAATCAGCTAGCGGAAGAAAAGCACAAACCCAATTCACCTCTAAGGGCAAAGACACGGACATGTGGTTTTTGAGCTGCTGTTTGTCACGCAACAACCCCCAACCATCCTCCTCCTCCTCTTCCTCCTCCACTCATCTCATGTCTTACTGGATGTTTTGGGAATTTGGGAGAGGAAGAGGAGGACAGAGACCAAATATACTGTACACAACCTGTGCTGCATCCTAATATCCTCCCTCTCTTCTGCTGTCAGCTGAATATATACACGGTTATTGAGATAACATTTTTGGTTGGAGGCGATTCATACTGCTCACACTTTGCATTAATATTTAATAGTTTTAATATCTTTAAGTATCATTTTCAGAAAAAAAAAGAAATTATCCAGTGCTTGCTAATGCAGTATTTGTTTTTATAGACACTAATATTTGCATATAAGGTGATAAAGGTTGCTAAAAGGCTCCATTTTTGGAAATCACAAGGTTGTGTAAATTATTTTGTGTTAACCTCTTTCCACTTTCCTATTCCTTCCACAATGACGTTGAGTAACCTCCAGAGTAGAGCTGCACCGATCAGTCGGTTAGTTGTCAACTGTTAAATTAACTGCCAAGTAATCTGATAATCGATCTTAAGGGCTTTTTTGATTTTAATTGAAAGGGGAAAGGGGGGAGCGACACAGGATGACATGCAACAGAAGGCTGTAGTTTGGAATCGAACCCGTGGTCACTGCGGTAATGTAGAGCTGGGCGATATGGACATAAATTCATATCTCAGTATTTACAGACTGACTGGCGATACACGATATAAATCTCAGTATTTTCTACAAAATGGGCGACATGTGTTCAGCTTCAACTCAAAGCCACATTTGAGGCGTCTTAAGCACTTTTATAAGAACAGACTGATCAAAATAAAATGCAAAGACAGGGATTTTTGCCCCTGTTTGAAAATATACAGCTGCACAACATGAACAATGGTATAAAACAAATAGAAGAGCTGTACGTTGACTTTTTGCGCATAGCACTGGAGCTACAGAGGTTTAAAGGTTTGCAGCACAGGACACTGAACTATAACATGAGTATAAAGGTATCAAGTAGATTTAAATCCACTGAAGTTTGGAACAATTAAAAATCTTTGTGTGGAAGTTAAAAAGTCTTTCAAATCAATCTGGTGCAGGAAAATGGTTTACATATTTTTATTCACTAGGCTATTAATCATATTTACGCACAGATAATCAACAGAGAGGCCGAGGGAGGGAAGGAGCAAAAGACACTTTGTCTTTGTTACATACATCTTGAATATGAAATGTCTGTTTTGTAGCTGCATTTGTTGATTTTTGCTGCATGTGCCATTTTTAACAGATCCGTCGCCTGCAGTCAGGCGCTGCCTCAATGTCACAAAATAGACTACAACTACCAAGAAGAACTGCAATGTTTTGTGATCCACTTCACCCACAAACTAACAGTGCACATGCGCTGGATTGCACATGTGCTACTGCGGCAATTTCATCTCACAGACTGATTTAGCGTAACTCTTGCAACATATGGATGATGTCACGGTGGCTACGGTTACATGATGGCTTCTCATTCAGAATGAAATAAATCTGAATGAAATTTTAAGTTTTTCCAGGTAGTTTACATGAGAAATATTCATTCCGAATGAGGGTTTACACTGGAAATCAGTTTAATCGCCTTTATTCAGGTCTGCGCAGGGTTCGGGGCAGGGATGGTTTCTGACTGGATAGGGGGCGGGGTGGACGTTACGTGTTTACGTTTACCGGAAGAAAACACTGTAGTCCTCGCTCCGGATAACAAGATGCTTGACGCCGCTGTTCTTAGTGCCTTTTTCGGGCTTGTTTTGCTTATATTCTTGAAGCAGCAGTACGACAACAACCTTGTTCTGCTAATGCTTCGTCTGTTGAGGAGGAGAAGAGAGGTAGAAGGTCAAAGAAGGGAGATAGATGTATGGCGTATGGAAACCGGTGAGCACAACGAGTCCGACTCCTCTATCTCAGCCCGTTGCTATGCGCGCTACGTCATCACGGCAGAAGGGCAAGTAAATGAGCATGCGCAGAAAGACCGTAATGGCTGGAATCGGACAAGACAGAAAAATTCTTCCATTCGGGTTCTGAAAAGTAATATTCCACCCCTGTGCAACCGATTAGATTTTCTTTCGGGTTGGATGTTTTCATTCGGTGAGGTGTTTACAAGGAGCATTTCTATTCGGGTAGGGCTTCCAACCCGACTAATTAACAGGCAGATTTAACAGAGTAGCAGCTCTGTGTCTGTAGCGCACTGCGTCAGCTCTGTGCAGAGCCTACGCCGTAGCCTACGCATATGGCCTACATCGCCATTGCGAGCATTAACACTTGTGTGTTTTGTCGGTGTCACTCTGCAGTTACATCTCCAAAACACTAGTCAGTGGCAGGATTGCTGGAGAACTGCTGTACCAGGTGAGCTAATGGGCGTCCCGGATATGAGTGATTTTTTTTAAAGGAGAAAAAACTCATAATTCTCTTATTCTAGCTTCTTAAATGTGAGTATTTTCTGGTTTCTTTACTCTCTTCTCTGATAGTAAACTGAATATTTTTGGGTTGTTGACAAGAGACATTTGAGGACGTCATGTTGGGCTTTGGGAAACACTGATCAACATTTTCTTGACATTTTATAGACCAACAATTCATCAATGTATCACAAAAATTAGACAAATTAGCAATGAAAATAATCGTTAGTCGCAGCCCTACATTGGTAGAGATAAGGGCAAGTTATTGCAGAAAGGCTGCAGGATCCTTTTTTTAAGACATGGTGATGAGCAGCACGTCCGTTACTGAGGTCAGCATCCTGCTAGAATAACATCGACACCACGCAGGGAGGCCTAGCACATATTTGATGCAGAAAGAATCAAATGCAGGTGTTGACTGGAGAAACTTTGATACTGTTTGGTATTGGCTTATTTCAGTCGATACCTCACTAGCAATTACACAGTAAACGTGCAGTTGTCTTATACGTGTCTTTTTTAGGAGTTTTTGCCTTGAAGAAGCAGACTTGGAAGAAGAGGCAGCAAACTGTCAGCCTCACACAAACACCGCGTGTGTTCTCCAGTCACTCAGACACAACATGCGTGACTTCCCTCACTGATGACCTCTATTTCTACTGCTCTGTCACATGACGAGTCCTCTTCGTCACTTACACACAGACACCCTCGCACAGAGCCGGGACTTCACATGCAAAGACTCATACTGTATAAAGGCTCACACACTCACATAAAACATATAAAACACTTCTGCGCGTCTGCTTAATTCCCGCTGATATCAGTCGACCTCCTCGCCGCAGCTCTCTCCTCTTCACCCCCCTCCTTTCCTCCTCTTCCTCTCATTACCCCCTCTCCTCCTCAGAAATGTCAGCCTCCTCGCAGATACATCTCTTCACATATGCCGCACCGTTTGGCATTTAAATATCAATGTAGGAGCACATAACCGAGTCTTGGCTCGCAGGTGTTTAAGATGCAGAGTTCGTATGAAAGATAGAAGAGTGTGGTACGGTGGGAGCGAGCCGCAGTGGGTCAGAGGTTGCCATGCATAAAGTATATAACATGAGAGGTGGACTTTTATCCTTTATTTATCTAGAGAAGCTGCTGTAAGCTGCTCTGCCCTTTTAGTTTATCTGAGTGAGGCTACAGAAAGAGACTGAACTGTTTACATTACTCCATTAATTGCCATTTAACAACTCCATTGACACCAGTGAACTATCGTGGCAGCTGTAGTTTCTACTGTAAATATGACTAATGAGCACTTGTGAGATAAAAGCTGCAGGACAAGAGCAAGAGCAAACCGTGTAGATCAGGCAGGGTTTTGACATGAAGCTAAATCAAACCAAAGAGCAGCCAAAAATAAATTGATCCTAATCCAAACCAACAAAACAGACCTTGAACTTCAGCACAAATAACCTCCCCAAAGCCCGTGCAAAGGTCAGAGCCTACAGGTGGATGCCAGGATGAAATGCTACAGAACATACACTCAGCAGCAGCAGGCAATAACAGCAGTAAGAAGTTTGCTGCAGTGGATAGATTATGGCATGTGACAATAACAGCAAATGTTCCTCGTTTTGTTTCATACAGAACTTAAAAAACCTTATATTTGCCCCACCTTGACGGCGCCACTGGCTGCGCACATAAGTTGCCTACGGTGACAACGTGTGTGTTGGCTTCGTCGAGTGTACCAAGTGCAGCGCGATGCTGGTATTCAACGGCAAAAAGACGGGGACCTCGACACTTAAGAGGCACATGACGAAGGCTTGCCATGGAAAGAAAGACGAGAGTCAGCCTTCAATGTCCACGTTTGTATCCTTACAAAAATGTCGCGTTTAAACTGGGCTTGGGCACATAATTACAGTTAAAGAGACGGGGCAGGCCGGGATTTTTTTGGGCCCAATCTAAACTCTAACTGCTGCACAAGCAGACTTTTATAGGCAGATCTATGTATCTCTCTGACTATATGAAAAGTGGTTGCAGAGCACCAATGAAGGCTAGCATCTGACTATTGAGCACCTCTATCGGCGCATGCTGCAGTCGCTGAGTGTTGAAGATTTTGCCCACCAACATTGTACCAGTCGGTCAAACCAAAGACCCTTCAGCTGCAAGGTCACTCCTCTGACCACTACGCTCCCACCGCACCCTCACACGTGGTTTGGTGTTAACCTGAAGTCGCAGCTGGAGGTGAAGCTTGGACGGGCAATGTGCGGTTTAGAAATGAAACGACATCACTACGGTGACCACATAAGCACGAGAGGAAGGACACACTCCGGCCAGTGTTCTCACACGTCAGCATCCACGTATAGACTCTGATGCTAGTGTGTGAATGTATGTGTGTGTGTGACAGAGAGAGCGGCAGAGACAAAGTGCTTTGTGCTTTGCCCTTGTTGAAGGGAGGGATGAGATGTGTCTAAACAGAGATGGTGACATCACTTCTTGGCAGGCGGCTCCAGGAGACCGTGGTGCCTGGGCCAGGGACATGCGCTCATCCAATCACAAAATGAGCCACTGTATCTGTGTGAGTGTGAGTGTATGTGTGAGTGTGAGTGTGTGTGTGTGGCATGCTGTGGCCAGGTCAGTCAGCACATACCTCCCATAGCTAGTCCTTAATCAAACAGAGGGAGGTCAACCCACAAGAAGTAATGGGAGTACAGTGTGTGTTTCTGTGTGTGCTGGCGTGTGTTTTCTAACAGCAAAAACAAAGAGCAGAGCTGGTGTGTGTGTGCTTTCCTGTATGTCAGTAAGAAAAAAAGTGATATATACAGTGTTTGTGTGTCTCCACCTGTGAGTGAGTGTATACACATGTACAAGAGAAAAGTGTGTGTGTACGTGCGAGACAGAAATGGACCAGCGAGGGGAAAAAAAGAGCCAGTTGGGAAAGATTTTAAGAAGAGCATTTGAGGTGCGAGTGCGAGAGACACAGTGAAGGTCTGAGTGTGTGTGTGTGTATATGTGTGTGTGCAGGGAAGTGAAAGCGATGGAAAGAGCCTGATGTGTGTGTGTGAGGGAGACAGAGAGAGATAGTGCTGGCGGTAAGGTGAAAAGGATAAAGACAAAGCAGAGTAAGGGAAGAATAAAAGCAGGGGGAAGCTGGGTCATGTTGCCTTATGTAATTTACAGGTCAGTGTTGTGTGCTGCATTTGAGAAACTGAGAAAGGAACACTGATAACGGTTTGTTTGAAGTGAGGTTACTTATCCGGTAGATAATACGTTTGTGCAGAATTCTGTCCAAATTTTGACTGTACCCTGGCCTTAGTGTGAACTCTGGCAAAGCTGGACAGTAAAAACTTTTGCTAATGCTCAGATAGAAGAAATCACAATCATCTAGAGTAAATACAGAATATCAATACAGCATAGTATCGCGATATTTTGCGTGACAATATTGTATCGATACACAGAAGCCAAGTCTCGATTTGTTTTATATACAATATTCATTTTAATAAAACTTTTGGAGCTAAAATAATAAAATCAATTGCTTTTTCTGTCCACTAGATGGTGCTGATGTTTTTTTTCCTGGTGAGGTCAGCAGAGGTCTTCTGGTGCGTTCGTTTTGTACTCGGAGGTCGGAAATTCCCAGTTCCCAGTCGGAAGTTTAAACTTGAACACCCCCTGAGATCGGATTTTCAATTGGAAACATGGAGCAACTGCATCAACCCCAACTTACGAATTCAAGATGGCTGCCGGTCACATACATAAGCTGTGTTCGAAACCGTCCACTCACTCACTCACTCACTCACTCACTATTCCCTATTTCGTGTTTACTATATAGTGCACTACATGGGGAACGACTGAACGAGATTTTGGACACTAACTGAAATTTTCTGAATGTCGTTGCGTAAGTAGCTGCGCCGCATACTCCTGTGATGCAAGTGGACGCGCCGAGCATCATGTAAACAAAGCGGGCGCTTTGAGGATGATCAAACTGTATGGTGGTTGTACTTTTTGTCAATAAATTGTTGAAATGTCAGTGGTGTGGAGGTTTGGTTTTGTCAGCTACGGTTGTGTGTTTGCATTGTGAGCTGTAATAGCCCACAGTAGTGCGCAAGCTACAAGCTACCTGGCTTGTGCGAGCTAAGTGGCTATTGTTAGCTCGTGAGCCCAACGGTAGAACGGTAACGTCCACGTTTTTTCCGACTTGTCCACTGTTGTCAACTAGAATGCAAAAACTGTCTCGGAGTTGACGTCATTCCCACTTCTGACTTCCGACTTCTGAGTACAAAACGAACACACCATCAGTTAGCATTTGGCAGGAAGTTCACCAAAACAAAGATGGAGGCAGCGGAGAAATAAATCAGGAATGTGTCGTCTGTGTTTAAATCAAACGTTCATCAAGGGCTCACCTCACACTCCACCATCCAGAGATAACGTTTGCCGCTAACGGCCAAGCTAATGCTAAACTAGCTCCACTGAAAAATCAACCAACACTGGACACACTTAGCTCGACAAAATCACCAACTCTGAGAGAGCCAAGAACATAACACAGTCCATCACCTACTTCATACAGTGTTACTGAAACCTAAGGCTTTTGTTAACTGCTAAAAACACGTGAACCCAGGCGTGTGACCCTGTCCCGATGTTTTTCACCGACACAGCCGTACGCAAGCTCTACAGAGAAGTGAAGCATAAAGTTGAAGAGCACAGCAGGAAGGGTGGCGTTAACGTGTGACGCCTGGACTTCAAGGTCAGTGGATTCCTGTGCGATTATAACTGCACATTGTCTCACAGAGGACTGACGACTGCTGTCTCACGTTCGCCAAACTAGAGCAGGACACCAAAGTCACACTGGAGCAAACATAGCAGACCTCCTGCAAAATGCAGCACAAGTATGGGGGATTGTGGTTGGAACAGACAATGCGTCTAACAAGGGTGTTGCAATTCAGGTAGCAAGATACCTGCATGTGAAGTGTTTTGCTCAGGCGCTTAATCCAGCCTCACATTTCCGACAACAGTTTTACATTGTAAGAGAAAGTTTTCAGTCTTATCATCTGATGTCAATCATTTTTATTGCAACAAAATTTGATGCAAAGAGCCAGAGCAACACATTGTCACTCCGACCTCTACATTTTCGGTCATTGACTTTCTACGTCCACGTATGACATGCAAGGTACCCTGGGTGCGCTGTGTCAAGTTCTGCTTTACATCCATTGTCTTCTTTCAAAATACACTCCCGTTTTCACAGGAAATAAACGTGCTACATCATAAACCACATGGTCAGGTTTAGGAAAAAAGAACAGGGTTTGGCTTTAGAATCTTAAGGGACACAAACACTGCTCTCGCGTGAAAGTCGGCGTTCGTTGGACCCATCCACCACCCCTCCCACCTGCTCCACTCGGACTTTCACCGCTTTAACTTTCGTCCTGGTCTTGCCACTTTTCCCCCTGACGCTGCCGGGGGCCATGAAACTATATCATGCTGCCCAAGCGCCAGATTTCGAGAACTCCAGAGCAAGACTGGGCTCATCAGAGACACATCATAAAACAGAGCATTTCAGACACAGGGTGAAGGAAGGTGTTCCAGCACCGAGAGTGTGAGGAAAATAAAGCGTTTTTTGAACATTAAAGCATGTAAACATGTTCTAGTTGAAACCTAAATATAAATATGAACCTGAAAATGAGCAGAATAGGCACCATTTACACTAACATCAGTCCAGAGCATGAACCTTTCTGAGATACTAATACTGGAAGGTGATATAAGAGAATAACATGACCCTCCATGTTTGAGAGGATGACCTCTGAAACCAACAGCCCTCATTCAGCAAGATAAAAGCTAATACATTTTTAGGACTACCTGATGTTTGACCCGTTAGACATCAAGCAGGGATATGAAACTGCATTCTCACTCAACATACATTTAAACTTCACAGAGAAATACATATTTCAGATTCTGGCTAAGTTCGGAAACAATAAGAGGCTTTATACATCAGCCCACGCCAGTCACTAATGGACTGCACTACTTAAGAAAACAGTTCATTCGGGGTCGAGGGAACAAATGACATGGACGTGATTCACAGCTTTTGTATTACAGAGATTAACACACTTTTATTAACATGTGGAGGAAAAGAAAACGGTAGTTTAGCGTATTCATGCAGCTTTTTTATGTTAGATTTGAAAATGCAACCCTGATGCCTCCATTTTTTACATTTCTCTGCCTCTCTTTTGCAGTTTGGCCCCAAAATTAGCTCTTGCACACGTCTCACTCACCTTAATGCCACCACGCACACACACTGACACCATTCTTTGTCACACGCTGTACCGAGTTAATGTCCCATTACATCACTCCGTCTACAGCACCTCACAAATTCTCATTTCCCATGAGGTGCGATGGCTCAGCATGACATCAGAGATATGAAAGACACAGTGGATTAGTGGAGCTCATTAGCCTTTCAATATGACTCATCTCCATACAGCAGAGTCCAGTGTTTACTCAGAGAACGTGTACAGTAACTCTCCGACTCTAATTGCATCCAACGCGACATCTGCTGTCTGCGCAACAGAAGTTTGTTGGTTTTAAATCAAATAACTGTGAGTGGAAACTGTGTCCTTCACTCAAATCAGATGTCGTATTGTATTAATAAAGCTAGCTACATTAGCTGTTGATTTTTAAATACGTCATTTGAACAATAAAAGCCTGGAACAGCGCAAATGATTTTCTCCTCCATTGATTTCATCCAGCACAAGCACAGATTGGATGCACATGAAATAGGGCCACGGCAACACAAATGAAACCAAATGATGAATCAGGTTTGATCGCAGCTTGGTGAGGACGTGAGCTCACTGCAGCGGGAAACTGTGAATGAAATAAAGAAACGGAGGAGAGCTAAACAGAGGAGAGGAGATTTATGTGAAGTAAGATTGCTTAGATTAGACACAGTGCATGTGCATGTACATAAATATACATCAGAGTATGGCAGGAGGGAGTGTTTGGGACGCTTCCTTATGTGGGCTCCACATCGACATCAAGCCAGTGTGAAGGTCAAGGACAAACTCTCCGTCTCTCCACCTCTCTCTCATCAGTTACCCACTGGCCATCTGTGCCCCAGTGTCTCTCGGCTTTTCTCTACTGACCATGTAAAACTCACAGTCTTAAAAAAAAAAAAAAAAAAAAAAAAAGACATCACATCTTCGAAGTGTTACCACTCTGGAGCCAGACAGGAGCACCGCCGTGTTGGAGAAAGGACACTGAGGTGTCAGAACATAGATACACTACGATAGTCTGAGCTGCAGCACATAAAATAATGTCCTTTCCAGACGATGGTAAATAAATCCATTGAGAAATATCGGCCTGTTTTATAACTAATCTGATACTGGACAGGGTCACCCACATCAAGTGTGGTGGCTTATATGAAGCAGAGTCCTGCACTGGGTCGGATACCTGGGTACCCAGCAGATGACCCACAAAACAGGTGATTTACAGGGGCTATTTTGTTGTAATTTTATTTCTGGTTATGGTTCTGGCTTAAACAAAGAACGCGCCAGTCAGATTGTGGCCGTTAAATCATACATATATTTATATATTACGAAAAATAATCAATAATTAAATTAATGTTTGAGCTTTTTGTGTAGGCTCTGTTTTCTCAACACATCCTCACTCTGAACTCGTCCAATACCGACGCTTGGTCAGTGGCCTGTCGCGTCAAATTACAAAGCACTCGGTTCCCCTCCAGCATCACTTTTGGACATTTAGGCACAGCTTGTCAATTTAAGTAATTACATGCATTATCTATTTTCAAAATATACGTTTTACAGGCCATGTACAGTTTCCGCTCGCTAAATGCTAACAGTCTCTTTTCAAAATTAACTTAGAACGTTGGTAAAAAACGTTGTTTTTTGGTGTACTTCCTCAGATTTAGACGACAAAAGCACACTGTTTAAAAAAATAAAACATCATGGTGTGGCTTAAGGTAAGTACAATTGTTACTGCCTGAGTATATTCGGCTCTGTAGCTGTAAAATGCTTTACTATACTGAATACAAGGGTGTTACTTTTGGTTTTGTGATGTAAATGTCTTGTCTTTTTTAATATTCATAGTGCTCAAGTCGGTGACTACCATGGGACCAAGATGCTGTTGCCGCAAAATCATGGTGGCCACCTCTCCAGCTCCCTCATTTGAGCTGCAAAACCCCATTAGCACTGTTAACTATGTTAGTACTGCTAGCGGTGCTGACACTGCTAATGGTGCCAACAAAGCTAACAGTGATAATAGCATTAACAAAACTAAAGGGGGTCTGCGGTTCACAATTTAGCTGCTTACAACATGGGGCTACCTGCACAGAGACTAAAGGGTTCAAGATGTCAGTAATGGTGACGTTAATCACTGAATGAGCAGGGCCATTAGCTAACTTCCACCAGACCCGTGTGGTTCACAGTGTAGTAAACTGAAGAGTGGCAAAATTAACCCAATAGACTGACATGAGTAACGCATCAAAATAATTATCGGGGTTAATGGATTAAGGGTTAACTGTTGACACCCCATGTATACTAGCTTCTGTTGCTAACTCGTCGCTAAATTTGTCTGTCAGTCATTAGGAACTGAGCAGGTAACCTGAAATGGTTAATCAGAGCAAGGTCGATGAAAGCAGAATCAAAGACAAAAACAAGGAGCTAAAAGCTACAAATGTTCACAGAGCTGAAGGAAACAGCAGACATGGGTGATAACTCACTGAGGACTCATCACTGTGAGCGACTCCTCTCACAGACGTAGTAATTTTATTCCATTGTTGATCTAAAAAATATCGATCAGCGCAGCTTTAAAGACTTTCCCGAGACACTCCGCTGAGCTCCCTCAACAGCTCCACAAAGCTCGACACACACCCTCCATCAAAGCAGACAGTTGAACATTTTATTATTTTCCTTTCTACCTGTTTTGTCAGTGCATCCATCACACGCAGCCATCCGTACACTGCTACCTTTCTGTGTGATCTGTAACCAAGTCTAAACTTCCCTGGAGTCACCCCCCTCCCTGCGGTGGCTCGATCTGTCGGCACAATGTCCAATGATTTCTCATTATGATGATTAGCATGGAGCTCCGAACATTTAAGCCCTGGGTAAAATCAATGTGTGCATTGTAGTACATAAAGAATAACTTACAATGTAGTGTTGTTCCTGCAGCACTGCACTTAGAATGATCAATAACAGGGAACAACTAAACCTTTAACATAACTTGTTTCAGCATACCTTTTACCCATCAATACAATAGTATTAACAATATTCGGTTATCAGAATTACTCCACTTTAGTTGTTGTGAGAAGTGGCCTAATTCCAGTGAGTGAACAGTGAGCAGAGGGTGATTATAAATAAAAGATAATCAAACTGTAATCATATTGTGGGGCACTTTGCTTTAAAATAATAATAAATAATCGTTTGCATTTCTTAACAGCTTTGAAGTCCATATCAACAATGTGAAGCAATTCTTACTTGAGTGTCTTGATTAGCAATCAAATAAATACAAAGAAATTAACTTCTTTCAAATTGTATTTGTGTGGTGGCGTTGCTCTGTAGTTACACCTCTAAAACATCAACCCTAAACATGTTTTCCCCACAAATACAACATGCTAACATCATTAGCATGAGCCTAAGGCATTTTACATTGCATGAATTAGCCTAGTGGCTAGCAGAGTTTCTCTCTACTCACATGAAGCTGGAATGAATCAAACACAGGACTTTATAACCCATTGGGTGGGGAATGCATTAAAAACATTACGCTATTACAATCAAAACTGTGCCATTTGCTATATATGCTCTTGAAAAAGGAAAACCCATCTCCGTCTATAACAAATTATATGCTTATTCTGTAACTATAAATCAACAATCAAATCAACTATTTCTTATTTTCTTTGATATTTTTTTGTTATATACAGATATGGAATGATGACTGCTGGGTAATATGCATGTTAATGTTATACAAGGCCTAGTGTAACTACCTTACACCACTGCCTGGTGCCACTCTAGAGCTGACATAAAAGACCAACCATTGACAAACGCAGTACAGTTGCAGCAATTAAAAAATAGTCCTTTTTTTAAATTACCATAATAGCATAATAATGTTTCCTTGCTTTCTTCCCTTGAGCCCTTTTCCCAACAAATCCCCTCAATCATCCTCTTCTACATCCCCCGTACGTTCACCATCACCATGGAAACCCAGACTCTCTCCGCCCCACCGAGCGTCTTCCACGTCTTGTGGTAACCTTCAGGTGCTCTCAGGGACCCCAGGTGTGTTTCTCAAGGTGACTAAGAGCCAGGAACACAAGGCAGACATGGGAAACAAAGCCTAAAGCCAGGACTTTGTATTCAAACCATTAATTCTTCAGCTATGATCCAACATGTCTGTAAAATCACTCTGAAATCATACAGGCCTTAAATAAAGCCGAGCGTGAGCCTCAGATCCCCACACCTCACTCTCCCGTTCACGTGATCTCACTTTTAAACTAGTGAGAGAAAAAACAGTGTGAAAACGGCATCTTTCTCCTGAATGGAGCTCAGAAAACTGACCAGCCACGCGAAAACAAAGGTCTGTGAAACCAAAAAAAAACAAAACACAGTCATGACTGAAGAGCATCTTAAAAAACAAGGCATGTTAAACTGCGCCTCAGATGCCTCTAAACATCTCCGACAGCTTGCAAATAAAAGATTTCAAGATTTAAAGCTGTGAGAGATGAAGTCAGTTCAAAACCCGTCTGTGTGTGGGAAACAGCTATTTTTAGACGCTCCACTCAAGACATGTTAGATGAGAGGAGTTATGAAAGAACAAGAGCTATTATCAGTATGATAATTTCATGCCACGCTGGGCAGGGTTATGTATATATATATATATAAACACCTGGGAAAAAAATATTTATTTCTTCTAAAATATTCCAGTGTCCTTTGCCTTCACTTCAGTGGCTTCGGATATCATTTGAAGCAATTAGAATAACCCTGGCAAAAATTTGCTTTTTAATATGCAAACATTTTTATTTGTTTCTCAGCGTTTGTGAAATCTGTTGTCTGCTTGTTTTGCAACATCTACAAATATTTTGTGTTACACAGTTCGTTTAGACGAATACTTAATTATTTGCTTAATTTAGCCTCCCACACTCTAAAATGTGTCTAGGCGATAAAAAAGTCTCCTACATTTAGTTCAATTAAGACCAATGTAAACATATTAACTAGAATTACCACCTCACGGTTGTATGCCTTCGCAAACAAGTCAAGCTGCAGTTACAGTTTACACCCATGTCTGAGAAAACATGGATGATTTACACATCTTCATTCAGCAGCACAGAAGATCTATAAAATCAGCACAGCTTCAAAGTCAACACCCAAGATTAGAGTCACCAATCCAGTATCTGACCAAATGTCCTCCTGAGATATGACATTGAATAATGGCCAGAAAAGATTTACATGCAGAGCATTATGGTTATGACGTTTAAGAGAGTGAGCAGGACACAAGGTCACAGTGACCGTGACTGTTGACCACCAAATTCAAGTAAGTTCATCCCTGAATCAAAGTGGATGTTTGTGCCACGTTTGATGAAATTCCCTCACGGTGTTAATGATATATCACACAAGAATAAGACAGACGAGGTCACAGTGACCATAAACCTACGACCACCAAATTCAAATCAGTTCATCACTGAGTGCAAGTTGACGTTTGTGGCAAACTTGAGAAAATTTCGTCAAGGTCTTCTTAAGATATCTTAGGATATCATGTTCAGGAGTGAGCAGGACACCAAGTCACACTGACCTTGACCTTTAACCAAAATCTGATGAAATTCCCTCACGTGTTTGTGAGACATCGCACGAGAATGAGACAGGTGAGGCCACAGTGACCTTGACCTTTGACCACCAAAATCTAATTAGTCTGTCGGTGAATCCAAGTGGAAGTCTGTGCCAAATTTGACGAAATTCTCTCAAGGTCTTCTTAGGATATCACTTTTACAAGAGTGACTGGAATACAAGGTCACAGTGACATGTGACCACCAAAATCGAATCGGTTTTATCATTGAGTCCAAGTAGGCAGCCGTGCCAGATTTGATTAACATTCCATAAGGTGTTCCTTACGTACCACATGAGAATGAGACAGGTGAGGTCACAGTGACCTTGACCTTTGACCACCAAAATCTAATCAGTTTATCGGTGAATCCAAGAGGACGTTTGTACCAAACTGGATAAATTCCCTTAAGGTCTTAAGATATCATGTTCACAAGAATTGAGTAGATGGATGTGCGTATGTATGGACATATGTACAGACATACAAACGCAACAGCTGTCACCGGTGCAGAGATATACAAATTATTCTTTTATGTGACTTAATGTTTTGGTTTGTGTAGATAAAAAAATAATCAGTCAGTGTTTACTTTTGCCTTTAAATTTGAAATAATGACATCTGACAGATTAATACTTCTTTCCTTTCTGCTTCTCCTGAAATTATCCTCGATAAAAATTAACATAATTATTAACCAGGGAGTTGTATTGAAACTTGCATTCCTTGAGGCTTAGACGCACACTGATGAGATGTTTTGTTTATACCTCGGGCTCAAACGTCACCAGTCTGCAGTGTATCGCACAAAAAATGATCAATTATCAATTCCACTGTGTAGAGAGAGGATTCATCCCCAGAGCATTAGCAGGGGCAACTCACACACATTTAGTGAGACACTTTGACATCGTCTGGTACAATGAATTCCATCAGGCATCTGATTCCAAAGCACCATAATGCAAATACGGTGTGAAACTGATTACTTCCAGTTTGCCTGCTGTTTTAACAAAGCTCGGTGTTGTCAGCCAGGAGAGGTGTGATCAGCTGTTCAGCAGAGGCAGCAGATTTACAGCCCCTCACTGCTGCTGCTGCTGCTGCTGCTGCTGCTGCTGCTCAATAATGTGTTCTGCTTTCTGTTATTTCATTTTGACCTTCACTGTATAAAATTATATATGTGCAGAGATTGACAGTTTTTAAGTTTATCTGCTGATTCGGGGGAAGTTTTCTCTGTGGTCACCTTGGACGACATTCAGAGTTAATATAGCAGCAACACACTATTTGCTATGTAAAGATATTACATCCTGAGCACAGAATGAATTCACCACCTTCATGTGTAATCTGACAGACTGAGAGTATATGTGTGAGTCTTACATCAGTATCCCACTGGCGAGCTGGTATACAAAGATTGCACTACAGGGTCACTTCTTCATGCTGCTTCTTCGTGCTGCCTTTGCATTTTTACACAGAACCAAATGCCCGAGGCGTCACGCCACTCCTGTGTTGATTATAGACTGTCCAAGCATCGTGGAATCAAACGAGACATGACAGGTGTGGCATGTAACACAACAGGTTTTCCAATTTGTGGATGTTTAAGGACGCTGTTCTTCTTCTCTGAGTTAGCTGCTAACTGCTATTAGCTGCTATTTAGAGTCACCAATTAACCTGCGTGTCTTTGGACGGTGGGAGGAAGCCGGAGTACCTGGAGAAAAGCCATGCTGACGCGGGGAAACACGCAAACTTTGCACAAAAGGGTTGAGTATTTTTTATACTGTCATTAAAGCGCGTCTCTTTCCGCTTGAAATCCAGGAGACATGCTGACTCAGGATGTGGCCTGCTCACACAGACCAGCTACACATAAAGACTGAACTCACTGATGGTACTTGCAGTTATTACAGATACACTGCGGTATACGCTTCATGTAAAGAGTCCTTTGTCTTCGTTCCTCCCTCAATTCATCATGTATCTCAAAATATCTCTTTGGTCTTTCAAGCCTCGAGGACGATGGTGATCACATGGTGTGTGCAGCGTGTGGAGGTCAAGAGGGGACGAATGGAGTCGACGCTCTGCTTCAAATGTAGGTTCATCAGCGGAGAACACAGCCGCTTTTACATCTAATGCCTATCATTTAGACGATAACAGGACTCTGTCCAGTGACGGGGTCATTTGACTGGGCCGTGTGTGTCATGATTAGGTGACTCATTACCTAATTTGCGACCGATGCGGACACCAGCTGAACAAATGACGTTCAAAACATGCTAAAGTGTTTCCAGAGTGGTGTGGTTTTATGATGTAAACAAAAGCAGTTGGGTTTCACAGAGTATCATCGCTCGTACCTGTTCACACCTGCACCAGTGTACAGTTAAGGTTACTCAGACTAATGTGCTGTGTACTAATCTACTCTGTCTGCCTTCATTGGTGTACCTCCTCTCTATCTTCTTCCCCGTGTCTGTCTATCTGCCAGCGTCTCACCAGAGGGGGTAGTTGGCTGCGACCTACTTTGCGAAGCAGAACTGGAGCTGTCAGTCATGCAGCTGTGCGTCACATCGCCTTACCAGCCGCTGAGAGGATACTGCTGCCTCACTCTGGCCCGCTTTCCTCACCACCACCGCTACGAGCTTCCACCACAGATGATATTTCCAGCTTCCTACCTCTTCCCCCCCCCCTCCTGCTCTCTTCGCCAATAAACAAGAAATGAGGAGCGGAAGTCTTTCTTAAAATCCAGTAGCTGTTGCGAAATACTCCACACAGGATGTCTGGCGATCATCAAGTGGCTCCTCGTAGGTAAAAGATGATTCAGGCCTCCTTCATGTCCAGTGGCTCCATTAGCGCAGGAAGGTGGCGTTTACATCCATTAGCCCGGAATAAGTGACGGCTGAATTATTGAGAGCCTCAACTCTGGGAACGACTGCCGATCCATTAACTAAACAGGATCTGGTTGGCAGGAGATGGCATCAGCTCAACATTACTTTTACCTACAGCTGCATTTACGTCAGTGCACTCATTATTGTCTCAATCAAGCTCGAGATCAAACCGTGCACTTCTTTAGTACTACTGAACAACTACCAAGAAAGAGATAAAACAGAGGGAAGGTCAGGGAGGATAAATGGTAGACTCTACGAACTGTCAATGATTCCAAGGCTAAAACATCACAACCAACTGGAATATAAAAGGAGACCTATTATGCTTTTCCATATTTTGTGTCTTAGAAGTGTCACAATGTTGGATGTTCATATTAAAGGAGACCAAAGTTTCAAATAATAAGGTAAATGTTTGAGCAAAAACTTCAGGCTTCAGACTGTTCTCAATACTTTGTTTCCAATGTTTTTCCACCCTGGTTACAAGATTCTTTATATGGTCATCTTCTCTAGGCTATTACATTCGTTACCTACACTGCTACATGTAGCTACATGCTAACATCAGGGAAACATGTAATCTTGGTTGCCGATGTTGGTAATCTCTTCACATTTTTGGATTTATAATCCCGCTGAAACATGTCCGGATGTGTTTAGAAGCTTTTATTGGTGATTTTTTTTTAACATAGAAAGTGTCGCTACTCTTTGTTATGGTCATTCCCCCTGCTGCAAGCACACTGCTAGATGTAGCTACATGCTAATGCCAGGGTAATATAATATATAATATAAACCGACAGTAACCCTTCAGACATGGTACCTAGACCCTAGTGTTAGTCCTTCTCAGGCAAGCTCAGGGGTTTAGTGTTGCTGTAGCCCACAGGAACGACGCTCCACAACGTTTTCTTGTTTGTTTTTTTTCCTCTGAGTGAGGATTAGAATATATGCAGTTCACATTTTCCCGTCGAAATTAATAGATATTTTTGAGGATCCACTCATCACTAAAACCAGCCACAACTCAGAACCAAAAATGGGGACGGTAGAGAACACTTTCAATGTCTGTAACAGAGTATAGAGGCACTTTCTACCATTGAATTTGCCAGTGAAAGCTTCTAAACCAAAATCTTCACAACCGGAAATCTTCCAGTAAGAACAGGAAATAGAACAGGGGCGAAAAAGATTAGACGTTTCCTTGGTGTCAGCATGTAGCTACTGTAGTGGATTATGATCACTTGCAGTAGCATGCCTGGAACAGATGACCATGTGAAGACATCTCTCAAAAGCTGATGTCAGCTTGTCTTGAAAGTAGAGAAACATTTTGGAAACAGAGTATGAAGCCTGAGGTTTTTGCTCACGGGGATTACTTATACACACATTTACATCATTATCTAAAACACTGGCCACGTTTAATATGAATATCTAACATTTTAACATTATATATGTGACGGAAAATAAGAAAAGTGCTCTCTTTAAAATGGCAAAATTAAGATAATCTCAAGACCCCAGCAGCACCTACAAGTGAGATGCCACTGCAGTGATGGCAGCTGTAATAACACCGTCTACTGTAGTATGAAAAGGATTTATTTCAAACCACATTTGTAGTTTGCTGACATTGATCATAATAGCTTTCACAGTTGGTGAAACTGCATTTAGTTTCAGTATATCACAAGAGACCTCGCTTGGGAGCACAACACATAAATCACTCAATGAATACATCTAAAAGCCGAATATTGAGTAACAAAACAGCGTCAGCGGGGATTCAGTGTCTAAAAGTCTACACAGGCCTCAGTTTGAGGTTTATCCTTCCTCACAAATACCTTTAATTTCCTCCGTTACCTGAGAGAACCTTTATAGGGAACTGTTACGGATTGAATACCCAAAAAAATCACAGTGAAACAGACTTATTTCACTGTTTGAAGTGTATAAAAAGTCGATAGCTTTTTATGCTTCTTGTATCCAGCTGCTGCAAGCCAAGAAGATTTCTACCTTTGAGCAGTAAGACACCGACTGGAAACAAATATTCATTCACTTTAACCCTGGGTGAGGACTGTTTGTTTGTGGGAGTATGTATGTGGGAGTGCAGTATGTGCATGAATGCTGGTCACTTTCTTTGAATAAGCAGCGTGAATGGGAGACGGAGACGAGTACTGGGAGGTTGCAGAGTGAGTTACGGGCTGGATTAGTGTGCGTCTGAGCACCGGGTGATAAAAGTGTGACCCCCGTGTCACTTAGAGCACATCGCTCCCCCGTCGCGCTTTATGTTCATCGCGATCATGTCTCTCCTCTGCGTTCATTCCTCTTCCTTCCATTACTCCTTACATCTGTTTTATCTCCTCTCTTCATGCGAAAGTGAATCACGCTCCACAAACAAGAAGGAAATCATCAATTAGCACTGTCACAATGGTGGCCAAATATAGACAGGCATCGCAGCCGCGGCGATATGTGTCATAACAACTGCACATCATGCTCAATGACAAAATGAGAACACAATTAGTCATCTCGGGGGCTAATTGTATTCTTAGACAACTGCTGATGTATTGTGGCTGGGAAAATGTTATTTGAACTGGGAATATGAAAAGAAAACATTTTTTTTTTTGGAGAGCTGATAAAAATGCTGATACAGTCGCCCGGCCGTGTGTGTGTGTGTGCGTGTGTGTGTGTGTGTGTGTGTGTGTGTGTGTGTGTGTTTTACTCTGGGCATCATCACATGATTATTTCATTAAGATATAGTTGCATTTGAATACTGCAGCAGTTTGATTTTGCAGTCTTAGCTACAATTTAAGCTAAGGTATTCAATTTACAGGCGGTTTAAAACCACTAATATCAACATTATTTTATTCTTAAGTGTTTTTTTTTTCTATTATATTTTATGTTCATGTTATTATTCAAATGTGATATTAGCTAGTAACACACTATATAATCACAAAGTGCCTCGGGTCCTTTCCATCATGGCAACTTATGCTTCCTTGCTTCCTTTCTCCTCCCATGACCCAGATTTCATGTCCCGTCCACCATCATGGAGGATCTTCCAATCCCTTAAATGCACTTCAAGGAGACAAGGAGAGAGGAGATAGGGCAGAGGAGAGAGGAGGCTTCAAGAAGAGCTAGAGTGAAGAAACACAGGTGCATCCTACATGGAAGTCTTTCAGCAGTGCTGCAACTATGGAGCCCCGTAAGCGTCAAGGGGGGATTTTTTAAATGCATTTTATGACTTGTAAATACTGCACCTCCACGATTCAGTATTCACAGTTAATCCTCACAGTTCTCACAGTGTCATGTACAAGGATCTACAGATAATTTAATAGAACACAGTTACATGGTGAGATGCAATAAAATGCGCCGTCACCTTGTGTGTGATAAATACAACACTTAAGAATATTTAGGATAATTTAATTGTTAAGTGTGGCATCACACAAAGCAGCAGTAGCTCAGTTCACAAGGACTTGGGTGTGTGTATTTCAGGCCTGTGTGTGTATGACAACAGAGTGAAAAAAGTGAATTTCCTCTTGTGATAAATAATCTTCTTCTTCTTTTTACAGATAACAATAACCTTACTAAATAAACAGTCTCAATTATCGCAACAAATGACATTCAAGTCCTGTATGTGATTTATCCTGGCTCCATATGAGCAGAGAAAAGTCCGCTAGCGGCTAGCCTAATTCATGCAACGAGAAATGTCATGAGCCTATGCTAATAATATTAGCATGTTGTATATGTGGTGAAAACAAATACAAGTATTTTGTTGGTGAACCTTGTGAGTTGTAATGGAGCCAAAATTTGTAACAATAGCTTTGTTAAATGTTGCTGTTCCTGGCTTTATGTGAGTGGAGGAAAACTCTGCTAGCCGCTAAGCTAATTTATGCAATGTAAAATGCCATAGGCTTGTGCTAATAACATTAGCATGTTGTATTTGTTTGGAAAATGTGTCGAGTATAAGACAGATGTTTTGTCCGTGAAAAATAAGACCGAATTTTGTAACGTTACCTTTGTTAAATGTTGCCGTTGTTTCTGGCTTTATATGAGTAGAAGTTAACTCTGCTAGCTGCTAAGCTAATTTATACAAGGTAAAATGCCATAGGATTGTGCTAATAATGTTTAGCATGTTGTATTTGTTTGGAAAATGTGTCGTGTATAAGACAGATGTTTTGTCCGCGAAAATAAGACAGAATTTTGTAACATTACCTTTGTTAAAAGTTGCTGTTGTTTCTCCACTGACAAAGTGTTTGAGAGTTGTAATTGCAGAGTGACGCTGACACACCACAACACAAGTATAAATGCTCACAACGAAGTAGACTATGTGCCTAGGCACAGCTACAAATCAGTCATCGCTTCAGATTAACATTATCAAACAAAGGATTTCTCTTTTCAGCTTTCATTCCTGCGTCCTCACATCTCTCCCTTGCCCCCTCCACTCACATCTCCTGTGGGCTGGACTAAGACGCGAGGAAAGGAAGTGAGTGAGGGAAGCAAGGAGACATGTTAGCATGATGAAACACACCCTGTGTGAAATCAAACAGTCACAGATTTATGTGCGTACAGTACACATCCGCTCACCATTTATTTATCCGGCCACCCACACATTCATGAACACACTCGCTACACTGGATCAAAACCCTCCAGCTCCCTGATGACCTTTGAATATAGATTGCATTATTGTTGTGTGTGTGTACAAACAGCCTCGTGCCAAGCTTGTTTCATCACTTTCTTTCATGCGACATAAACATCCTCAGCCTCTGGAGGCATCCTGATGAAAAACGTGACCAATCAGCTGCTTCTGTTGTGTTCACAAGCAGGTCAGAGGTCAGCCTGTGTTTTAAGAGCCGAAGTAATCGAGTCGGTCATTGAGTTCTCAGGTCTGGCCGAGAGTCTGACTGCATCGATTCAGCCAGAGAGAAATGCTTATCTGATGGTTGCATCGTCACACTGCTACGCTTATAAAATCTGCTTTTTTAATCCAGTGTCAATAAACTGAGAGCGTCATTAATCAGACTACAAAAAAATCTAATTATGAATCAATCAACTTATCAAACTGTATTCTTCACAAGGCTGGAGAAGATGAATACCGAGCGGACAGAATCTGTCAAGCAAGCAGCAGAGAAGTGATTATGATCTGAACGCAAGGCGGCCATAAACATGCCTGTAATATAGCATGATATGGACAAAGGGACTGACATGGAACATACTTGGTTATTAATCCAAACTCCAGGGGATCTGTGATCAGCCGTGCATTTGTCTGCATCTTACATGACTAATGCTGTCAGAGATGGAGGGAGATTGCTTCAGATTGGCCAATCAAGATGCTAATTAGCTGCATTAGGCATTTCAGCGGCGAGCCGGAGCCAAAGGCAGCAGCTTAAAAAAAGGAGCTGCGGCTAATCTATATTCCGTGTGCATTTTCAGAATTGGGGAATAATAATAATATACACAGAGTTATAAACTCTCAAAAACGAAAATGCTCTAATAAAAACCAGTTTACTGTCCCCTGAAGCCATCAGTCATTTAAGGCATCCATAAAGCATGAGACCTGTGATCCTCACATGCTGCAGCGGTGCAGCGGCGGCCTCCCAGTCAGAGTCAAGCCTAATGGCTTCAGTCAAACGCTTCTTTGTTGGAGACAATGGAAACATTTTGCCATACACAGAGACAGTCTGAGTAATTCAGTTAGCGGTGTGCTGTATGAATAGCTTTAGATTCTGCAGCATTGCAGCACCGTCTCAGCACACTACATAGCCCGCTATAACGTGGAGAAATCTGCACAGAGCTGGTGTAATGATAAGGCAGTTTAGAGAACACCATGCCATTACAATTTCCCTGAATTTTCTAAAAGAGGCACAAATGTGGAATTGATTCACCGAGAAACTAACAGGGGTAAAATTGGCTTTGATTGGGTGCACATCTGCTCTTTCCTCTATCCGTGACGCGGCAGAGAATGCAGAGCAGTAATTGTTGGAATTTACTTACTGGTACATGGAAGTACAAGCGATTTAGTCTATGGAGTGTGTCTGTGTGTTGGCCACCGTTAACTCCCAGTAAACAAGTGTAATGCAAGACGTTCCAACCTGGTGGTCTTGATCTCTCTGAGGGGTCTTAAGATAAAGCGGGGAGGTTGTGACATCATTTACATGATCTAATAATAATCACCTCATGATGGATTGATTGATGTTTTAATTTTGTGTCACGCACACTCAGATGTGCCCAAAGCTCACGGGTTTTACAAGTACCATTACAATGACGTTGCAGTAACGATGCAATTTAACTGCTCAGGGAACCATTTCTGTTGCTAAATTTCTTTGCCAGGCCTGGCATAGAAGGGAAAGTGTTCTGTTTTTGGACTTTCTGAAACAACACCCAAATTTTTCATAATCATCCAACCAAAAGAAATCAGAAAAGATAGAGGTAATTTTAGTGAGAGGCACACTCCTTATATCCTCATATTGAGGACAGCAAAACAAGAAATATACCTCATTCTCAAGCTACATTACACACAGACAGACATAGATATTTTCCTAGATCTGTGCACAGGGTTTTTTCTTGTCTGTGATGTTCCTAGTTGCCACAGTGCTGACATAAATTTGTTGGTTCAGATGGAAATTATAAAAAAAAGCAAAAAAAGAAAAAGAGTATATCGAGCTCAAGAGACCCATATCTTTGTCAGACAGAATAATAACACAGCCTGGATGAAAGCCAAAAAGTACCTTTTAAATTCATACTAAACATACTTTTTATAAAAGGTCCTTAAATCAAGCCTGAATGAGGATATGCAGCAGCGTTTAGCAGGATTCCCACACCTTCTTTAACATCCAATTTCCAGGCCCAATTCCTTCAAATTCAAGGACCCAACATGGTAAAGCTTAAGACACAGATCAAGGTTAGTTATTGTTGCCACTGAGAATTTTTACTGGCGGGCTTTACAGAGGCTCACAGACAACAATTAAAAGCAAAGGGAAGCTTGAATGCATGAACCACAGAAACAGAATCAGAGTAAACGCACATTCCTGTTCTAATCAATGCAGGCTGGTCAGAGCAGCGGCCATTTTTATATCCTTCTGAGACTCTGTGTCCTCATGAGAACATCACATTTTGGGTGTACTTGACCTTATGCTTCATTTTCTTAACTCAGACCTGTTGTCCTCATAGATGGACACTTTTTTTGTGCCATCTATTGGCAGTTAGAGCACAATACACTAATCTATGTAAAAACAAGATGGCGGCCATCTCTGCCAAGTCAGTCTGCAGCTGATCCCGACACAAAAGTGGATCAGGTCCAAAACCTGATCACATTTTATGGTTGAAACTTGTTTATTTATGATTAATAATGTTTGTAGTTTGATATGGCAACAAATTTGACCAATTTTAGCAACAGTAACAAATACGATGCTGTTATTTAGGAAGTACTTGTTTGAGGACATTGGGACTTTGGGGTCTAAGGAGGATATACGCTGTTGCCACTGCAATTATTTCAGCAGGCTAACTTTGTATAACCTTTCTATACACAAACTGACAAGTCACAAACTCACTGAGGTGAGGTTTTGCAAGAACGACCAAACAAGCAGATCACAGTAACTATTATTTCCCTGTTTCCTTTGTTGCTATTAATTGCATGTTTGTTGAACATGTAACATTACTGTAGCTGCCTCTGAAGAGCAAGGGCAAGATGCTGCTCAGCGGACAGCTGAAAGGCAGAGAGAGACCGTGGAGATCAACATGTTTTCACATCTAACTCTGTGAATTAAGGGATATATTTCTACTATACTACAGTTGGTGACTGTTGGAACAAATTAGATAACTAACAAGATTAACTGAGATGGTTTTGGTGAGTTGTATTTTGTTTCTGATGAGTTTGAATGAAGCATGACTTACAATGGGTTAACAAGGGTGGTCCGTCAAGCTGTAATGGAGCCCACACTGTAACTAACTGCACTCACCAAAGCAATATCATCATATTTTTTGAGAAATGAAAGAGTGATTCCAGAGAGAAGCAGACAGAGGGGTCTACAGTCTGTGTTTGAAGGATATGTCCAGGATGTCAAACTGACTCAGCAGCAACAACAGGTTAAAAAGACAAAGATAGTGAGAAGCTAAAGCCGAACTATAGGCTACAGATCACAGTGTGAAAGTGAACCACCACATCACTGCTGATCGCCACACAAGACAATGAATATAAAGGGAAACTTTGCTGATGTTGAACCAGCTGTGTGGCATCACAGTGTGTGCAGATGAACCGTGTTTGGCTTCACCCCCGTGCAGCTGCCAGCACCTGGATGAGCAGGGATCTCCAGGGGAAGTCAAACAATGTTCATCTGCACACACTGCGATGGTTGAATATCAGCAAAGTTTCCCTGCTTCCCTTCGTCGGTCTTTGTTTCACTGTTATAATCATTAAAAAGCAAAAGCAGCATGTGTATACATTCAGTAGGCTATATCTTCCGTAGCTAGATGGCTAACCCTACACTTTTCAGGGTTTGATTTTGGTTTTGGACAGGGAAGAATGTATATCTTTGTCCAACCTCTCCAGGTAACGAGTATCATTAATACACGACGTGCCCCAGACACAACATTTAGCTCCAAATCCACAAAACCAGCCTAAAAAATGAAGGAAATCTGAAATGTTTGCTATCACACTTTTATCTTTTTCCTTGTGGAATACTCAATACTTTACCTCCTAAAATTATTCAAATCAAACAAACCTAGTGGGTTAGACGGAAAAACCCAGCTGTGGTGGAGCTGCTCACAGCTCATTGACATACGCAACATGTGAAGAGAAATGATGCCTACCGCCTGTTTCCTGACAATGTCTCTGATTTTACATCCCAAGTGAGCGCCTGCCTGCCTGCACTAAACTATCCTTTAAAAATGATTATCCGGCCTCCTGTGCCTCATTTTGTGTCAGGCTCCTGCTAACACTGTTACAAGATGCTCTGTGCACATGGACGCTTTTAGTCAGACGCTGGTTAGAGCAAAAAAAAAAAACAAAAAACAATGAGTCACACAACAAATTAAACATTCTTCACACCCATTTCATTACTTTGATGTTTTAACGCAAAAGTGGACTAAACTGGCATTTTCCATCTTTTGTTTTCCAACAAGAGTATGCATTAGATTCACACCTTCTCAGCTCGGGTAAACACAGTCTTTTACTGTTTAGTTTAATTTGTTTATTTGTCAGAGACAATCCCCATTAATCACCATGAAACTGTAAATGAGCTGTCTTAAAATTAGCTAAGGCTAATTACCATCTGTTGTCAATAACCAGGTGTTAAAACACACGTTATAATTAGAAAGAAGACCAAAGTTAAAGAGACAGTTCACCCTAAATTCAAAAATACATATTTCTCCTCTTACCTGTAGTGCTGTTTATCAGTCTAGTTTGTTCTGGTGTGAGTTGCAGAGTGTTGGAGATATCAGCTGTAGAGATGTCTGCTTTCTCTCCAGTATAATGGAACTGGATGACACAGCTTGTGGTGCTCAAAGCGCTTAAAACTACATTTGAAGAACTCAACAGCAAAGTCTCTTTCCAGAAATCACGACCTGGTTAATCAAGATAATCCACAGACCTTGTCCCAGCTATTTTCTTTCTACCAAACTGTATCGCCGCACAAAACTACTACTCATTGACGAGAGGCTTTTGCTTGTGAAGGTGCGAGACGTAAACATTAATGGTGTCCTCTTCGGCTGAGCTGTTACGTTAGTTAGCTTAGTGGTGCTAGGTGAGCTAGCAGTGGATACATGCTTCCTTGTGTGTGGGGAAATGGTTGGCGGGTGTAGTTTGTAGAAAGAAAATACACGAAACCACCGAAAACAAAGTCTGTGGATCATCTTGAGAAGTACCACAAGCTGAGTGCCGTCTAAATGGACTGCACTTGTATCGCGCCTTTCTAGTATTCCTATCCCTCAAAGTGCTTTTTACACTACATGTCACATTGACCCATTCGCACACTGGTGGCCGAGGCTAACATACATGATGCCACCTGCTACTCAGTTTTAACACACTCACACACTGATGGAACAGGATGGAACAGGAACAATTTTGGAAATCATGGACATTGTGTCTTCTGGGCTAAACATCCATAAGAAAGTGATTTGATGACTGAACCATTTTCAAGACATGGTATATTATAACACTTATATCAGCTTAAGTCTTAGTCTACCTTTGCCCAATGTGGGGCTTGAACCCACAACCCTGAGATTAGAGAGAGAGTCTCATACTATATTCCTTTACACTGGAGAGAAGGCAGACATCTCTTTGGCCAATACTTCCAACACTCAGCGACTCGCACCAAAACAATCTAGATTGATTAATAGCACTACAGATCACAAGGGGTTAACTGTCTCTTTAAAGCGACACTCCATAAATGCCTGGCTTTAGGGTACTACAGCAGCTATAAGGGTGTGCAAGGGTTGCTGCTTCTCCCACCTGATTTGGGGCTCTGAACTGCCAACGCGCTGGACACATTTTCAAACCAGTAATAAATGCAACAGAGAGAACAGCACCTCTGGGTTTCATCTGGTTGATTATTTCAATGGTGCTTATGAGGGTTTGGCAGCTCCAGTGCAGCGGACATGGCCCTGCTACAATACATGATGTGCCCTATTGGATACCTGTGATAGAAGCTGGCCGGGCAGCAGCTGGCAACAGGAGGCCGGCACCAGATGACTGTTCTCAGCCCTGGGAACAAAACAAGCAGCTGTGGGAGCGGTGGGTGGGTTGGCCCTGTCTTTAAAGGAAGCCAGGCTATGATTATCACAGTGCAAAGCGGGGCCACAAAGTGTTGTTAACATAAGCAGGCCAGCTAACACTTGATGCTAATTAACCACTGCCATCTGCAACTTACAGCTTAATACTAATCCTAACGCCGAATGAGCCATCAATCTGTTCTAACAATGTTATGGTTATGTTTTTATATACTTATTACACTGTTATATACTCATGTCAGAATCCAGACCTCTTGAGAGAATCATCTTAGTTTCAAGGAGGACGTTAAAGAAGAACTTCACCCACAAAATGACCATATGCATACCAATGACTCACACCCTGATTTGTTTTTCATGCTCGACAGTGAACGAAGAATCCAAAAACCAGAGAAAATTCTTGATGAATTAGAGTCATAGGGGTCCACATTCAACGACAGCAAAGCTATATCAAAACAGCTGTTAGGCTCTCTCACAACTTGTGCAGTATAATCCAAGTCTCTGTTATCCAGCTCGGTACTTCCCTAAAACATTACTATTCAAAACACTTCTGAATACGATTAGCAGCACATGCATTGCCCACGCACTTATCCAGCTGGCCATGTGTGAGGCTGTTTATGCAGTGTTTTAAATAGTAAGATTTTAACTAAAACGCATGTGTTTGGGAAGTACTTTTTATGCCGGAGAAACAAAGACATCATCATTATAAAAAACAACACCTGTTCGACAGAAGTTCAGTCTTTCATTTGAATGGGCACAAATTCAATCGCACACAAAGTATACTTCATGTTGCTGTAAATCAATTGTCGACCATACCATGTAAATTTCAGATAGATCAAAGGACAACTGTCTGACATGTCTTACTTTGTGGTGCCAGTAGGTGGCGCAATCACAGTGACATCTTAGGTGCATGTATTTGGCTTCAGGCCTGGAGCCTCATGACACATGTGAAGTTTGGGCCAGACTGAACCATGTATGCTGGAGTTACAAACCACTTCCTGTTTGGTCGCAAAACATGTAAATTTGACACCTTCCCACGATCACATGGTTTGACGAACACTCACAAGGCCCGTTTCCACTGAAGAAGTTCCTGGTACTATTTGCGGGGCAGGAACTTTACAGGAACGTCCTCTCACTCGGCCCTCTCAACCGCCGTGTCTCCACTGAGAGGGCGGAGTAGGAGGAAGGTTCCTGTAAAGTTACCGGGCTCCGGACGTGACGTAATCGTTTCGCGACCATTTTGACCGGGTAAATGCTATTTTGTCGCTTTCTGCTGACGTCACATCTTGCCTTGAGTATATCCAGTCAGCACCAAGTAAACCCCAAGCCACACCCAGGAGTCTCTCGGCGCCGTTCTGAGCACCTACTCCGAGGGAGGGACTTGTTTAGCCCCTGTAAAAGTTCCAGAACTCTGTCCTTCGGGGGCGGTTTCTGTGGTGGAGACACGCACCAACGGCCCCATAAAATTACCCTGAAGTTCCTGTGGTGGAAACGGGCCTAAAGTTTTGCCTGTACTTCGGACATCAAAAGTTGCTTAAAGATGACGTCAATCGCATCTAATCTGTGGGAAGTGTTCGTAAAAGTATGACCACTGGAAAAGGCCAAAAAATGCACCAGAATTACACATTAAATTCAAAATGGCTGACTTCCTGTTGGGTTTAGGATATGGCTCCGAGAGACTTTTTTATAAGTCTTGGGTGTTACATGTGCCTACCAGAATTCATGCGTTGCAAGCTCACTGAATTATAACTGTAGGACAAGTAAATGCTGCTGGGTTTAAAAACTCCACAGCATTTTTATATCCACATTTTGAAAAGGACAGAGGAGGTGCATGCTTCCACTGTCAGAGTAAATGTGTTCTGAGCTCCGCCACGTAATAATGGCAGCGTCAGTGGACAGAGGATTCATCCGTGTTTGTTTGTATTTGAAAGGACTCAAGGTGTTCTCTGATGAAACGCCATCTTTCATGTCTTTAACTTTTCTTTGTGTACTCTGTGTCTATTTCATGGTTTCCTACAGGTCCCAGAATTCCTCTGACTTGCTACATCACCCGTAAGTAACACGCATAGACAGCTAAAGTGATATCAATAGAAAAGCCAGACACATCCAGTCACGAAAAACTCCACGATGTTCTTGTGTGTTGAGGCTGCTGTCTGCTGAGAAACGGATATCTCTGCTGCTTCTGTGATTTCTTTCAACACCCTGAATATGAGTGCAAAACGGTGTGTGGAAGGATGCGCGAGCTGTTTGATTGTTGGAGAGGCTGACACCAGAACGCCATTAACAGTTATCTAGAAGACATTCGCAGTTTTGTTTAACATAGCAGGAAGATTTTCTGGTGTCAGGCTCTGCAAATATCTGAGGTGATGTCAGAATGTTTGCATTTGTGCAGTTATTTACAGGAAGCCTATGAGATAAAAACAACCTGTAACTAGAATTGTGAGGAATTAGGCAGTTGTACGCCTCCACAAACGCGTCAAGGTGCACTTAAGATTTGTCTGTGAAAACGTGGATGCTTCACACACATCTTCACCCCGGCAGCTCAGAAGATCTACACAATCAGCACAGTTTCAAGGTGGACACCAAAGATTAGTGTCACCAATGCAGCATCTGACACTGAATAATGACCTTGAATAACTGACCTTTGATCTTTTGGATATAAAAATGTCATCACTTTATTATTTTATCATTATCATTATTATCATTCATTATTTAGACATTTGTTTGAAATTTTGTCATAACGAGTTGAGTTACAGAGAGACCCATATTTTGTGAGGTCACAGTGACCTTCGATCGACAAATTCTGATCAGTTCATTCTTGAATTCAAGTGGATGTTTGTGCCATTTTTGAGGGAAATCCCTCAAAGACGTCTTGAGATACTGCGCTCAGGATAATGAGATGCATAGAAGGTCACAGTGACCTTGACCTTTGATCACCAAATTCTTATCAGTTCATCACTGAGACGTTTGTGCTTAACACAAGAAAACTCTCTCAAGGCCCTTTCGAGGTACTGCATTTACAAGAATGAGAAAGATGCAAGGCTACAGTGACCTTGACCTTTGACCATCAAATTCTAATCATTTCATGGCGGAGATAAAGTGAACATTTGCGCCAAATCTGAAGAAATTCCCTCGAAGTGTTATTGAGATATTGCATTAACAAGAAAGAGATGGATGCAAGGCCACAGTGACCTTTACATTTGACCACCAAAATCTAATCTAGTAGACCTTTGTGCCAAGTTTGAAAAAATTTCCTCAAGGTGTTCATGAGATATTGCGTTAATGAGAACGAGACAGACAAGGTAAAAGAGACCTTGACCTTTGACTTTCGACCACCAAATTCTTATCAGTTCATTCTTGAATCCAAGTGGATGTTTGTGCCAAATCTCAAAAAATTCCCTTTAAGTGTTCTCGAGATACTGCAATAACGAGAATGAGATTCATGCAAGGCCACAGTGACCTTCACATATGACCACTGAAATCTAATCAATTAATTCTTAAATCCAAGTGAACGTTTGTGCCGAATTTGAGAAAAATGAATAAAAAAGTCTTTCAAGGTGTCCTTGAGATATCATGTTCATGAGAGTACAACAGACAGATGGCCTACCCACAAACATAATGCCTCTGGCCACAGCTGTCCTGACCTGGAGGCATAAAGGAAGCACATTTAATGCCTTTTCCTCGAAGTGTTTTCTTAAGGGGTTTTGTCTGTGTGGCTTTGTTTTTAGGTCATGGTACCAGACGGTCAGAAGTTCAGTGTCCCATAACGACATTGACAAAGCAGTGCTACTGCACAGCTGGGTTGTATTATATCATGTGAAAGTAATTACCAACTGTGACATACCAAGCCATGACTTAATTGCATCAAGCATCTCTGGCTCATTGACCGCATAACAATATCAGATGTACGCCCGCCCATCCCCCCACAATCCCCTGCAACACTGCCTACTGGGCCATCACACTGTATTACCTAACACCGGACACGTGATTAGTAGTGACATTATAAAGTGCGACGCTGCGATGCACCTGAGTCACATCAGTGGGCTAGATGTGGGATCTCTGCAGGGGAGCGATGGGAAGCTGCCATCTCCGCCGCAGAGAAGAGGAAGTTCCAGTACGGCGCTGACAGTTTGGTAAGACGCCGTCATGGAGAGACCCAGAGGACCAACTCCTCTGAGAGTGTGAGCTAGTCATTATATTTCACCTTGAAAACCGAGGAGTTTCATTCCTGTCCTTGTCACAAGTTACTTTAGATGTGGGAAGAAAATGATATATAGGTCGTTTGTTGATGCTACAAAAAGCTCAATGAGAAAGTGTGTATGTGGCCTTGGAGGAAAGCTGCGAGCAGAAAGAGTCATCTGATCTTAGAAACTCGTAGTTTTACAGCTCAGTGCTACAGGACATCATGCTTTATCCCTTAAGGTTTTTGACTATCTTACAGAAAACTAATTCATTCACGTGAAAAAAAAAAACAATTGCCCTATTTTTTATTTAATGAGATTATTATTTCAGACATCTAAAAAAAGTTAAATGGAAAAATAATGCTTATTTTTCTGAACTAACAAGATATTAATCACATGATTTACTGTAACAAGAATATCTTGTTAATTCCGAAAAACAAAGCAGATGTTTCTTCTCCAGTGAATACAGGGCGTAAATATAAACAGTGCAGGCAGAGCAGTTGCACTGGGGCCCCGGGGCAGAGGGGCCCCTGATTCAAACTGTGTTTATTAAAACAACAACAACAACAACAAAAAAACATTAAATTAGAAATGGTGCTGTTTGCTATAAAATGCGAACCCGTCTTCATTATAATTTTATTATTTTTTATTTTATCTATTTTATTCATTTCATTTGTGGGTAAAAAAGTCAGTAACAATATACAACAAAAATTAAATGCTCATTCTACAAAAAATTCTGAATACACTAACAAATACATACAGAACAATTATTGTATGTATGTTTTTGTCATATACAGGTATGCAATCATCCTGTTGGGTAACGTATGTTAATGTCTAACGTCAATTCTCTATTTGTCCAGGGAGCGGTCATGTCTTTCAAACATAAAAGCAGCAGAAAAAAAAGACAGAAACAAACGGGAGGAAAAAGAGGCAAAATTAGGTTCCTTTGGATTTTGTATAAACAGCTGCCAGTGGAGTGTGTGCGCCTTGTAACTAGTAACCAGTGTGCAGTAGGGCCTGTCACAATAGCGTGCACTGGGGCCCATCAACCTAACGGTGGTGTAACGTCCTTACACCACTGAGTAAATGCATTATGCTTCCATGCTATCCTACCATTACATTCCTAATATGTCAATATGATATTCCTAAAATGCCAGTTTCCTACAGCTTGAGGTGACATCTCTGAATGTCTTGTTCGGGATGTCACAAGAACCAATTTGATCATTGTCAGAAAAGTCCTGATTTATTCTGATGCATTTCTACCCCTTAAATGTTCCACTTGGTATTGAGTGCCCCATGCAAGAAAACGCTTGATGAGGGAAGTGAGAAATATTAGGGTAGAGATCTTCCCCTTCATGCAAATTGGCGTGGCCGACGTTTTAAATATTTTGACGCTGTGTTCAACCGACTTGCTGATGAGTTTACGCTAGTCCAACCATCTGTTTGGTTGTCGTACAGTAACAAATTGTTTTCCAAAAGTTGCCGAAGTTGCTGACTTTGTAAGGTGTTCTGGGAAATTTCGTCTTCCACTTTGTTAAAAGTGTGGGTCGGGGCTCCCTTGGAATCTAGGGCAGGTTTTAAGTGTCGGAACCACTTCCATTACCTCACTTCTGTTCTGGGACACCACTAGCCTAAACGTGAACGCACACAACCAAGTGCAAGTGAGTATTTCTAGGGGAAGTGTGGGTACTGGGACAGGCCCAAGGCTGATCTGTCCTTCACTATGTGTGCATTCCCGAAATCAGAAATAGCAGTATGGCTAATAGAGATGCAATGATTAATCGATTGGTTTTCAACTATTAAATCAATCGCAAACTGATCTGATAATCTATTAATCGGTTAAAGTACTTTAAAAGAGTAAAACTTCTCTGATTCCAGATTCTTCTTTCTTTGTTCCTTCATAACATAAACTGAATGTCTCTGGGTCGAAAGTTTTCACCATTTTCTGACAGTTTATAGACCAAACAACTGATCGATTACTGAGAAAATAATTGACAGATTAATTAACAATGAAAATAATGACAACAAAGTGAAAAGTTTTGAACTTCCTCTCAGGGATTAATAAAGTATTTCTTCTTCTTCTAATAATACTAGAAATAAGTGGCCCTAATCACAGATAAATGCTAATGTTGTATTAAGCAGTAATGAGTGTGTAATGATTTTGCAGATGTGTAACGCTGAAGACCCAGTTCTTCACAGCACATTATGGGCTGGAGCTGTGATGCAGCAGAGCAGGCAGGACATCATGGCATCGACTCTCTTAGGAGTCCTTGAACAAGATTCTCAGCCGGCGCCAAGAGCCGGTGACATCATGCTCTATTTCTGGCTTTCAAGTGGAGCATTCAGAAGCTAAAAGGTATCCATTAATGGGGACCAGCTGCACGGTCCGAAAACACCAGTCCGTACCAGAGACCTGCTCTGAGGAGTCAAGTGCAGCTGCCAAACCCGTGGAAAAAAATCACATCACTGCTACGTGTCTTCAGGATATCGTGTCAGAAAGGAGCGTCAGTCTAATTCCTCATCAGTCGGCCTACATCTGCAGCGTGTGTGTGACATGCTAATTTATCAGCTGTTAAAGGGGAAACCAGATGATTGAGGTTCTCGGTGTTCTCACAGAGCAGCTGGTGAAACTGAGGAGGTAATAATCATCAATGGCGAGGCAGAATAAACAAATGTAGTGGCTTTTGGAGGGAGGATTACATTTCCAGGTCGGCACAGCGAGGAGAACTAAGTATTGGTCATAACCTCATTTCACTCGGCTCACTTAAGTGGCTCTCAAGGGACCAGTTCTCTAATTCATTCGGGCAAAGCCAGCAAGCAGCATGAGTTTGTGCATGGAGTGTGTATTTGGGTGTGTGTTCCTGAGGATGGGACTGCCTGTCTGTGAGTGTGTGTGTGTCTCTATGTGTGTGTGTTAAGTAAGATTTGAGAATTTCTGTATTTCTTGCCTTGGGGTCTGAGTCATGCCCAAGTTCTACCCACAGTGATGCAAACTCTTACACAGACACACACACCCCGCCCTCTCCTACTTCCATCCCACCCACACAAATGCACGCTCGCACTCGTGCACTTTCGCTCACTGGAGGAGATGACATCAAAGTGTTCAGAGCGTGTCTGCCTACGCACTGTCATTTCCTAAACGCAAATGATTCATCAAGTGTTTTTTGGGGACATCTGAAGAAGAGAAAAGAAAGAACACCTTGAGGTGCCGCAGTGGATCTCACTGCTTCACTAAGACGTGATAAAGAGACGTATGAAGGTACATCATCATATTCACACAGGCTAAACGTGCCCAATCATTGAGAATCTGCTGATACCGAGTCCCCATCCAATACCGCTACCGACTCTTCAAGTACTTTAAAATTACTAGCAGTTGTAAATCTCTGCAGTGCGTAGGTATGGGTACCGAAACCCGGTATTTAAACGAACCCTGGGGCTAAATTATCAAAGAACGTAGCATTGATGAGCTCTGGCGTTATCGGTTCTTTTGTCGGTACTTTTAAACATTTTGATTTACTTTATTATCATCCTGCAGCCTCTTGCCTGGGGTCTGCACCGGGGCCGAACTCCTCCACATACACACACCTCCATGACACGGCGTAAAGTCCGTTAACAGCCGAGCAGCCGCGGAGGAAACGAAGTCAAGATAACTAAAAAAATGACTTGAGCTGACGGCAGCTACGCTCATTACTGTAAGTGCGTTTAAACCTTAGCGAGTAAGAAGCCAATATTTTATCAGTACATGTGTTCAGCAAGCATGAACATGTGGACATGTAGACAGTGATATTCAATATGCTCCGTCCACAGTCTCTTATCCACCGCCACTAATGTTATGTCTTACACAAGGACAGCACGCTAGTTCGGTTTGGTACAACACGCTCGTTTTCTCGTCCGGCGCACAGCTCCACGGACCTGCTTCTCCTTCCAGTGTTGTGTCATATCTCAGTTCCCCCTCAGGCTGTGTCTCTCCTACTGTTTCCCACGGAGCTCTGCCCCGTTTGAAAGGCGAAGGAAGCCCGTATGTGGAAAGACGTCGCCTCCGAGATGCAGAATGTGTATTACAGAAGAGAAACACACATTTCAAGACCGCTGACTTGTATCATCAGAACAGACATGTCCTGTGATTTTCAGCCTCCTTTCATATTTAATAGAGGGGGGACAATACCTGACAGTAATATTCTCAGCTGTCAGGATGTGCCTGCTGTAAAGGGTAAATATTATCATAGAAGGCTGAAAATCCAAGGACATGTCTGTTCTGATTATACAAGTCAGCAGTGTAAAGCTCAAGCATGTGGGGGCCTCCTTTCATATTTAATAGAGGAGGGGAACGTGTCTAAAAGTACAGCTGTCAAGATGCCCCCCACCACAGGCCTTTGCCACCTTGGTCTCGAAAAAACCCAGGGAAAACCCTGTAACTTGGTTTGAGACTTATCTTAAAATTGGGCAGAGACTTTTAAACTTAGCTGCTGGCTTAGACAAACAGCGCCTCCTCTCTCTACCAGCGCTAATGTTACCTGCACACAGTGAAATACATCAGCAGAGAGGGAGGAATGACTTAAAGTTAGGGCTGGGCGATATAACGACTATGTACGATATATCGATATATTTTCAAGCAAGATATAAATTTAGACAACACGATATACTGTAGGGTCAAGTTGCATTACAAGTTGCCCCTCACACTGTCCCACACTCCCTGCACAGCTCCACAGCTTACAATGGATCAAGATGACGTCATAAAGTACACATCTTTCATCACGTAGCATTGCAGCCGCACTACAACAGCCAGCGGACTGAATCCAACTCTGAACTATAGATGAATATCTGTGCCGACGGCATCTATGGGATAACCACTGAAACACAGCAATGGTGGAGCGTAGTCTTCACTCTTACAGCACAGCAACGATTGTAAATTAGGTGTTTAGTAAATAGCATCAAATTTGAAACCAATATATCCTGCAGTATCTTCACTCACATTCCCAACTTCTCTTTCCACTTCTCCACTTCATATTGGACACTATGGACCGACAACAGCCTCGATATATAAATATTGTATTAAGATTCATCGCAGGATAAATGTTGGACTGGATGGATCGATTACACTGAAAGACTTCAGATTTCTGTAACCCCCGAGAGATGCTTCAAATGTTTATTTCTACAATGTGTTATCAAACGCAGAGGAGCCTCTTTTTAAAATAAATGCCATAAGGGAAGAGCCCCAGATTAAAAATGAATACCTTACAATTGCCGACTAAAAGCTGAAGCTTAGCAGTAACAAATATTTCATCCTACAACTGGGTCTGTCATGCTTGAGTAATTACTTCCTGTCTGTGGAGCCATCTCCACAATGCTGCAGACAGCCTGAGCGACGGGTGCTGCGGCTCTGCCCTCGTCCCCAACAAGAACACTTAAAGCTAATATTAAACAGTGAACACACGACGATTCATCACCATCAAGGAACGAGACAGTTCCCTCGTCATCAACCCTTATTATTGATCTGTAGCATCAACACTGATTCAGGGCTGTAAGGGAGCATTCACAAACAAAAGGCCTTGTTCTTAACTGTTCTTAAGAAGAAATTTCTTCTTAAATTCTGTGATGCAGTTTTCATGAAGACTGTGACATTCACCAATGATTTCTCATTTGGGATTTGTATTCAGGTAAGAACAGAATCTACGCAGAGCACACGTTGGCACACATTCTGACATGTTTGTGTAAAATAACATTTTTTGTGTGTTTTCTTCAATTTTATAGTGGTATAATATTCTAAAACTCAAATTAGTTTTCAATTTGGTTTCAAAACATCTTGCCAAAGGACGGCAGTTGAAAATTATCCAGCTGGCTAACCCTGGCACATTTAAATAATAAAAGAATAATAAAATAATTAAAAAAAATAAAATAAAATAATATTTCCACATTTAAATAAATTTTAAAAATAATTATTGCCATTATTTTTAGAGCTGTCAAGCCATTAAAAATGTATATAATCAATCACATGCTCTGCAATTAATTAATCTAAACTAATCGCATATATCAACTTTTGCTGTGACAATATTTCAAAAATTTGGCTAAAAAACGACCCAGGGAGGCTGTGCTAACTCGGACCTTCAGGTTCGCTGCTAAATGCTTTGTGTTGAGGTGATATTTACGGCTTAAAGTGCTCCGATGGTACAAAAATTCCTTACTGCAGAAATTGCTCCTATCAACAGTTCCATCTGGGTGTTTTTTAACGTAGATGTTCCATTCACATAGCCGAGCAGCGTCGTCTCATCTGCCTCCATCATGTGACGAGGCCACTGTGGCCTTCAATGACGCACCGGGTCAAAGGGATCCACAGAATGGAATTAATCAGCGTTATCTTTTTTTAAACGCTTTATTTTTCTGTGAATAATTCGCCAAAATGAATGCTCTGTTTTGACAGCCCTAATTATTTTCCAAACCATTATGGTCTGTTGAAATAAGCACTAACACTTCATTGGAATCAATTATGTCAAGTGATAACTATGCTAACCAATAATTAGTGATTGATCATGCTATTTACAAACTCACCCTTTTCTGCTTCCTATAGGTCGACTCGCACAATGGCGTATTTACTGCTGCTGTAAGATGTTGCAGATTGTGTCCAGAAGAAGGAGAAGTAGCATCCTATGCATCTTTTTTTGTGTTATTTTATATTCACTACTGACACTCCTGAATATTAGGGGTGTAACGATCCTTCGATCTGGATTCAATGATCAGTGATGAAAACATCATTTCAATATTTTGACTTTAAATTTAGCATTTTAAATTCTGAGAGTGATCTTTGAGTACAGAGACTGAATAACCCAAAAGACGACTTTGTATGCGAGCAGCTGCTGTCTCCTTGTTAGGTTGATCTACTGTTCTTGCAACTTCCTGACTTTACACCACTCCGGTGCCCTACTGTGCTGTTCATTAGAGAGATAATTACATCTGCAGGACATCCTTCTGCACTGTCTTGTCACCTCCGCATGTCTGATCAGAACCCCCACCTCATCCCCTTCTTCTGTTTCACTGTCAGACACCGGTCAACCAACACCCGGCGCTCGGCGTCGACACCGGCAGTGATGATTCATCCGGAGGAGGCCGAGATCCGTCTCCCTAATCAGACTCAACTAAACTTTCAAGGGTATTGATCAAGCATCCCTGTCAGAGCCATTACAGACACTTGATGCATAAGCTGTGTGCCAAGGGCCCATCCCTGTTTCTGTCAATGTGGAGAAGATTAAAGGGAGAAAAGAATTAAGGGAGGAGAGGAAAAACAAGGCTTTGGGGGTAAATTGAGCAGAAAAAACGAGAGAGGCTTTAGTTTGCGAATCAACGCCTGCAAGACAGGAAAATTGGAAAATACTCTACCACTGTCGATCAGCCTGTGAGTATATTAGACGAAAGATGGCCAAGGACATAAAGAAATGAACTACTACATTTTTCACAGCCCAGTCACCAGAGAAAAATACTGGCATTGCACCATTCTGCAAGCCACGGATACGTTTCATACACATCATATAATACTTTCCAAAGTGATGTAGTTCTGGTTTCATATATAAGAGCTGACTTTGTCATCGAGAGGTGGAGATGACGGATGGTATGATACCGAGGCAAGATGGCTGCCAAGCTGCAGACTCGGGTTCAGAGACCAAAAAGCAACAAAATCTGTTGCTCATTAGCGAAATAGCATTTGCAACAGTTTGTGACACTCAACCTGGGTGTTTTTTAAGTGACACATCCCAATATTTCCTGCAGCATTTACGCCACCAAAACTGGATGTTTTCTAGTGTCACTTCCCAGCATTTCCAGCATTTGTGGCTGTAAATCTGCATCTCTTTTAGCGACACATGGCGGCGTTTGTGCTTCCAAAGCTGGGTATTTTTTAGAGACACCGCGGCATTTCGATCGGTGGTTATGCCACTAAACCTGGGTCGTTTTTTAGCAATTCATCACAGCATTTCCAGAGGCATTTCTACCACCAAACCTTTTTTCTAGCAATGTTTGTGTCACCAAACCTTTGTGATTTTTAGCGACACATCACGGCATTTCCAGAGGCGTTTGTGCCACAAAACCTGTTTTTTTTTAACACATTACAGCCTTTTTGTCCTAACATAACCACACATTAACCACATTAAAATACGCACTACATAATAACGCACAACTGTTACATATCTATGGTTTAGAGAAATGACATTAATTGTAGCGACTGGGTTGTTTTTGAGTATTGTTTTATGAAAGTTAAAGTCTCCACACATGATTATGTTATTTATGATGTATTATCATGTATTCTGAAACTGAGAAATTGTTACTTAAGGGCCGTCATTACTGGTAAAGTCCTGCACAACCCACTCTTGCTTGTCTTTGCACAGTTTCTTTCTCTCTTCTTGCCACGCATCAACTGCACATCTAGCCTGCAGGCGGCGTGAACTGGGGCACAAACAATAACAGTAATCATGGAAAATCATGTGGTGCTCTGGCGGAGGAAACCAGCTGACTGGCTGACTGCTGGAGCCCAGAGGCGCTCCTGTACAAGCAACAGAGAGACAGGGAGGGGGTGGAAGGAGGGAAGCGGTGAGGAGAGGAGAAAAAAAAAAACATCAGAAAGCAAAGAGGAGAAGGATTCACCTCCCATCCCCTCGCCTCGACAAGCTTAGTCATCTTCGCTTCCACATTCTGCCCTTGTCAGGGAGCTTCACCATCTCCTCTCCCTCCTCCCACCACCATGGCATCCTCACTCACCCCCACGGAGGTCCACAGAGTGGTACGTTCCATGACTACAAACACTCGTTTGGCGATATCGGCTGAAGCTTTAAGAAGGATGGGCGGACATGGTCGTGCGCCTGTGGCCGGACTCTTTGACGAATGGCCGTGTCATGTATGATTAATAAACAGGGAGGTGGAGCGGTGGTTCATTGACTTAAAGCAGGGCGCTAATGACCAGACACCACAGATGTACATAGTGCTTACCCTTTAGATAAATCCAAAACCGCCCTAATTATTAATCTTTAAATGAACCTGTAATTGCCGTGTGAAATCAAATCATGTCTCCGAGCTCAATCACCCTTTGGTATGAAAGACACTGCACGAAAGACACTGTTGTAATTTCTACGGAGGCCAGTATGACGGTCATGAATGAGCAAACCACAGATCAATTGGCTGCTCTGTACAGTAATCTAGTGCAGTCTTAGCTTTCATTACAACATCGGTGTGCGAGTGATCAATGGGCTGGTATCTCATTACTGCCTGGCCGGGCAGAGAAAGCGCTCGGATCAACGTCTGGGGAGCTGAGGCCGCGCTGCCGCTCCTCAGTGTCCAATAGGCGAGATTTACACCTCCACAGTGACCGACACATTCATTCATGATTAATTCTTTATTAATACAATTGTGAATCTAAATCTGAATGAAAACAGTGATGATAAGAATTGTCATGAGATAAATGTTTTATGATAAAGATATGATAATCACACTGTATCAACCCCTACAACAGAGCGATTACCCTGTTTAAATGTGGCTGTAAATCACAGAGCAGTGACTGTGATGCAGCGCAAACCAACAACTAGCAAAGTCACATCTCGTGGACATTCCCTTGTGTATTTTAAAAACACAAATGGCTCCCTGCATCACATCTACACCCTTACAGAGCTTGTTAAATTGTCATTTCATGCAATTTTCCTTTCTTAACTACATCGAAAGGTCAGCTGTGCTTCTGGGGTTTCCCATGAGCTTAAGTACACCTGCCGACCATTAGGGCTGGGCGGCCCAGTCGCAAGACGAAAATGCTGATACTGTTCATTTGTAGGTTCCATATAAATTATATCAACATTTCTAAAATGAGGTAGTACATGAGTTGATTTTATAATTGGGAGGCGGAGGGAATGATGGATGGTGTGGCACTTAGGCGAGACAGCTGCCAAGCTGCAGACCACTGCAGGCAAGCAAATGACAAAACTGGTTGGTTTTTTTTTGGCACCCTATCCCTGATTTTCCACTGGGAATGTGAAAGCCATGAAAAGCAGCCGTTTCTACCGAGACATCGCTACGTATCCTGCCAAGATAGTGCCTCGAAAACTTGTTGATTTTTTACCAAGGCTTCACTGCATTTCCTGCCGGTATAATGCCAAGAAAAGTGGCTGTTTTTAAAGGTCACAGCACTGTGTTCGCAGCAGGGATAGTGCCACAAAAAGCAGTTGTTTTTTACTGGGACATCATTTTGTTTCCTGTTTCACTACACTGACGCTATCACCAGAGAAATGTAGCAAGCTAAGCTACCAGAAAATATCAAAAGTGGCTTGCTTCTTGCAAAGCTACTTTTATTTATTTATTTTACTTTATATCAAAGCAGCATTTTCTCAGCAATAAAGACAGGAAAAATAGGCAACAATAACAGACTCTAGAAACTTTTTTGAAGACTTTATGACCGTGAACGTGTCCTCCAATAACATGACATCATCAGTCAGCCTATTGCTCTCGGCCTTTTTCTCTTCTCGTCCTACTTAATGCATTTCTCTGTCTTGGCCTCTTTCAGTCGGCTCTCTGGTTCTGTCAGTAATTCCAAAACAGAATTGCAATATATATTATTCAGCCAATAAAACCATTATAAAAAAGACAGTAATATAAACTATAAAAATAACAGACCTAAATTAAAGCTTTTCTTTTTTGGGACATTAGATCATGAACATGTCCTGCAAATAAACACATGACATCAGTATGTCTCTATCTCCTCTTTCCTTCTTAATACTGTTCTCCGTCTCTCTTGCTTTTTTCTTTGCCCTCGTCTCCACTGCAAGAGAGAGATGCATCAAGAAGAGCAATGTAGCCAATCAGAGGCAAGAAAAGCCAATAGCAAAAGCAGCAAACAGCGGATTCATATGTTAAGTGCTTCGCCTCGTGTACACGCCTCGGTGTGGCACTGGTGTCAGTCACGTTACTTATCCTCAGTTCTATTTTCCTTACTTTATCCAGACCTCTGCAGAAAAACAGTCCGCTGCACTTCGGACATTTCCCTTAGAAAAATAGCTTATACATTTTGTGGACGCTCCTGTGCTACTCGGTCAATTAATTAACTTCACTACCGAAAAGACATTTGACTCACAAAGTTGAGACATAACTGAGAAATGCAGTTAAATTCGTAACGTTGCTACTTGTAGTGACGCTACTGCCCAACACTGATAACGTACAAATGAAATGAATTTACACAAACGTACATTTATTCTGGCGATTGGCCATCTGCAATCACAAACACAAAGGCCATAATCAAAGATAATCAGAGTCCAGCGCCGTCATACACAGCGTGACACAGACACACCACCGCAGAGGTAAAAATAACGTGCAGATTTTTTTCCCCATGACTAATCGATTAGTTGAAGATTATGTGCGACTTTAGTCGACCAAGATTTTCTTTGGTTGACTACAGCCCTAGACTCCATTCACTTAAAGACAATCAAACATAGGAACATCTCCCTGCCTCCAGAGGATCTCCTCCTCTAAGAAGCATCTGACTACATCTTGAGTCTGTGTTTGTGGAAGACTACAGCATGATGCCAATGACCAGGATCAGCAGGAGCGGAAGCTGCTGTCGAGAACATCATCTGCAGCAGCTTTCACAAGAGACCATGTTTGGCAACAGTAAATAAACAGCATGGGGAGAAGGCTCCCGCGGCCCCCTCAGGGCCCTCCGAGTACAGTAACGCACAGCTGAGTGCTACGGGGAAACGCTGCCTGTCTGCCAGCTCGCCTGCCTGTGTCACGATACAGGGGGCGTTGGGGGATGGGAGGAGGGTCACATGTGCGCGGCGCTGCGGGCTTTGGGTTGTCTCCACACTCTACGTGTCTTTCCCTATCTCCTTCTCTAAACTGAGTTTATCGAGTACAAGCGGGGAGTCTTTGTGCGAGCAGAGTGATACTGTAGCAGAGGAAACAAGCCAGAATAATGCAAGACACGGAAAAAACACCAGGCTTTCGGATGACAGCGGTGCCCCTCATTTCCCAGAGAGGCTTATAGTTAGAGGCAAGAACAAATTGCTCACCCTGTGCAATGAAACGCATGTTGCATCAGCAGCAGAGATGAAGTCGAGGGTAAATCTGTCGCTTTATTTGCTGAATAGACTTTACCACCTGTTATAGGGTAAAATAAAACACTCAGAATGTATATCAGACTAAATTGTAACAAACTGATGGTGGTTATTGAGAAAAATATTTATTTATTATATTTATTATTTAAAGTTTTAAATGGATAATTCACACACTGTGGAAAAACAGTCCTCTTTGGGAGAGGTCTACCTATCTGTTAGGGCTGAGAGGTAACAAATATTTTCATTAGTGATTTTTTTTTTTTGGTCGATACAATGTCAAGAATAGAGAAAAATGACCATCACAGTTTCCTCAAGCCCAAGGTGTTGTGTTGTCTTCTTCTTTCCAAACCCAGAGATATTCAACTTGCAGTAACGTAAACAGAAAACACAGGAAAGCACAAAATCCTGATGATTAAAGAGCAAGAACCGATGACGTTTTTGCATTTTTGCTCAAAAAATTACAATTATTCAAAATAGTTGCTGATTAAGCAGCAAAGGACTTCTACTTGACATTATTAAAGACATGCACTTTTACAATTATGCAGGAAAGGCACAAACTGGTGTATAAAAAGTTAGTTATTCAGTGTTTGATGCTCAAAATCCTCTGGCGGAGGACCCCAACCCCTAAACCAAACCTATGATCTTGAATAAGCTAATCATTTAATCGCTGCTCAAAAACAACAATAAGAATATTTCAGCCAAAAATGACCATCTTTTTTTTTTTTTTTTTGTTACCTTGATATTGTAAAGAAAACCTTCTTTTCTTATATGTCTCCCCAGTGATCGAAGAATCCAAAAACAGCCACCATTCTTGATGAATTGAAGTAAAGGGGATCCAAGTCTCGTTTATCCAGTCGTATGCTCAGCACGTCCCAAACAGACAGCCCTTTCTGACAGGGATCTGAACTGAAAGTAAAAGGTATCAATTCTTTCTACAAAGCCAGACTCCTTCGACAAAAACAGTAATTTTACCGCACTGTGTGAGCAGCAGCTGTTGGTCGACCGCTGCCTTGATCACCTTGGTTAGTTTGTGTTACTGTGTGACTTAAGTGAAGGTGAACTAACTCTTTAAAACCCCAAAGTCACAAAATAACACAAACTAACTAATTAATCAAGGCAGTGGCAGACCTACAGCTCTTGTGTTCAGTGAGGTAAAATTACTGTTTTTGTCGCGAGTATCACAATATGGATTTTTAATGAGATATTAAACATATATCCAGTGAAGCCTCACGAGTACAAGTCAGCAATTTTGTGGTACCAACTACAAGTGTTTGGAACATACTTGAATCAACAGAGAAAAGGAATAATATGCAGGATTGATGGAAGAAGTTTCTCAGGGCGTATTGCTATGTTTATGACTTTTTTTCGCCCTGACTGAGTCACCACAAGAATCCTTTGTTCTAAAGCTGACTGCAAGAAACTTTTCAGAGCCGCCTTTCTTCAAAATATTACTTCAAATACAAGGCAGAGGCATTTCGGCGTCAATTTAATATATACAGGGCATGTCATGCAGCGATGGGCGTATGACACATATACAGCTAATGGTTGCCTCTGCCATTCCTCCGCTCTGCAACAAAATGGCCTGATGAAATGCACAAGGAGAAGACAAGGGACAGTGGGTGAGGGGGGACGCATATCAGGGAAGGGACAGGGCACTGTTGGATTGTTATGCATGTGAGGGGGGGGTGCGGTGTTGCCTGGAAGCGTCGAGTGGGGACGGCGAATGTCACTCCGATCAGTTGAAAGTGTCATGACGAGTAGCGGAGCCGTGACCTCTGATGGGGAGAGGGGAGAAGTAGAGGAGAAGAGGGAGACACAAGGCAAAGCGCAACATAACAGAAAAGGCAGTGACAGCAGAAACAGTCAGAGAGAGGCAGAGAGAGGGGAAAAGGGGAATAAGAACAAGAGGGAGGGAAGTTTGTGGTGGGCCGACGCCAAATCCTGCCAGCGCTCCGGGCTTCAGGAACAGAGGAGTGATATCAGTAAAGACACATTCTCAGCCTGCCTATCGCCTAAATGAGGCCACTTCTGTCTTTAAAAAGAAACTCTGCTGCTTCTTTTCTCATTCACCACCTCCTCTGCAATCACAGGCTGGAGAAAGACCTGCGAGCTACCTATTGCCCTCTTTAAGAATCCTACTACATGATTATGAGAGCATTGTCTCTCTGCTCCACTACAACTGCTGCGAAATTACATCTGTATTAACCCTTTGAAACCTGAGTTAACTGGCTTGAGAGCTTTCAAAAATGTGGAGAGAAGGCAAGGAGCAATAAAAGAAGAATGACCCGAAAATTAGCAAAGAATTATTAGAAAAATTGAGTACAAATGAGTAAAAAGAAAAAATTAAAAACAAGAAAAATAGTTAAAAAATAAAATAGAATACAAGTAAATGACCTGAAAAACTTACATTAATTCTGTGCCATAATTTTAAATATGTAATAATAATAATAATAATAATAATAATAATAATTAAGAATATTTTTTCTCTAGCTTTTTTCTTTTGTCTAAAAAAAACAAACAAAAAAAAAACAACAGAAAATGATCTTTTTTTTCAATTTCTCACAAAGAAAATTTCTCTGAAAGAAATTGCACCAATTAGGAACATCTATTAGCAGATATAAAATATAATTTAGCCAGAGAATGTATTCGGGAGAAGCCCTGGTGTTTTCTTTTGTGTATAATCGCCTACAAATAAGAATCGTAGTGTTTTTGTTACCCCTAGAATAAACCGTTTATATCTACATAGGGAGCGGGTCCTCATCTAAAGAGATTACCATTTTGCACTGCCATATTTCTACAGTAGCCTGGATCGGACAAACAAAACGAAACTCTAGATAAGGCCATTTGCGTTTTCACGCCAGCAACTGTAGTTAGCAGCCCCTCCGCAACAAGCAGCATCGGAAAAATGCTGATTATTCAATGTTTTTACTGATTTAAACATCTGGTCTGTTTGTGTTGGAGAGGAAGAAACCTCTGTGGATAATTTGGCTCATGGTAAAAACTCCTGAACATCTAAATCAGTGGTTTAAAACTCATTGTAGTTCATGGTTCACATGGTTAAACTCAGATGGGCCGCACCAATAAAGCCATCGTACAATAACCTATAAGTACCATCAGCTCCAATATTTTCCCTTTTTGTGTAAATAACTACAGGTATATTCTGTAAACAGCCATTCTTTAAAAGCCTGAGATGTCTTGAGAAAAATAACAGCAATTTCAACAGTACGTCTCAGTTTTTCCACATTCACTCAAGTCTGCTTGTCACTGTCATCACATGTGCATTTATCCACACATTTCCTGATACAGATTCTTTTGAAATGAAGCTGCTGATTCAGTGTTTTACTAGTTTTAATCCACAGATCTGTTTGTTTTGGAGAGGAAGTGACCTTTGCTCCCAGTAAAAACCTACTGGACGTCTGGATCTTAAGTTAAGAGCACAAATACAAACGGCATTAGAAAAACTCTGATTTGTAACATGAAACTGCTTCATTCAGAGTTTTAATCACTTGGTCTGTTTAATTTAGAGAGGAGGAGACATCTGTGGAAAATTCGGCTCCTGGTTACAACTTCCTGAACAATGACCAGTGAAAGAATCCTAACCAGGAGAAGTTTCAGCTGGTTGCAATCTGCAATCCTCACTGCTAGACGCCACAAAATCCCCCTAAATCGTACACCTCCACTCCTTTAGAAGTGTCCGATGCAGGCAAACTTATGACAGCCTAATCAAGAGCAAAGACCTTCATAACACACCAGCACAAAACGTGAC
>CM048936.1:18545913-18700913 GCA_026686955.1 Epinephelus cyanopodus | reverse complement strand
GCAGCAGTAACGACCCATGTGATTATTACAAGGATCAGCGCTTCAGAATGCGTGGCCTTGTTTTCGTACTTGAATTTGCATGTGTTGGTGTGCACGTGTGCAAGCACGCTGTGATTGATTTATTAAACTGACATGTCCAAAGTTCCTTTTGAGAAAATACAGGTGCCATGATTAATATTGATGCAGCAGGCGCACACATGAGTGGACACGCACATGTGCACGGGGAAGGGGCTCGAGAACTGAATCGGAATCGTATACCAGTGGGTTTATCAGTTCCTTTTATCTAGTTTTTAGGGTGTCCCTCCTTCTTTCTTGTACGTACACATGAAAACACGGACCACACAAACGCACACAGACCACCCTACTCACATGCATGATCAGATTTAACAGACTCTGGTGGGCAGCTCAATCTCAGCCATCATTTAACTTCATGTGTATAAATCCAGTGCGGTTAACCCAACTATGAAGTGTGGTGTGACTGTGTGTTTCCATACACTGATCCTACCTACTGTACAGAGACCAAATATTTACTCTGCTCATTGTCTCTGGTGCGTCTGTAGATACACGACTGCACTTTATATCTTCCATCATGACACAAATATCAATGACTTATGCATTTAGTAGCTGACTGCATATAGTTATAGGTGCGTATCTTCAGGGATGTTAAAAGCTCAGTTACACTTCTGTTGCGGTATTTTTTTGTGCTCAGTTTTGTATTTTTATGTAGCCAAAGGCAAATTTCTGAGGGTTAAACTTGTGTTTTGAATGTCATTTAAATACTGTCTGTGATGTGTCAGTGTTTCTGTTCTGGCGCTCTGCACTGATCTGACACCTGTCCAGCAGCCTGCTCTTATCCCCGGCTCTCTGAAGCTCGGTGCGCCACTGTTGCCTGGTAAAGGTGGCAGGGCGGCACGGAGGTCCCCTGGGACTGCCAGTAGACTAGAACTTTGTATTTTAAGGTTCATAGAATATACCTGAATTCACAAATATTTAGGATATTACTACACAATTCAATTAAGGCATGTTTTTCCCCCTGATAATGCTACATTGTGAAAATGTGATTGTGCCACTGATTGATACTGTATTGACTCATGTTGCTGATGACCTGACGATGTTTAACGGTTCACGTGGCATATTGAAAAAAATCTTTTCTTATGGCACACATCATATATCACACTCAAGACCAGATTCCGTTTTGTTCACAGTCTCAATAACTGAAATGAAAACATAAAAAATTCCCAGGAAGAAAGAGAATATGCATATTTATCAAAATGTTGAACTCTTAAATTTTAGTTTATTGACATGTTTATGAATTATTCATGGAAATTCTATTTTAATGGGATTATCACAGAATGTTACAATCATATATCACATTTGATTCAGGCTAGTTAATACAGGGTAGATGATGCTCTCTAAACTCATCTTGAGATGAGACATTTGTATAATGTTTTGTATATAGACTGTATATAAAGTCTACTCTTTTAGGGCCAACATCACAATGATGTCATTTTGAGTCTTAGGGCCGTTTAATAGTCGATGCAAAGGCACGCAGACACGAACACATTGAGACGCATTGAGATGCATTGATCAACGTGATGCATGCTTGCGTCTCAAAATGTGTTTTGTCCATTTCTTTGATACGCGACGCAGCGACGTGTGTAATACCATGCGTTGCCAGCAGGGGTGATAATGCAAGCGATGTACTGGAAAATTAACCACTTTTTGCTCGCTCTGGATAACCGAACAGTACATTCAGACAGAGCTCCAAATGAACTGTCCAGTTTGTGCTAGAGTGTAGTATTTCTGAAGGCACCACTTGCATCATCTTCCTCTATTGTCTAAAACAAGCCAACAGAACTTGCTAGCTAGCGCTGGCTAATGTTTTGCCTCTAGCTAAGCCCCACCCCCAAAAATGTCACACTGTTTACTAGCAGTAAAAAAAGTCTATACAGTCTGTGGTTTTGTATATAAAGTTTTCAGATTTAGAACGTTAAGTACAGTTTGTTGAAAAACACAAATTGTATTGGGGACTCACCACATGGAAAACCTGTCAACATACCTGTCCTTGTGCTGTAATGACGGCAGTTGTGCATTGGTATCACATATTGGTGCATTAACAGGCAAACAACATTTCTGGCAGCCTTACAGAAGAGTTTGTTACTCTTTTCCCTCTCTTTGCTCAAACAGTATCTCTGTCTCACCAATATCGATTGTTTTTCAAGATATTATTTATTTATTGTTGGCCAGCAGTTTGTCTTTTGAGTCTTACCAACTCTTACTTTATCCACTGTTTCCATCAGTGTACTGGTTGTTTTCTGATCAAATGTAGCTCCAGTTCTCTCCCTCTAAACACACTGGAAACTCCTGCCTTAAAGGCTCAGTGAATCACCTGCAGGGGCTTTTGAAGAATTGTTGCGTTCACATGTGATTATTTGACAACTTACTGAAACAAATGCAGCACTTTCATGCTCTGCCTTTGCATAATACATGATATTTTTCAGGCTGCAGTAAAATATTCTTCCCACGTATTTGGGATATTGTGTATTTCTCTGTCTGTTCCTGCTTCGGTGAAAAGTTTAGACGTTTCAGGTAGCTGCTAGGTGTCTCGCTGTGAATTATGTCTATGACGCCACTGCTCATATTTTTCACAAGACATTAGGGTTTGGTCAGCAAATACGTCATTTGCTTCTGGCTCTCTCCCACATGTAAAACATGAGATGTTTAAGGTGGCTGCGTCCCGCGCGTCCATATATCTCGGTGTAATGCACATCAAACTGTCTCTGCACACACGGGCGGCCGTAACTCTTCGGGGTTTTGATGTCTGACTTGTTGCCCAGTTTTACATCGGTGTAAGGTTTAATGTTACTGTAAGACATGATATATGATACGCCATGTTTCAGAGCCGTCTTGGACAGACGTAGAATATATTAACACACATGCACACTCTCACTCCCATGCAGAAATAGATACCAAATACAGCTGGAATACAACGTTCTGTCAAGGTTTCTTGCCTTATCCTGTTTCCCGCCTTTCCTTACACACACACACATACACACACATACACGCAGAGTAATATAGTTGTGTGAGCGTCTATTTATCTTTGTACCGTATGTCTTCCTTACTCCAACACTTTGCTAATCTTCAGCCTCTGATGTATATTGTTCATTTGCATGTGTATGTGCGTGTGTGTGTGTGTGTGTGTGTGTGTGTGCGTGTGCTTGTGCGCCCAAGAACAGCATAATATTAATAAAGAAATAAAGATTCAACAAATATGCCCATAAAACCACATGAAACATCCACAAACACGTAAATACGCACTATTAACATGTAAATACATGCGCATGGGGAACACACGGCAATATACACCACATCCAGGCAGAGTACACAAACAAAACTACACACAGATACACACATCTGCCCTGCAGGGCTCCAACATGCATCTTTCCCACTGATAAATCATCTGCTGCGACCTTCACACGTACACACACACTCGTAAAACACACGCAGAGACGTATTTTCCTTGTGATATACATTAAATATGCACATGCTCCTTTTCTTCCCAGACTTGCGTGTGCTCGCGGGCATGTGTGTTTGTCGTGTGTTCGGAGTATGCAGGTGTGTTTGTGTGCGCGTCGCAGCCGGCCGGAGGAATTTGCTGACGGTGTGTGTGTGTGTAACAGCGGGGCGTCGGGTCTGAAATCCCAATCTGGATGAATTAGAGCCGATTTTGCGCCGCGCTGTTCTGCTTTACTGACATTTAACACACATCTCCACCTCAATCTACTGCTCTCCTGCTAGCTCCAAGTCGGTTTCACACACACACATGAGCACACACACTCTCATGTCTCTCTGGTCGAGGTACTTCTTTGGATAGCTTTGAGGTGTAACTTCCAACAAGACTTGATTAATGTAAGACTCACATACAGAAGATTTTGTTTGGCTTTTGGAGAGTATTTTTTAGAGAGGACAAGAAGAGGGGAGTTTTTTGGACCTTATTGTTTGGGTTGTAAGTTTAGGTTGTAGTGAAGCCAATTTCATTTATACTAGCACAGTGCCTGTTGCAGCTTTGTCAAGAATCGCTTATCGAAACAACTTTGCACTCGACACTGCCGTTCATAGGTCGTGAGCAATACACCTGCCATGACATAGGCGACGTTCACATTACAGGGCTTAACACTCAATTCCAATTATTTTCTTTCCTGGACTGGTCACATTCATGTTTAAAGTGACCCATATCTGACATCAGTCTGAACCGATCATGCAGCCAGTATCAAGCTTTATCCCCTGAATGATCGCCATAGTAGAAAGGTTTGAAGACATCATTCTGCGTAATAATTGCACACAAATAATGAACGTGCCTCAAAAGGCTTTCCAGTGTCCACACCATCCGTCTTTAACCCTTTGATATGGACAAAGAAAAAACATCTTTTATATCTGCAACCTTTGCCTCATCTGACGGTGTTTATCATGTTGGCGATTGCTTCAAAGTTTTCACCACTTACCTCACTGGACATGATTAAAACACTTCCTGTCAACACGACATCCACACTGCAATTAAACACTTAACACAGTTGGAATCTCACATTGTTTATTTTAAATATTGCAGACGATAAAGATTGAATTGATTTGGAGCAGCTTTTCCTCAGAGACGAGGTTCACGTGGAGACAGTCCAGTAAAATATTTTAAACAGAACTTTGTTGAGGAGAAAACTGGGTTTATAGCAGTAGTTGTGGTGGGGATCATTTTATATATACAGTTGTGTGGTGATTGGAGTCAGTGTGTAAAAGTTTGATTGTTTTATGCTCAAATTTGAGACATGTCGTCAGGTTAATTCACAAGGTTACAGATTCTTGAAAGGACTCCTCTAACAAATTGTCACTGAACAGTAGACAAAACATTTCAGTTGTGATATCATATGAAGAAGCAGCACAACATGATTTCATCAGTTCAAAAACCTTCTTCATGTGCTTAACTCATTAGAGCTCTCACATCCAGAACCATTTACGTAAATGATTTTCAAATGATATACGGCAAATATGTCTTGATGTCGAAATAGTCTGTTGAGTTAGTGTGAACATCACCAGCAGTTTGGATTTGATACCATAACACACCGCGAGAGAAGAGGAGGAGGAAGGACGAGGAGAAGAAGATGAGAAGAGTGCAAAACTGATAGAATGAAGAGAATAAAAGAGACTAAAGAGGTCAGGGCAAGAGTTATAAATCTGTTTCGGGGCGAGGGGGGCCGGCTGGAGGATAATAAAATGAAAGAAAAGACGCAGAAATGTTTTTTATAGCGGGAGAATAGGAGGGAAAGCAAAGAGGTGGAGAGGAGAAAGACAGCTGTCCAACAACAACTGAGTGGAGCCAAAGAAACTGCGTGATATCCCGAAGAAATTATATTACCTCCTCTCCCGTCTCCCTCGCTCCTTCCGCTCATCCATCAATCTTTCAGGCCACGGTATATATTGAATGTGCAACCACTTACGTTATGTCCTCCTCCCCTGCATTCACGCAGCGTTCTCCTTCACCTTACGCACTCATTTACCGGCCATTATTTTCACCAGACATGAAGTATGCATTTGAAAATCAGAAGTCATCTGTTGCAGTAAACGTTCTGACCCTTAAAACAGCCAGACACTGATTTCTGTTTATTTGCAAGGTTGTTATGGAGATTGTAACGTTAATGATGCTTAAAAAGAGCCATTTATTACTAAAGAAAACACTGAAGCGTCGCAATGAAAAGATCCTGCTGTGGAGAAAGAGGGGTGGCGATGCACTTGACAATTGTTTTGGCAATGCGCGCGGTCAAGGTTTCCAGCAGCAGGCAACAAAGTGAGTCCCGTTACTTTTGTTTGCTTCAGCAGGGAAATAAAATATGGTATTTTAGTTGTTGTCTCAGTGTGGGGGAGGCCGCCGCAGGCTGTGACAAATCAGGTATCGGGTGGTGATTCATTAAGAATGCCAAAATCTATTCAAATGCACTGGAACGGGATCTTCTGTGTGCCAAAAAAGAGCATCAGAATGAAGCTTTTAGTGGATTTAGCATCTTGAATGGGGACAATTTGAGTCTGTTTACGCACCAAAGCTGCGCCGCGCACCACATGTACAATTAGACTATAAAGAGAGTCTGCAGAAACACCAAGTTGCTGCGCTGTCTTCAGCCTCCTGCAGTGAGAGCCTTGGCTGATGCCTCAAGGTGAACACTATAAATTCAATTTATTTCTCCTTTGCTGCTCTGCTTCTTTGTTTTATCTCCCACCCAGCCTCCCTCCAAGCCTCAGACCTCTCTCTGCACCCCTTCTGCTGCCATCCCTCCCTTCATTCCTGCCGTCCATCCCTCGCTCTGGCATCCCTCCCTTTTTTTTAATCTCTCATTCTTTGCACCCATCCTCCTTCTTTCTTCCCATCCACGTCTCCATTCTGAGGCTGCATCTGTCTGGAAACGTCGTTACCGCACCGTCCGTGTCTTCGCTGTTGTCACTACCTGCTGAAACTAATCGATGGCGTCTGTCTGCGTGTGTTTTTGCGTCCCTCTGTTTGCGTGCATCCAGTCGAAGTTTTTATTTTCAATGGAACGACAGCTCTGCTCCTCACAGCCGGGAAGCCATCGCTAACAATAACACACACACACACACACACACACACACACACACACACACGCACACACACACAGACGTGGCTGCTATCCTATCACGTACATAAGAAGTGCATGTTGCCTTCAGAAATAAGACACTCACACACACATACACACAGAGTCACTTACAAAACCAGATGAGACAGCATGACTGCTTAGAAGCTTTCACTCCCAGAGGAACGCTTGGAGACGTACACACACACACACACATACATGCACACACACACACACGCATAAAAATACATCCGCCCACACAAACGCATGTACACCTGTTTGGTGCGCTGCCATAAACCAGAGACAAGCACTTTGATCCCCCCAGCAATGAGATTAATCCACACTGTGCCAAAGCAAGTCTGCGTGTGTGTGTGTATTTGTTGTGTGTGTATGACAGACATGTTGAGGGCTTAGTATGACAAAAGGGGGCACGCCGTTTTGACACTCATTCTTACAAGCTCAAATGAGGGCGCCTCGGCTCCCCGTCTCCATCTCTTCTCTCCGTTTTTCTGGCGCTCTCTGTACTTGCCTTTCTTGCCCTCTTCTCTCTGTCTCTGGCTGTCTTTCTCTTTCCCTTTCTGATTTTTCCTTCTCCCCTGTGAGAGACGGAGGGAGCGATTGAATCGGGAAAATAGAGGCAATAAAAGATGTGCTGCAGTTAGAAGTTGTATTCAAATAACAGGGTTTTTCTGGAAGTCTCTGAAGCCTTGCAAACCAGTGATCTTCAGCTGAATATACAGCGGAGAAAAAAGACAGCATCTGCTTTTATGGTGCTGACTCTTCTGTATTGTAATTTCTGTTCTTATTGCCATATTTTATGTGTAATCTGTTCATGTATTGCAGAGCGCTCACACCAATTAAGTGCACTGAACAGAGCTGTACGGGAAAAGAAGGGGGTTTAAAACAAGCACAAGGAGCCGAACAAGAACAAGAGCAGAATGTTCAGAAAGATGGAAAAGACCCAAAAACATCACAACAAAAAGAAACAAGTGGCAAGAAAGAACAGATAAAGGAAAAAAGGATGCGGCAGGACCTAAACTCGCCTGTTTTCCTCAGTTGATTACAGGTTGCGAGTGCCAGACCATCAAACAGATCATTAAACAGCAATTAAAGAGGGAGAGGGAGCAATGACGAGGGAAAACATATCAAAAAGTAGAAAACAAAACATGCATTTTTTCTTTCAAAGCCTCTGATTGTACGTTAGCATTGCCAAACGATTACATTTCTATTCTGGAAATAATAAAAGTGTAGTAGACGGACAGGCAGAGGAGAGCAGGACGGGCTAGTGACAGGCTGGCGTGTTTAACTCTGAACAGAAAGCAAGACGTCAGCTGGAGAGAGAAACGGACAGATTTATGACCTGACTGCTCTGACATCCACGGCATAATCACGGTTATAAATTACAGCACAACTACAATGTACACAATGTATTTCCATTTTAAGACTTTATCCTCCTTAATGGGAAAGTTGGCTCACGGCGAGGCGTTCAAGTCAGTGGATACACACAGTGAACAAAGAAACTGAGCACATAAATGTACATGATGAATGAAATGAAACAATGGATTATGTTTCCTCAAAAATCTGGTAATGAAGTCAATCATTGGGCTTTTACGTTGCTCTTACATGGGCATAAAAGTAAAATTTACAAAAGATTATTTGACCACTTTCCCCTGCGAAGTATTAATCGCAATAAGACCAAATCAGCTGAGTAGTTTTTTTTTTTAAAGTGTTTCACCTGCAAAATGACCATTTGTATATCAGTAATTCATTGCATGTTACCTTGAATTCATTAAGAAAACTTTGTTTTTCTCACATGCCTCCATGAGGAACAAATAATCTAAACCAGGTGAAAATTCTTCATTAATTGAAGTAAAGGGAGACCACTTTTAACAACAGCAAAACATCCGTTTGCAAACTCTCACACAACTCGTGCATTTTAATCCAAGTCTTATTTATCCCGTCATATGCTCAGTACTTCCCAAACATATGCATGCATGTTTGCTGCAGACCACTGTTTGAGACCAACAAACAACAAACACAATTGTTTTTTAAGACCTCAGCGTGAGTGTGGCACGAAAACTGTGTTTTTGAAGCAACAAATGATCTTTCCCTAACCATATTCATTCATTCATTCATTTTCTGAAACCACTTATCATGTTAGGGGCGACGGGGGGCTGCAGCCTATCCCAGCTGACATGCTCGAGAGGCGGGGTACACCCTGGACAGGTCACCAGACTGTCACAGGGCTGACACATAAACCCTTTTTAAACAGGAATTGTGCAAATTTGCAGGAAAGCCCAATCAGTCTTCTTTCAGCATTGGCAGTTTAAAAACAAAATCGGGGAGTGCAGCAAAATGCCGCCTACCTACTTTTGTTTATACAGAATGTGCCTTTTTCAGGGGAATTTGGGGGCGTGAGCAAGTAACTAAACGTGTCGCTCAGCATGTGACGTAAACAGTGACGTGGGAGGGAAGCCGTGGCTGGTCAGTCCTTCGGCGATTTCCGCGCAAGTCGGTCCGTTCTTCACCGTTCCTGTCATCTGATGGTTAATGGCCTCTTTGTTTGCGAGGACAAGGAGGCTGTGCAATTCCTTGTCCCCCCACTTGCTCATCTTTACAGTGTCTGTCAGATTTGTGTTTCCCTCTTGCTACTAGCTACTTGCTAATTCCTGCTATCAGCTGTTTCCTGTTTATCCACCGCCAGTGGCTCGCATGTGCGGAAGGCCGCCTCGGTCTGTTTAAACTAAAAGGGTTCGGCCAATATGACTACCCTACGAGGCGGAAAATTGGGCACCTCGGATCAACTCGCCTTTCTGCCTCTGTGTATCTAAACGCTTGCAGCTTGCCGGCAAAACAGCCCAACATTCGTGGAAAATCTGGCAGTGTAAAAGGGGCTATAGAGACAGACAGCCGTTCACACCTACAGGCAGTTTAGAGTCACCAAGCTGGAAGCTGGAGTGCCTGGAGAAAACCCACACGGACACGGGGGAACATGCAAACTCCACACAGAATGGCTCCCCCAGGGTTCGAACCAGTAACCCTCTTGCTGTGAGGTGACAGTTCTGACCACTGCACCACCATGCCGCCTTAACTTAAATTCCTAACCATAACCAGGTGGTTTTTGTGCCTAAACCTAACCACACGTTAACCACAGCAATGTTATAATATAAAGTTTCAACATACCGTAAAACTTCAATCAAAGCTGTCACAATTAAATGCCAAGTCCCCTTTACAAGCTGGGTGTGGCTACTCATTTGGACAAATAAATGCTGGTCTCAATTAGACGCCAGGTCTGGTTGCCAAGCAGTTTATTTTTATAGAAGTTCTTTGGATGTATTAAACCTCTTAAAGCCCACAGAGCTGTTGGCTGCCCACTTGAACTAACGTGACTTAGCTGCTTAGATTGTGCATACAAATATAAATAGCTTTTGTCACTATGGACATGCTAGACATAATTAGCTTGGTGAAATTCACCATGAGCACCAAAGAATACCGTAATTCATTAAGATTTACTGACTGCTTCTTAAGTGGTCACAAAGTCCGAATATAAGTCTGCTCCTCAATTACTGGGTAGGCAAAGGATTTGTCATAGATATTAATCCAAGTTGTGAATATTGTTTCAACGTGATAAAGTGGTGTTGAGTCAAGCATGAGGCTTCAACATCATCAGGGGAGACAAAACAGAATGGAAGACATCAGTTTTGTGTTACAAGGAAACTGTTACCTTCCTCAAATAAATATGTGAAACAAACATAAATGCCATATTTCCACCATGTTTGCCATATTGTTTTCATTGGCATTGGCAGTTGAAAAATTTAAACTACATTTGAAAGGAAATCTGGCAACAGGAAGTGGGGAGAGGCTATCAATCGTACAAACTTTTGGACAGTCTTTTCTCCAAGGCACTCTCTTGTTGTTGAGTTTGGATGCTGATGGAAACATGACGCATGCACTTAAGTTAACTCAAGAAGTTGTGAAGTTGCTTCTCAGTCATTTTGTCTCTGTTCACTTCAGACATTTCCGAAGTGAATACTGAGTAGAGCCGGACAACAGGGAGCATCTATACATACAGTCGATCGACAGAAACACATTTGTCACTCTCACGTTGTCAAATAAAGCAAAAATGCTTCTAAAGATCGTCTTTCATAGACGTTTGGGAGTCGCAGGTGTCCGTTACTGTGACTGGTTAGTGTTACAGGAGTGAGTCTGCGCTGACAGATTGTAGGCAGATGTCTTGGTCTCTGTAGCGCAGCGTAGAAATGGATTTACTGTAAAGAGCCCCTGTGAAGACAAAGCCGCATCTTTAGTCACACTCCTCTGTGTGTGTGCATGTGTGTGTGTGTGGTCCCACAGAAAGAGCAAACTCCCGCGGACCGTGCATAATGCATTTTTACACCTTTCTTATTAGTCACAGTGTGTGTTTTTAAATGTGTGTGTCTGAGAGACGGAGAAAGCGAGAGGAGGTGAGGGAGCGGGAGTGTTTTTTAAGAGGAAAAAAAGCGGAGCGAGAAAAAGGGGAAATGTGTCAAGAACAGATCCTCATTCTGTCATGCCGTAGTCCCACCTGCCCTCCTCGCTCTCCCTCTCACCGCCTTTGTCTCTCTGCCTCCTGCTGCCGCTCCTCCTTCCCTACCTCTCTCCGTTCCTCTCCCTCTCTCCCCCTTCACGTCTCTTTGATTTGTTTTCCCTCCAAATCCTCCAGTTATTTTATTCCCTTCCCTGTCAATGCTGTTTCTCTCTATGTGTGTGTGTGTGTGTGTGTGTGTGTTAGCGTGTGTAAGCCTTTCTTGCTGTCTTTCTTTAAGCCTCTCTGATGTACAACAGCTCCTTGAGGGGAGCTTTTCTCTCCCTCTCAAACACACACACACACACACACACACACACACACACACACACACACTCACACACACTTATCCTATGCACCAGCTTTAACCTATTTTCCTAACACTCTCTTTCTCTGTATCCTATTCTCTCTGATGGTCTCTTGTCCCGTCTTCTCCCTCCATACTAAATCATTCATATCCAGTGTCTCTGACCCACTTCCACTATAGTTTAAGACACACACACACACACACACACACACACACACACACACGGCTTTCAAAAAGATTTTGCCCAAAAATCCTGCTGTTCTCGGTGTGTTATTGTACATTATGCAGTGGGCTACTTTAATCTAAGCAGTGTCAGTCAAAGATAAAACAAAGTTTCTATCAAATCAGGGCCTGGCTGCCGGCCTGACAGTATGCTAATCACCTAGCCATTTTCTTACAGTCTTTAATAAACAAGTAAACTTTCCAGATCTGTAAACACATTTTGGTTTTTGGCGTTGAATAAAAGCCTTCAGGGCATTCTCGACTGTAATTCCCGATAATCATTTTATCATTATTCTGCATTTTCAACCTACTATTATCCCTTTGATGTGTTTGGCTTAATGCAGCCCCCGAGAGCAATTTCAAAGTTTTGAATGTGCATAACAACTGCGGTAGGTGTCGATCATTTTCTCTAATAACTCGTGTTGTAATCTAGTGAAGTGAAACTTTGTGTTGGATGGAGGGAGAGGGAGAGAGCAGCAGTAAATGGTTTACTATAAACCAGAGCTTTATTGGCTGTCTTGGCTTTGATGCTGCACACATGGCAGACCAGCACCAACAAATGTTTCATAAAACCTGCTCTGATGTGTGCATTCATTGCCCTGTGTTTTCTCTTGTAAGGTCATAAACCAGTAAGCGTGTATGTGTTTGTGTGTAAGAACAGAGGGTAAAGTACAGCTGGGCGATATGGCCTTGAAATAATATCATGATATTTGAGGGTATTTTTGTGATAATGATATTCTTGACAATAGGACAATTTAGTTCGGAAAATAAGTCATTTAAGAAAGTAGAATTGCAACAAAATAAGTGATATAGTTTTACAGTTTGCCTTCAAATATTGAGTAAAAACTAAACAAAACTGATCTCCCATTTGTTTAGTTTGTGAACAATAACAGTAACTCAGAGTGAGATTCAGATTCTTATATATCTATACAATATTGATAGTTCACAATAAAACCTGTCACAAATTACACATTTAAACAGCTTCCAAATACAAAAAAAAAATGTCCCCTGGGTGTATATATACATATATATATATATATATATATACACACATATACATCAACAGGTGATTTTCCTCTTCTTTTTTCCACCTGGACCTTTATGCGCTGCCATTTCTCCTCTAATCATCACGCTGTACCCTGTGACAGATACCACAACTATCGCACATTCACATATATGGACTTTTTTGTTGAGCCGCGAGCGTCACATAGGTTTACATTACATTTAGGACAAAACGACACCGACTCCTGTGTGCGCACAGTGAGAGAGGAGAGGGAGAGACGCTGTGCTGCTGCCGAAGGAGCCGCTAAATGAGTTCCCTCTGAGCGGTAACTTGCTAAGGCCCCGATCACACAGAAAGTGTTTTGCAGGTTAAAAAATGCAAGGCTAACTGCAATACCTTTTTTAATTTAATGCTGCTAGTAAAAAAAAATGCTTGCAGTGTCTTTTTATTATTGCCAGGCAACCACACCATCACCTCCTTATCCTAACTCTACTGTGTAATCAATCTCCCCTGAATTTATTTATTTCATTTATTTCTCAGTAATCAGTATCTAGTTCCTAAAATGTTGAGGCAGAGGGTACCAGCTGTAGCTCTGGTTGAGGGTGAGAGACTGTCAGTGAATAGTTTGCTAGTTTCAAAAGTATCACAATATGAATTTTTCATATCCTATTAAAATGATACCGGTATTATCGTGAATGACATGATACCGCCCACCCGTATGTTAGATGTATACATATATTGTACATACTGAATGTATAGCTGTGGGTGTGTGTTAAAATGTGTGTAAAACTTTGAAGGAGAGGCCCCCAGCTCCATTTTTTCTCGCTGTTTTTTTTTACTTCTAACTTTACTTTTTTCTTTCTCTCTCCTCGATATTTTGAGCTGTGAGGCAGAGCAGCAGTTCACACCTCAACCGTGTGTGTGTGTGTGTGTGTGTGTGTGTGTGTGTGTGAGAGACAGAGGGAGTCAGCTCAGAGCAGATGAGAATAGGAGGCCCAGTGCTCGCTGGCTGTCTGCCCCAGGACAGAAGCTGTCAGCTGGGAGAGAAATACTACTCTGCAGGGCCCCACTCTGGAGACTCAGAGACTAAACTAGTAGCTCTGTGTGCGTGTGTGTGTGTGTGTGTGTGTGTGTGTGTGTGTGTGTGTGTGTGTGTGTGTGTGTGTGTGTGTGTGTGTGTGTATGAGAGAGAGAGAGAGAGACAGAGAGAGACCGAGAGGCAAAGACAGAAGGCGGAATTAGAAATGGATTTAATTTTACATCCTTACGTACAAGTAGATTATGCACAGTCATGAACACCAGAGCCAGTCGTAGAGGTATCTGTGTGTGTGTGTGTGTGTGTGTGTGTGTGTGCGCACTCTGTCAACTGAAAACCACCTGATTATCCAGCAAAAAAAAAAGACTGAAAGGAAAAGACAGAGAGGATTTAAGTAAAAAGAGTGAAAATGAGAAGAAAGAGGAAAAGTTTCTCTCTGGAGCACAGATTTCTTCCACCCATCTTTCTATGCTCTGTGTGAGGGTGTGTGTGTGTGTGAGGGTGTGTGTGTGTGGGTGCCTCCAGGCAGCATTAGTTACCACTGAGAGCCAGCTGTGCCCTCCTGCATCTCGTTCATCTCTCCGCTCTCTTCTCGTTTTAAAAACCACACTTTTTCTTACCATTCAGTTATTCACAATGTTCCAGACAATCTTTCTCCTTTTACTTCCGACGTACAGAACAGAGAGAAATATGGATTCGGGATTATGAGTTGATTGCATGCATCACACGTTCAGACAGTTCTACCACAGAAACTCTCTGCAAAGTTTTCCACCCTGCTGAGATTTTATGTTTCAGTTTTATTTCACTTCAATTTCACTTTTTAAGCAGAGCCAAAATCTACAGATGTTTCCAAACGGTGGAACACATTATTATCAGCTGTAATATCAAGTGCATACGCATCCAGAATAGACTGCCGACCGTATACTGTACATCTTGTGGTTGTCTTTGACACATCCTCAGTGTTGCGCTTAAAGGCTCATCAGGTGTTTCGCATGTTTTAAATGTCTCTTACCTTCCCCCGGGCGACACAGCTGAGGCTGATCTGACCTCAGCTTGTATCCAGATGGCCACATCCCTAACTCCCCAAGCCACATCTATCGTGAGCTTCGTGACTAACGTTCTGCAACATCATTTCTTGCCCTGACAGACTTGCACATCAAAATAGAAAGAAACATGCTACTACACCAAAACAAAGAAGTAGAAGGCTGCTTTGCTCCATTTCAGCTTCTGAAATCAACACATTTAACTATGCTGTGAGTAAAATGACCGCCCCTCATTAGTGCTGTCCTTTTGTGACTGACTTGTAGGTTCTTTGATTTTTCAGTCAGATGTCTAAAGCCCTGTTCCCAACAAACACTTTCAGTATGGTACCTTTGGAACCAAACGTAACCCTTCAGACATGGTACCTAGACCCTAGCGTTTCCACTGCAAATCGCACTCTTTAATGTGCCGCCAGATGACCACAGGCACATGTTTCATCCACTAACCCAGTGTGTCCATTACATTGATTAATGCATTCTTATATAATTGTAGAGTTGTACACAGCTCATTTGCTCAGCCCCGTCTTGCCTGGCTCCTTCTTTCTGTTTATTAGAGCACAAGTGAGACAAGAAATAGTTCACAATCCATCCCTCAGTCCCTCCGCTTCTCTCCCTGCCGCAGTGGACTGCTTCAGTGGGAGGAGAGCAGGCAGCACATCTGGAAATGGACCAAACCCCCTAGCGCCAAGTGTCACAGCAGGCTTGGTGGCCAGTGGCAGCGCTGGGTCTAGCCTGTGTAATGGCAGCAACAGAAAGTTTGCTGATCCAGCAGCAAATTGGAGCTGTCTGGTCTGTCTCCTCATTGCTGGCCAAATTTGGATTTCTGTGGCCGCTGACTTGGGGTCTGTCTGCTCGCTCTCCATCCAGCGAGGTGGACTGTAGCGGCAAGCAGTGAGGCGGGGACACACTGTGTTTGCTACGTAAACGTGAACTTGAAACTGCTCTGGTTATCAAAAGGCTCAACTTATAGCAAAATTATCTCCCAATCGCTGAAACGTTTCGACAATATTGTCACGTTTTATTTCATAAACATCAGATTCCCTTTTTTTATAAGTCTGTCTCCCTTTTTTGGGTTGCTTTGCAGTTGTCAATTCTGGACAACTTTTCTCTGCAGAATTCACTGCCATTGAATCAGGCTTTCACCACAGGGTTGTGCAACCAAATCTACATTTGTAGAACAGCCAATAAGAACGGCGTCTCTCTGAAGTGACCTGTGATTGACCAAAGTCTCCCGAGAGTTTCTAAAGCCTGAAATCAGAGCCAAGAAGAGGTGCAGACATCTAGTTTCCTCTCAGTCCGCTTAAATTACAAAATGCTCAATGTGTATTATGGGATTTTTGCCCAGTTCCACCAAATTAAAATGCTTCCCCCAGCTTCTGTTTAAGAGAAAACCAAGTCACATTGCACTGATGATTACAGTAAATATGATTATCACATTTTACTGAACCCCCTGACACCTGGTAAGTGTATCTGACGATTCCTCAATTCAAAACTCGTTCAGTGTCTTGAAATTAGTCAGTGTGAGGGTGGAGTACGTTTTGGGAAAAACCCTTCCTCAAAGTCTATGCCCACGATAAAGTCTGAACAAATCTCACATGTGGTTCTCTGAATCCCAGCATGTAGAGGGAAACCTCCCCTCACAGAAATGAGGTCGAGCTTGACACGCACCACGTCTTACAGGGGTTAAAGAGTAAACTCTGGCGTCCTACAAGCAGCCTCCTGTGTAACCAGAGCAGACAGTGTCACAGAAAACAATGGAGAGCTGCTTTGTTCAGTCGGAAACAGAGAGCAGAGAGAGGGGATTATTTCTAAAATAGCTCTGTGTTTGTCTTAGACGGAGACTGGCCAATGTCACACTGGACTGAGTCTACTTCACACACATACAGGGACACACACAAGAGCAGGGGATAAAGCCTTGAATACACACAGACAACTTGCGAACATTCACACACAGTGAAATACATAGATGTACATCCTTATGAGCACATACGCACCTACAGAAAGACACGCTGTCATGAACACAGACGTACATCTGTCACTTGAACGCACACACACACACACACTGTAGATTACAATGGAGGGTGACAGCATGAAAGAGATAACACAGCACACACGTGAAGCTTTGGCGTGTGTGTGTGTGTGTGTGTGTGTGTGTGTGTGTGTGTGTGTGTGTGTGTGCGCGGGGAAATATGTGAGTGATCTAAGCCCAGGCATTAGTGTTTCTGATAAAGCGAGGGGCCTTAAGTGGTTGTAGGAAGGAGAGAGCCCCCCATGTGTGTGTGTGTGTGTGCGTGTGTGTCTGTGTGTTGGGGTTAGGGTCAGGTGCCTGGTGCGTTTGTGTGTATCTGCTTACTGTCTGCCTTGTCGCCACGGCGATGACATCATGGCACACGACCGCCGAACGATGGAAAGAATGCCTCCTGTCTTCTTAACAGACAGAGAGAAAGAGAAGTGGTGGAGAGATAGAAGGAGTGATGAAGGACGGGGAGAGGCGAAGAGAACGAGATGAGAAATGCAGGGTGTGCGAAAGACACTGATAGTGAAAAGGTATGAGAGAGGGACCTGGAAGGAAGGGAGAGGAGAGTAAATGGAGACCTGTTAAATGTTGAATAACCTGTGAAATGTTCATATAAAGATATGACTGTTTTACTACTCAGTACCATTACTGTATAAAACACAACAGTAAGTCAGCCTGTAGCCAGTTTCAATATGCTTTTAGGAAAGTCAGGGATTTTACGTTTTCAGCAGCAGCAAGAAGAAGGAAAACAGCACCAAAACCAGCCAGTATCCCCAGGAATTACAAGATGTGTCTACACCTCATAATTTACATCCAATGCCAATGTTCAGCAGCAACGCAGAAAGTAGTGTTCCCTTTATAACGTGAGACAGACAGTGAGGGTTTGGACGAGGTTGAAGTGGTGGATAGGCTTGTAGCACGTCCAACGTAAATGCAGAGGCTGAACTTTGCATCCCGCACCAGACATACAATAAATGTTAGCTCTTTTTTGCTTACCATAATCACAATCTGTCTCCAACCCTGACCAAGTGTTTAGGTTGCCGAACCTTAACCATATCTTAAAGCAGTGGTTCCCAACTGGTGGGTAATGGACAGCCACTTGGCGGAGACAGCAAACTAGCTCAACGACATGGCTGAACACAAGTATGAAGCTGAATATACACACTTGTCTCTCAGGCGGGCGCAGGTTGTACATAGGGAGCAGTTATGTTTGTCCAGCTTGGAGGACGGCTAGTTGTGATGAAAATGAGGTTTTAGCTTGTTGTATACTTTACTACATTTTGAGAGAAATGCCATTTGTGTTGTAAAAAAGTTTTGCTTATTGATCCCAGAACTTCGAATTTTTCCAGCTTTACTGAACTGTATAGAGTGTTGTTCACAAACACCGACTGTAATTTGCAGTGATATTTGTAAGAGCCAGCTGGCGATATAATGTAATGGCGATATGGAGGCAGGATGAAATTCAATGGAGGCGGCTGCCTTATATTTCTCTAAGCAGGAAAAACTCTGTATTTGCTATGTAAAGATATCGTAGAGTAATGGCGTCCTGAGCAAAGAATAAAATCACGCAGCCTCTCTGTGTTTTGTAGTCTGAGCTTCTCTGTGGTTTGTTGTGGTAGCTGGTCCTGCTGTGCGTACATGTTTCTGCATGTGTGTATCCCACTGTCTAACTCATCGCTGCCACTTTACACTGTGCTCAATATGGCAATTATTGCTGATATCAGGATGGCATTGCTGTGGAAGTGTAGCACCCACCCTCCGGTTTCCCCATGGTTAACACCATCGGCTCTGTTACCACTGTTGTTGTTTATCGCTGTTTATCGAGTTAGCACTGCTAGCCGCTGGCTCGGCCACCTCCATGTTGAGAGTTGTGTGCAGACAACTCTGAGTTTCCCATAGAGTCCCTTTAACCACCAGTTCAATCTGTCATAACCAGGATCTCTCCCTAGCTCCCATATTGTTCTTATTAAACATAATCTAGGGTGTTGCAGAACCAGCTGGTATTAAAGTTCTCTTTATGAGACAGGCTTATGTTTGTTATTTTTTTGAATGGTGCCCTTACAAGCTAACAGCAGATGCCATGGCTGAACAGTCAAACAACAGAGTGACACCTAAACAAAATCCAGGGTAAAACATGTCATACCAATGCACACACAGACTGACAAGTAATCTCTGGGATGTGTAGCGCAAAAATGCCCCAATATCTAAAACGAAAGGTGCTGGCAAAACAAGAAAACATTAAGATTTGACAGATAGCTCTTTAATAAGATTTTACTCTGTGCTTACTGTTGGTAGACCTTCCTTTATCCCGCTGTGCCCTCCATTCTGCTGCAGAAAGGAAAGACTTGAAAGGAAAATTACAGATCTGAGGCTGCATATCCACCGGGAACCTTTCCTCCTCACAGTGCTGGCTGCATTATCTTTGTTATTTTCACTGGTAAGGACACACTGCCAGCAGAGCTGAGAGCATACTATGTTTTTAAGTGCCCTCTGACAGTAGAATTATCTAAAGATTTAGCAAAAGAGAGCTGCACTTGAAACAGATTTTAATGATCACATAGTAACAGCGGTAGCCACAACCAGCACTTGTCATAAGCATGTGTTTAGCTGTGCAAGCTGAGAAGGCCAAGCAGAGAGTGTTTCAAGTGTGTGTGTGTCAGACGAAGATGAAGGGAGAGGCATAGAGAGGCCCAGAATGAGACGAGTGCATCTGGAATAAATATCATTTTATCACCGGGGTTTATAAGCGCCATGTGCTGGCAGGTAACTCTCAGATATGGTATAAAACTAGACGCACTGTTAGCTTTAACAAGACTAATGTTCCATTAGCCTTCCTGTGTAAGTGTAATTGTGTGTGTGTGTGTGTGTGTGTGTGTGTGTGTGTGTGTGTGTGTGTGTGTGAGTCACTGGTACACACACAATGTACCAGTGTTTATGTGAGAAAAGAAAGGCAAAGACAATCTGGTAGAAAGGAAATGTTCTTTTTGTTAGCATGAAGAAGTCCAAGAGCTCATGTTGGTGTAAAATATTTAAGCGGTCACACTGTAATGAAGAAAAGCATTGTGGATCCCCAGAAATGACCAGGGGCTGGTTAAAACTAGGGCTGTACCTCTAGAATTATGTCAGATGAATCTGATTTTGGCGTATTCAGCTATTTGTTCCTTTTTTTCATTCAGAGTTTAAGAGTTTAAACAAGGTTCAACAGGACGTGCAGTGCGACAGTGACATTCACGTAATATATTAAACAAGCTAACTACGCTAACGACATATTGGAAATGTGCAACAAGTTTTTTTGATAACACTAGATATGAGCTGTAAATTCACCACATCTAAGCAGAAGGCAGAAGGTAATGTTATCTCAGAGGCTTACAGGTCAAATCCTCTCCTCCTCTGGGCAGCTGCTTTGGCTCGCAGCCGCCTGTATCAAAGAGTAGCGTGAAAGTAAAGAGCACTCACTTTGCTGAAAATATGGCGACCATAATGTCCCCAGAAGTACACTGCACACTGACTGGCAATAAAAAAAAATTCTGTCAAATTCTGTCATTTATATTATGTTATAATGTCAGAAGTTCATATGAAATGTGACCAGAGTTATAAATAATGAGGTAAGCATTCCTTTGAGCAAAATCTCTAGCCTTAGAAGGTTCTGAATACTTTTTTATTTCAAGATGGGCTGATGTCAGCTCAAGACAGATGTCTTTATCTGAAAAATGCTCTCAAGTCTTAGCAGACGGCAGAAAGTAAAATTTTCTCACAGCCTTACGGGCTGCAGCTACCTCCAGTCGCAGCTGCCTGTATCAAAGAGTAGCATCAAAGTGAAAAGCGCTCACTCTGCGGCAAAATTTCTGGACCAAAAAGTTCCCGGACTGGCAAAAAAAAAAAAAAAATGTTACTATGTCGGAAGTTCCGAATACTTCGTTTCTACCATTTTTATTTCAAGACAAGCTGACAAGCAGGGTTGTTACTGCAAGTGTCTACTTTATGTAGCCTACAATGCTACATGTAGCTACATGCTAACATCAGGGAAACGTGATCTTGGTTGCTGATATGTAAATTTCCTCCCGATTTAGGATCATATTCCTGCTGGAGCATGTCCGCTTGTAAAGATTTTGGTTTAGAATCTTTTAGGGACTCCTTACAGTAGAAAGTGTACTCCGTTACAATAATTCCCCGGCTGCAATGATGGTGCAGAGACGCTTCGATGCAGAAGACTTGGAAATGCTGACCAATAAGAGCAAACTGGGCTTTTTGGGAGGGGCCTTAAAGATAGATAAATACAGGTGTTCCAGCACAGACAGTATGAGGAAAAGAGTGTTTTTTGAATATTAAAGCAATGTAAACATGTTCAAAATACAAGTATGAACCTTTAACTGAGCATAGCAGGTCCCCTGTAATATCCCAACATGTTGCATCCATATTCGCACATCTGAAATGTCTTTGAGCAGTCTGACAGTGAACAGATTTGCCCAGAGAGTCAATCTCCCAACCCCAGTCTCATCTCCCTCAGCCCCTGACAACATTGCTTCAGTCTAAATGCATGATGGGACACTTGTACACTGACAGTGTGGTCAGTGAGGTTGACCAAAGAATCTGTGGGTCTTCACAGAGTCCAAACATGTAATCTGTCTTCATTTAGACACTCTCATCGCTGCATTCCTCACTGCACCACTGTATCTGTGTGTGTGTGTGTGTGTCTGTGTGTTTGTGAGAGACAGAAACGGTGTAATTGTGTGTTGAGTAAAGAGAGCAAGGGAGCAAAAATGTAAAAGAAAATGGCATGTAAAAACTGTAAATCCCCTGTCTGTGTTTGTGTGTATCTGGGTAATTGTATGTCTGTGTGTGCATTTATCTTCATACATGCTTATCTGTAGGTGCAGTGGCGGGGTACATGAGAGGAAATATAGCCTGCTTTGCTCATACTCTATTTCTTGCTCTATCTCTTTCATTGACGTTGTGATAGAGAAACTGGAGCTCCTGAAATATCACCTGATTGCCAAAAACACAATTTATCCCAGAAGCAAGATTCAGAGAAACAGACGAAGAGGGAATGTATTTATTCTTCCGCATACAAGGTTGCATCTTTTTTATGTGTTTACATGCATGTGTGATTGCGTGTGGCCAATCGTTGAGCCCTGTGGGATTGTGGGGGAAAAAAATGTTGATTTAAATTATCTCTGGAAAGGGGCAGAATTCCGAGAATTCTGAGCCTTGGGTGTCCTCAGAGGCGGCGCGAGCCAGATCTGTGGCTGATGGAATGGATGGGATGCGGCTTGTTGCTTCCCGAACCACATGGAATGCTATCTACCCGTCAGCCCCACCATCCAGGCAGGGGGAAGAGATAGAGAGAGTCAAGAGGGCTGGAAAGACAGGCAGAGACTAATACCTGTTTGGGAACAGAGAGTGAGAGGCACATGTCTGTGTTTGTGTGTGTTCATTCATGCAGTTATTTAAATATAAAGGTAGTTACGCACGACATGAGCATAGCAAATTTGTTCTGGTGTACTATGTGAGATGAAATAAAGGAGAAAGAGAGAGTAAACATATGCCATAAACACCGTAAAAAAACTAGAAACATCTTGATTGCATGGTGCGTCACACTTGACCACCAGGAAGACTCATATTTTTGCGAGAAAACACCAATTTTATCCTCCTAAATCACTAAGCGGCGCCCCAATTAAGAGGACTTCCCTCCACTTGTTGACACACCATGGGTTCACCATGACATTAAAGTACACCCAAATTAGTATCTGGCCGCGCAGATCGTTTTGGTTTCCTTTGTCCAGATTTTAAGAGATCCATCTGTGGGATATCTTTTTTGACTCCAGTACAGGGGAGGTAACTGGGATGTTTTTTTGTGGCGCTCAGAAGGTTGTAAAATGAAATTTAGAAATCTAACAGGAACATCTTGTGTCCCTGTCACTCTGAAAAATTCACAGAAAATGCAATTAGAGTTCAAGAAAAAGATGTTAGTGTTGAATAGTCTAAATGGTTTTTTTTCAATGCTGTGAACACCAAAGTCATAATTCTCGTCACCTCTATTATTCTGGGGTGGAGGTTGGAATGGGAAAATAAATCCATTGCAATCTGTATGGCCAGATACAACAAGATGAAGCTGGGGGAATTTTTGTTGTTGTTGTTGTAATTTCGGTGAACCAAGCTGAAAAAAAAAACAAAAAAAAACTCAAACTGCATTCACCACATCATTTCTGGGTCTTCAAAGTTGCAAAATTTCACCAATATTACCAAGGTCTTTTTCAGAGTGCCAGCCAGAATCCACTTTTTGGCACATCAAGATTTTATCCAGTTGGATTTTAGCAAGTCTGGACAGCAACAAACCACATGAAATGCGATTTTTACAAAGCTTATTCAAACCACGTTTGGAGTGGGTTTGAAATGCGATTCCAATCGGGTTTATACAGATGCGTCTCAACCCAGATGCTCTGGACGCTCAAGTCTGATTTCAAAGTGTCCTTTGCGTGCCATATCACTGAAGCAGATCTTTTCCAGCTGAGCTGCATGCGAGACTGTCACACCACCAAGCGCTGACGAGAAATATCAGACATACTGGACACTATGGAAGTTAATGTGGCTGTTTGCTCTCAACGTGGCAACAAGTTGCAACTGCACACCCATCAGAGAGTGATTTTAAGGTTGAACACCTCTCAAGGGTCCTCGGCAAAGGGTGTACTGAACATGTTCATGTCAGGTTAAGACTTGGTCTAAAATACCTTTGCCTAACATGGGGCTCGAACCCATGACCCGGAGATTAAGACTCACTTGCTCTACCCACCGAGTTAGCCGGGCATTATTTGAGGTAAATGGACCAGGTTTCGGCGGAGCGTTAGTTCTAAAGGCCTGAGGACCCTCACTGAGTTGGATTTCTGGGTTGACTCTCCAAAATATTGATTGATTTGTTTTGTCACTGACACAGTCTGCTATTTGGCAATCAGCTCACCTGTGTAGCAGAGTCGATGTTGTTCGTCTAATTTTGCCATTTTCTGTGATCACATGGTTTTGCTCAGTCAGTACGATACGAGATATCTTTGTTACCAGAGGAGACCAGAAATCCCTCTCATTCAGGAAGGAGTCAACCAGTCTGGCGCCTTAAGGCCCAGACACACCAAACCAACATTGAAGAAGTAGCTGTGACGAAAGCCGATAGTTGCATCACCTCACATCTCCTGTGTCTAGGCCAAAAGGTTGCATTTGAACTAACCGCAATGGCTAAAACCAACAGCTAGCTAGCATGTACATTTTGCACTTATGTGGGAGGAAATAACTCCATACCAGCAGGGGACTGTAGTCAATATTCATCATTCAAAGGGGAAACCATAAGACCTAGGACCACAGATATTTAAAACGTTGATGATACATAAGCAAAACATAGCAGAGTTTGCCTGCCATTTTCACACCACTCTCACTCAACACTTGGTCTTCGGCTACCTAATTCCACATGGTCTTGTTGTGAAAATATTTGTGTTTTGCCATGTTCAGATGAGATGAAGATGAAGAGTGGCATTGGTCATGTGCTTGCTCTCCCCACTTCTGTTTTTTCTGCTTGTGCACTTACTTTCAGGTGCTGAACAGCTAATCAGAGGTAATTCTATTGCTGAGGGGATGCCTGAACATCTTTCTGACATGTTCATGTTAGGTTTAGTTTTAGTCTAAAACACCTTCGCCCAACGTGGGGCTCGAACCCACGACCCTGAGATTAAGAGTCTCATGCTCTACCGACTGAGCTAGCCGGGCTAGATCTGACCAAAGAATGGATCAAATTTCGGGGCTGCATTAATTATAATGTACTGAGAACCTTCACTCAGTTGGATTTGTGGGTTAACTCCCCCAATTATTGTTGGATTTGATTTGTTGCTGACAGTCTGCTGCTTTACAATCAGCTCACCTGTGTAGCACAGATTATTTTGGCTTTTCTCATGATTTTAAAGACTTCATGTACATATGTAAGGAAAACTTGCTTCACACGGAATCAAAAGGAGAAATAGCTGTATCACCAAACTAAATGAGCATAACCTGCAGGTTGAGCCTGTGAAGAGGGTGGGGTTTGGACATTTGGAGATGCAACGTCCGTTTCATCAACCCTTAAGACTGACTGCTTGGCGATGAGGTTATCATTGTCAGCTGTCAGAGGGGCAACTCATTGCTTCAGTACATACACATGTCAGCTTCAGTGTCAGTGTAAAACTCCTTCGCCCAACGTGGGGCTCGAACCCACGACCCTGAGATTAAGAGTCTCATGCTCTACCGACTGAGCTAGCCGGGCTGTAATGATCAAATAAATGGATCAAAATTTGACACTGCATTAATTGAAATATCTGTGGATCTGTTTTGTTGGTGACACAGTCTGCTTCTTTACAATCAGGTTACCTGTGTAGCACAGTCAGTGTTCTACAATGAATTTGGCCAATTTCTAAAACAAAAGGAGACATATCTGCATTGTCAGACTGATACAAGCTCTGTCAGGAGTGGGATTTGAACCCACGCCTCCATTTGGAGACCAGAAGTCCCTTTAAACTAGGAAGGAGTCAACCCTTGAGTCTGGCGCCTTAGACCACTCGGCCATCCTGACAGCTGAACATCAAAGTACAGACTGGAATTAATAAGTTACATGTAAATAGAGCTTAGATTTACAGACTTATTGGAGACTTGCATAACAATAGAAAACATATGCTTGTGGTTGAAAAAATGGATCATATTTCATGGCTGCATTAATTCTAATGGGCTGAGAATCTCACCTAGTTGGATTTCTTGATTGACGGCCCAAAGCATTGATTAATTATTTTTTGTTGCACTGCCTGCTACTCAATAATCAGCTCATCTGTGTGTTTGCCCAGAAGCTAAGCGTCATGCCGCTGCGGTGCGATCGTATGCATTTCAGAAGCTTTATAATCCAGCCTTGAACTGCGATGTCTTTTTGGACACTTTGTAAGATCAGTCCATAATGATAAATTTTTTCTTTGATGATTTGTCCGTTTTTCTGTGTTGAAAACAGTTATTGTTGTCAGCCTCCATTTCTTCTACTTCCACATTGGAAAGCTGCATCACAAGCACAGCTACATAGTCACTGACACACGTCGTTACCACAGCAGCACATTCAGATGGATTGGTGATGTATTGACGCTCAAATTGGACCTGATCAGCAGCGAATAACAGTGCGGACAATCTGTCTTAAAAATCTGATTTGAGAAACGGGTCTAATTTGCCCAAGTGTGGCTTTAATTAAATCAAATTAATTAGCTTTAGTTCTAGTGTTGCTAAAAAAATGTATGATTTTTCTCTGTGCAGGCAAGAGGCGCTGCTGGCAGCCATAAGTGAGAAAGACGCCAACATCGCCCTTCTGGAGCTGTCCTCATCCAAGAAGAAGAAAACCCAGGAGGAGGTAGCAGCTCTGAAGAGGGAGAAGGATGGTCTGGTTCATCAGCTCAAACAGCAGGTAGGATTACTGCGCACACACCAACACACCTACTCTCACATCCAAGTGGACACCGGGAAAACTTTTTGGTCAGTTATTTCAATGAGAGGAGTAGAGACGGAGAGGAAAAAGTGTGGAGAGGGGTTTTAAAAAAGAGGGCGCACAGGTGAGGTGGCAATGACGAGGGGAGCAAAGAAAACAAGACAGGCTGAGAGAAACTGAGTCCAGATGTGACCACAGTCCTCCGACCACCATGGGTAAATTTAGGATTAACATACCCCTCCCACACTCACCACACACAAACACACACAGAGTTCAAATGCTCTACAAATCTCCGGTGACAACACTTTCATATGAATTTGTATTTATTTAAATGTTCTGTCCACAGATACACACAAGCGAACACACACAACCTTACACGTCACTGCGCTGGTATGGATACACCTTCACAGAGCATGCACACACATACCGATATGTACACACTCACCCAAGCCAAAAACAAGGATATAAACATGACCAAATGCCTCTGTGGTTCCACACAGAGGTCTATTCACTCACTCAGAGACACACTCACACACAGTAAAGGTTCTCGTGGGGCTAGTGAATTAACCAACCCCTTAGTGGATGAGCCTACTGGGAGTTCGGTGGATTTCTTCTCCACTGGTCTCCCGTCTGTTTCTTCTCACTTTCTGTCCATTTATCTTATTTTTGTTTTCTGCTTGATTGCCACATGAGGCATTTATTTGGTGCTTGAATTCAGGAAGCTTAGAGCGCGACAGCAGATGGTTTTTCTTGATCAGCATCTATAATTTGATTCATAATAAGAAGGATGAAAGTCAGAGCTTCAGTGCTTAATCATTCTCCTGCTGGCTGTAAATGTACACCAATTAATGCTTATCACATGCATGCACCTTATAAACTGAGTCACAGTGTTGTTTACAGTTACTTCAGAGAAAAAACTTCATGTACATAAAATAAAACACCACTGAGCAAATGCTGCCTCGGTTAGTTTTTAGCCACCTAAAAAAAAGTCAGTATCTGTTTAAGTGCACGCTATATTTATTTCACAGCTTTACCTTGTCATCACACATCCGTTTTCGACAGGGAGCTGAAACCAATGTCTCAAAGCTCCCAGACTACACTGACAAAAACAGTCATTTTAGAACACAGGAGTTGCTGATCTACCACTGCCTTCATCAGTTAATGTGTAAGCTAAAACTGTAATATTCCATATATAGTGTACGTTGAAACGGATATTGATTTTTTTAGGTGGCTAAAATAGGTTTTGCTGCAGCTCCAGTCCGCAGCAGTACGTTGCTTAGCCTTCATGCGAGATGTGGTTTATCAGAGATACAAGCAAAACCACACGCTACACGTCAGATAGGTCCGACTACCTTGATTACCAAAATATCTTTAAGCGTTACAGTGTTGACTAAAAGTGACAACAGAAAATAACAAGTTTGCCGGTTTCACGTATCTCTGCAATTCAAATCAACTGCCAGTTACCTTCCCACAAGAGTTAGCGTGACGTTAGGGTGAATCGATCTATAGACCATTTCACAGGCAATGCATTCCAAGGCAGCTGCCTGGTCCATGTTCACTTCCTCTCAGCTGACGTCATTCATATATATTCTGCATTATATTCCACCAGGAAATACATGAGACCCTAAAAAAGAGGGTGGATCATGGGGAGCAGCATCAGTTGGTCCAGGAGCTTCTCCTCCATGATGGACGTTTCCAGACATATTTTAGGATGACCCGGAGGCAGTTTGACAACCTGCTGTCTGTCGTTGGGCTGTATAGCTCTGGGTTTAGAATGTTGGAAACAGTCTATACCGTTACCATAGCTGCTTTGACATCAGTTTATGGGATGATGTGTTAAACCACTGAACCACTCAGCTACATACATTTTTTATTCCGACATATGTGCGACCAGCAGTCACACACGCACTGTTCTCCAGCCACCAAACACACAATAAGCGCACCCAATATATCAAAACCAAACCAAGATTGAAGAGCTTCGTGTTCACTTTTATTTCCCTTGATTCACAAACTGTGAAACTAAACTTTAGTTCAAATAATTCTAACAGAGTTTTCATCCTCACAAACCGCTCAGATAGATAAGATGTAGCAACTCTTTTGTTGCAGAAGATTCCCAGTTATTGAAAACTGCCAAAAATCCACTTAATGGATAGAATAAGCTCAAAAGGGTTCAGTATGATAGACGCAACAAGAGGGAGAAAAATCATGTGCAGGTGTGTGTGTGTCACAGAGTGTTTAAGAGAAAAACTTGAGGTGTTGGAGAGTGACTGTGTCAAATGAAGTCATTATAACATGCATCACTCGGCTCTCTCTTCCTCCCTCATCCCTCCGTCTCTCTCCGTCCTATTTGAAGTCATTTGTGACACCTCAGGGTCTCGAAGGTGGTTACTGACAACACAGAGACTCTACTGTCTGCTGCTATGCATGTGTGTGTGAGTGTGTGCGAGTGTGTGAGCGGTTTTGCTCCCTTCTTGGTGTGTGTGTGTCTCTCGCTCTTTCTCTCTGTGGTGTCATAATTTTCAGTCTCGCAATGATGGATCACAGCCGAGACTTCCTCCATATTCCCGAGTGTGTGTGTGTATGCGTGTGTGTGTGTGTGTGTGTGTGTGTGTGTGTGTGTGTGTGTAGTCTAACCATCAAGTGAACTGAGACTGGTGTTGTATTTTTAGCTCGCTCCTTCAGAGTGACACACGCACACACTTTGCCACTGATAACCTGACTGACAGATGGACAGAGACGGTGCTGCAGTATGAAATTATGAGTGAGTATAAATCTCTGGCTACCATAAGGCTGAGTATGGCAGGTGTAAACAGAAAGCAGTATCTTTAGATTTTTGAAGTAATAACATTGTAACGTTATGAGTGTTTATATACATTCACTGGCCACTTTATTAGGTACACCTTGCTAGTACTGGGTTGGACCCCCTTTTTAATTCTTGGTGGCATAGATTCAACAAGGTGCTGGAAACATTCCTCAGAGATTTTGGTCCATATTGACATGATGACATCACACAGTTGCTGCAGATTTCTCGGCTGCACATCCATAATGAGAATCTCCCGGTCCACAACAAGTGTGTGCCAAGAAAATATCCCCCACACCATTACACCACCAGCAGCCTGAACTGTTGATACAAGGCAGGATGGATCCATGCTTTCATGTTGTTTGTCGCAGCAGAAATCCAGACTCATCAGACCAGGCAACGTTTTCCAGTCTTCTATTGTCCAGTGTTGGTGAGCCTGTGTGAATTGTAGCCTCAGTGTCCTGTTGTTAGCTGACAGCAGTGGCACCTGGTGTGGTCTTCTGCTGCTGTAGCCCATCTGCTTCAAGGTTGGACATATTGTTGGTTCAGAGATGGTCTTCTGCAGACCTTGGTTGTAACCAGTGGTTATTTGACTTCCTGTTGCCTTTCTATCATCTTGAACCAGTCTGGTCATTCTCCTCTGACCTCTGGCATCAACAAGGCATTTTCACCCAGAGTACTGCTGCTCACTGGATATTTCCTCTTTGTCAGACCATCCTCTGTAAACCCTAGAGATGGTTGTGTGTGAAAATCCCAGTTTATCACCAGCCCGTCTGGCTCCAACAACCATGCCATGCTCAAAGTCACTTAAATCACCTTTCACGAATCAGCACCTTTCAGTTTTTGGGTACTGCAGCACCAACAGGTGGTTCGGCAGCACCTGAACCTGCAGCAATGCCTGTGTGATGGACAATCCACACCGCATTGTTAAGTTTCTCCATAGTGTTTTTCGACAACCATCACTCACCAGTTGATCAGAGATCAGAGTCAGTGGTTTTTTGAACGGATGAACGCATTGCTAGTGCTTAAACGCCGCTGACATCTCACGTCTGTTCTGAATTTGGGTTCGTAACACCACTTTAACCTTTGCTGCACAGTTACAGGTCGCTGCTCTGGATCAGGTTAAATCCATAGGATCAGATCAAAGTGTGTAATCAGCCTGAGTGATTATAATTCAGTTTACGGGGAGGGAAAGGTCATTTCTTGCAGGTATTAAAGAGAACAGAGGGTTATTTGAATAAACAGTGAAAGTAGTCTTAAGGTTGCTTGTAGGGCGCTGTAGTTCTAGACATACAGACTTTTTTTGCCCGTGTCTTTCTAATGACACAGCAAAATTAACTGCATTTAGTAAAAAGAAGAGAAAGGATACAACAGAGATAATTGCATGAACAGTTCTTACACTTCATACATAAAACACACCTGTGTGTGTTAAAGAATATATGTGTGTCCCTGACAGTGCCTCCTGTGTTTCGCCCTCTGACCCCAAGCTGCAGTGAAGGCAAGAGGCTGTAGATCAAGGTGACCTCAGCTCTCCTCACTCTACTCTTCCTGTCTTTCTCACAGTCTCCTTCCTCCTCTGCGCTTTTATTTTCCTTCAGCAGTATGGCAGAGAGAGACTAAAACCCTGAGACAAAGACACAGAGAGAGGGAAGTTGTGGTTGAGAGTGTGCGAAAGCACAGAGACGAAGGAGCGATTGTGAATATACCACCATCTGCCCGTGCATGGGACACATGTGGTTAACATTTACAGGTGGTGTATGTGTGGCCGTGGCCTTGGCCATTGTTCCGCACCTGTGTGGCTGAGGCTTGGCTCTAATATGGGTGTTTTTTAAGGCTTTGGCTGTTCGTACGAGTGGCTTTGGACAGCTCTGTCAGATGATGGTTTGGTATTTTCCAAATTCCTGGTTAGGTGTTATTTTTTTACCGAACCCACAAGAGTCTTAAATGATATTGCAGAAACACAAAAAAACTTTGTGGTTGAGGAGCTCTCAGCCACTTTAAAACTCTGAAACTCTGAATCCTATGAACGGTTGAATGTGTTAATTATCGATTCATGTGACCCACATAGTTACACGTTATATGTATGTGTGTGACAGTTGAAATGCCATTGAAATACCTCAGTTTTGTAGTGTTTCTCTTTTAGATTCAAGGGAATTTTATTCATTTGTCTCTCTCTTAACACACTTAACTGTGCGGCATTATTTGTTTATGATTATCACACCGTCTCCTGTTACTGTTAAAGTGAAAAAAATGTGCGTCTAATCTAATTCATTACTCCGTAGAGACTTATCAGGATGAATAATTCCCCTCAGTGCTTAACTCAGTCACTCTCCATTGTCATTTGTAATTTTCCACTTATCAACAACTTCTTCTTCTTATCAGAGGAGCAGTGGGGAAAACTAATCTAATTTTTTTTATCACGATGAAATAGTTCTTGTCCAACCATGACTCAGCAGCTTTTCATTATTGATAATTGCACAGATATCAACAAAGGTTCCTCTTTCACCACCGCAGGGAAAGACGAAACAATAATCTAATCTAATATTCCCCAGAGCCTTATCACGATGAAATAATTTTCTTCCAAGCATGACTCAGCAGTTTTTTCCCCCTCGCTTCACTCGGTGTTCATTTGTTTCCTCATTCTGTCCGTTGTCAGCGGGTTACAGCAGAGCCGCAGGAAGGATAGATGGAGGGGGGAAGAAGAAGAGGAGGAGTGAAATAATGGTGTGATGATTAGATTAAGTGAGAAAGAGAGAGTTGGCACAGAAACAAGTGAGCTGAGGTCAACATTCCTGACAATTAGAGAAAAGGGGAAGATGTAAAGAAAGGCCAGTGAGGCAAATGAGAGAGGAGTATAGGAGGATGCGGCGGGCAGGGGGTTAATTTCTTCCTTTCCTTCTGTGCTCTTTGTTCTACTCTCCCCTTTCTTTTCTCCTCACCTTTGCTCAGTCTGCTCCGTCCTTATGCCACTCCCCTCCTTGCTCACCCCTTCTTCCTTTCCTGTCCTGTATTATTTCCTCCACCTCCTTTTCTTTGTCTTCACACTCCTTGTCCAGTTTAGGGTTTTAGTGCTTTTGGTTCAACAGTGCTAAAGATGGATGGAGGACAGATGAGACAATAGGGAAAAATAGAGGAAGAAAATGTTCACACCAGAAAAGGGCAAAGTGAAATTCATCTGTACTTAGGGTGCCTTGAGACCTAGAGTTCGGTTGCTTTGGTCCGAATCGGGGACTCATTTGGTTCGGGTTCTCACGGCAGCATTTACAAGCCGACCAGATCAAATGCCTGCACGAGAAAGCTGCTCTTGATTGGTCAGAATTTCCATGTGGGAAAAATCCAGGAAGTAAACAAAACGTTGAAGAAGAGTACACTTGCAAGATAAATGTGACACTTTTTAATGTCACAATGGAGGGACAACTATGCAGGTTGATTTTAGCGCTGATCATCATGGACTATATTGCTGTCATTGTTCATTTTAGTCAAACCATACAGTATGAAAACGAGGCGCGGCTCCAACTAGAAAACAATGTTTTGATGCATTGGATGTGCTGAATGTGCATAATAAGGCATTTAAAGGAGCCAAACAGGGCAGGTGTGAAGGCACCCTTATTTTCTTCCAGAGGCTAATGCCGCTAACACCAGAACATGCTAGTGCTTGTCAGTCACAATATCTCCCATATCTTCTTTCTATTTCTTTGTACTGTATCAATTATTTCCCCAGGTATTTTGCCTTGTTTCCACCAAGCAGTCCAGTTAAGCTCAGTATAGATCGTTACACAATTTTTCGTCACCCCTCTGTTGACGTGCCAAACACACTGATCTGATACCAAAAGATGGAGCTAGAAACACCGCAGTCCTACAGTGGACTTTACCCACTGTTCCTACAATGGCAAGTTTACATTTGCAAGTCAACTGTAACTATAAGATAAAAGGATGTTTTGCTGCCTTTCTGTCTTCATTAGTTAACAGTTAGCAGCTGTAGTCTGAGAAAAGAATGTAATTCACCATGCTTCCAAAAGCTTCCAGCTATGGTTGGTGAAAAGGAATAACAGTTAGTCCTATTTGGAGCAGCGATGCAGCTGTGGCCATCTGGTAACAACCACGCCGACATTTAGTGAGTGAGTGCTGTCTGCGGTGGAAATGCAAAACAGATCTAGGGGTTGGGTACATGTCTGTGTGGGTTACAAACAGGTCTAAGAGTAGAATACCCAAAGTTTTTGGTGGAAATGCTGTGTTTGTTCTCAGGATTGTCCATCATTTAATTCAAGAAGTTTCCTTGAGGAGTTGATGACCTTGCTAAAAGCTCCTTAACTGTCCTTAGTAAGGTCGTTAGCTTGGTCACTGCAAGAACAATAAGTTCACACAGTGTGCTGAAAACACATATTCATACTATCAACTCATGTCACATAACTGTGTGCTGTTTATACTCCCAACAAAGGAGGTTAAATGAAAGTGGATGATAATACACGGCTAACAAGTTATAATAGCTCTCTGTTCCCACTATTACGCTGCATTCACACTACGAGCGTGGAAGTGTTGCTCAAGCACTCATTGCCGTAGCTACATCGTGAAAGGTTTGTGTGTCTGCTTGTTGCCCCAAAGCACCTCAACTGAATGTCGTCTTAAGTTTGTATTTGGTTATTAAAATTTCTATGCTTATAATCAATGTATAAGCCCCATTTTAACATCACCCACAGTACCGTAGTTAAAAAAAAACATGATCAGCTGACTCAACTTTCATTTATAGCATGTCACGCCCGTCAACAGCATCAAGTGTCAGGCATCAGTTTGTAGCTTCATGTTAGCAGCTTCCATTGAAAATGACATATTCGTCGTGTGAATGCAGCATTAGGATGGCTTGCTACTGGTTAGAAACACAAGTTTTCTAGTTATAGTTGAACTTGAGCAGAAACATTTACATTCCAATCTAATCTGGACGATTTTAATGTAGGATTTGCCATTTAAATGCTGCTGTAACCAAGTCTTAAGGTTTGAATATGAGGATTTTCTAAAGATTTTGCTCAGATATTGAGAATATTGTTGAGATCAGCGCAAAGTAGAAAGAGCAAAAACAATAAAGAGGGGCAAATGGGGAGAAAACTCGTGGTCAAATATTTGGACAAAATTACCGAAAGAGACAAAGAAAGCAGTGAACAAGACGGAAAAATGAGAAGAGAAGAGAAGAAAGGCAAAGATATGGAAATGAGGACATGTTGCAGAGAGGAGGGTGGAAAAGAGTGGGAGAGAGAATTAGTCACGGGTACAAGGGCATGTTAAGGAGCTCAAAAGTCAAGAGGGAGAGAAAGCCAGTGAGAGAGGAAAAATATAAAGTCCTCTGTCTATAGAGGAGAGAAAGAGACTTATAAAAAGAGCTCAGATCATTAAAGAAAGAGGCACAAAGGAGCAGAGTGTTAGGTACATTTTGTAACAGGACGGAGAGACTTAATCATAGAAAGTACTGTGTATGAGAGAGCAGAGAGATAAAGACAGGAAGAGGAAAAAGGGAGGAACTCTGCAGGATTATTTAGATTGAGAAAGCTCTGAAATGAGAAAGAAAGGGGACAAAGACAAATACAGAGTGTTTGCAGAAGGGTAGGGAGATTTGGCTGTTGAAAAGCCACGAGAGATCAGAGATCAAGCAGCCTCTCGATACAGCTTATCCTCTTCAACTAAACTCTGCCATAACTCACCCCTCCTTTGTTGTTCTTCCATTCCCCATTCACAAGATTGTAGCTTTAGTAGAAATAAAAGGGGCACAAGAAGGAGGTGCATGAGACTGATAATCTCAGGGGTGGGGGTCCGAGCCCCACACTGGGTTAAGGTGTCGTGGACTTTAGCTCGGCATGAGACAGTTGGCCTGAAGCCATGTATGACAGCAGTCAAGAGGTACAGGGTGTTATAGTATACCCTGTACCGGGTAGTATTAGACACCTACCCTAAACTTTGCTGTCAGTGTAGCCCAGCTAGCTCAACTAATAATAATAATAATAATAATCTTCTCTCAACTTTTGGTAGGTTGTGAGGAAAGTCAACCCAGAAATACAACCTGATACCCTTCTGAGAGTTCTTGGCCCATGAGAGTTCATGCAGCATCGAAATTTGATCCATCTGCCTAGTGCACATAGCCTGGCTAGCTCAGTCGGTAGAGCATGAGACTCTTAATCTCAGGGTCGTGGGTTCGAGCCCCACGTTGGGCGTATGTGTTTTAAACCCAAACTACATCTGTGGCTGTGGTCTGCCCTGCACTGCACACCCAAAGTGTTGATGTGTTGAACAAGTAACTGCAATGTGTCACCCCTCCAAAACCTGACAATAGTTCGGTGACAGAAAGCTGCGGTGAAGTCCGACAGTTTCCAGCAGCCTTCAGTCTGTACAGAAAGTCACAGACACACTTACATCCTGTCGGGAATGATGTCAATTCATTAAAAAAAGTGATCAGACCCGTATATCAGTTTGTTTTCACCATCAGTCACACAACATGTTTTCTGTTCACAGAATAAACCTTCAAATCAGACAAATACAATCTTAATCTCTAAAATTCAACAAAAATGAGGAGTTTATCTAAAACGTCATATTGTTGAGTCAACATCTGAACCAATCAGCTGTTAGATCAGGTGAGAGCCAGGCGGTGCAGTCGGTGGAGAGCAACTGCAGCACCTGGCTCTACAAACTGCGGCCGCCTCGCTCTCGCGGCTTCATCGCCATCCACTTTTGTAATACGTCAGAGCAAGTCGGAATGAAGTCGGACACAGAACTAACCGGCATGCATTGAGCGCCGATCGCCGGTGATCGAATCTGCGCAGGACTGGCTTATCTCGAACGAACCTATTAACAGCTTCATCACTGAAAGTTAAGGGTTGACAAAAGGGACATTTGCTCTGGGTTCCAATCCCACTCCCCAAACCTAACCTTACATGAAAAATTTGGAGAAGAGAGGATTAAAAAAAAAAAAAAGTTCAGTCATTGATTAAATCCCCAGTGGATGTGAAGGACAAGTAATGACAGTGAATTCCTGTAGATGAGCTATTGATGTTATTTGATGCAGCACTGAAGGACCATCCCCATCAGAAACTCTCCTCCTGCTTTCGCCGTCTGGTGAGCATGAGCTTACATGGCACAATGTTATCTCATCACTACATGTCATATTTTGGCACTCGGGTAGAAGCCCCACAGCAGCAGTTAACATCTGACATTGAAGCCTTAAGCTATACTGAGAACTTCAAAGAGAAGTGTTGGGTCCTTAAAGAACTTTCCCAGGGATGTGTTGGACAAATAACTGCAATGTCTTGCCTTCTAACACTGACAATATAGATTTATTGATGCTGTTATAGATTTTCCAGCCCCTTTTCCACCAAAAGTAGCATGTCAGCATCTGTGTAAAATAGGCTATAGACTCCTTTCCCATTGTGAGTAGATCAGCGCTGTGTGCTCAGCTCTATAGCAGCAGACAAGTATGTTGTTCTGTGTATGTGTATTTTTATCTGTATGTCACATTTGATGTCACAGACGGGCCAGGTCAGTAAATAGTAGAGAGCAACAGATGAAATTAACTTGCGCAGTATTTCGGTGTGTAGTTGTCAGGATGGCCGAGTGATCTAAGGCGCCAGACTCAAGGGTTGACCCCTTCCTGAGGTAAGGGACTTCTGGTCTCCAAATGGAGGCGTGGGTTCAAATCCCACTCCTGACATAGACTTTAGCTACAGGTTTCATTCCTGTAGTTTTGCTAAACATATTATCTCTCTTTTGTTTCTCTGTAAAACAAGTTTTCCTTGAATATGTACATGAAGCGTACAACTTCAAGAACATATAAAATGGCTAAATTGACCATAAAATACCGATTGAGCTGCACAGGCAAGCTGGTTTTCAAGTACTGTACCAGACTGTGTCAGCAACAAAAGAAAAAATGAAAAGCACATATATGTAAAGTCATCAGTACAGAGGAGACTAGACTGTGTTAACGTCAGGTTAAGTCTTGTTATGTCTTGTTCACACAAATGGAGAAATATGTGTATCATCAAACTTCAGGACTGTGTCAAGGGTGGGATTTGAACCTACACACCCATCTGGAAAGCAGAGGTCCCTTTCATGAGCCCTTGAGTCTCCCAATTTACTCTGCTCCGCAATATACCTATTAGTGCTATCTTATTAGCTTTCAGAGGATTATTTGTCCAACACATGCATGGGAAAGTGACTTGATGCTTAAACACTTTAATTTCAAGTCCTCAGTAGGTGGTAGACTGTAATATATTTATATAAGGTTAAGTCCAAGTCTAAAATCTCTTCACCCAACGTGGGGCTCAAACCCACCACCCTAAGATTAAGAGTCTCATGCTTTACTGATTGAGCTAGCTGGGTTAAACCAAATAAAAAATTCATCAAGTTTCCACGCCACATTAATTGTAATTGGCCACTGTTCCTGTGATTTTGTCCAGTCAGTATGATACAAGATATGTGGATCACCAAACTAAAGATAAAGGTAAAACTATGTCAGGAGTGGGATTTGAACCCACGCCTCCATTTGGAGACCAGAAGTCCCGTTCCTGAGGAAGGAGTCAATCCTTGAGTCTGGCGCCTTAGACCACTCGGCCATCCTGACAATTCAAAAGTCAGTTTGGACCTCACAAGTTACATTTAAACAGAATTCACAGGTTTACAGAGTTAAGTCTCATTTATGCTTCTGTTATGTACGAAAATAGATATGTCTGTTTCAAATATTGTAAACGCATCCTTTATGTTGGCATAGACACAACCAATGGATGGCGCTAGGGGGCAAACTGGTTCAGATCAACTTGTAGCAGTGTGTATTTTGGCACCAAACACAGACGTCCTGGGTTTATGTGACAGTGGACACTGCATTGACAACATACTTGAGTGTGTCTGTGTTCATCCATCACAAGTCCAACATATCTGAGGGAAAGTGATGTGATGCGTGGACACCTCCCTGTAGAGTCTGTAATATTCCCATGACAGTGAAACACACTCATCTCAGCTGAACTTCAAGTTCAGAGTTCAAAACACCTCCGCCCAACGTGGGGCTCGAACCCACGACCCTGAGATTAAGAGTCTCATGCTCTACCGACTGAGCTAGCCGGGCTATGTTCACTGAAATATTCATTCATTGTAATTGGCTGACAATGCTCATCCAGTTTGCTTTCTGGGGACTTTCTCAGGAGCGTGTCAACCTTTGAGTCTGGGGCCTTGTTCTTTATGAGATAAAAGCATATAGACTTTTACTCCCTATGATTTGTCACAGCGCCACATTACACTCCATCCTTGACGTGTTGTTCAACATGTTGCTCCAGGCATTCTGTGAAGGTGATTTTATTTACTCCACCACCATCTCTGCTGCGTTAGAACAGTAGAAGCACCACGTCTCTGGGCTCTTTGTTTCTGCTTTCACACTTCTGGAAAAATTAGTCAAGGACCTGTGGGATTCTGCAGCGCAGGTTTAAAGCTGAACTTTGACACCATGCAGAGCGGCACCGCCTCCAAGTATGTTCAGGTTTACTTCTCATATTTTATGTGGAGTATTTTCTTTGCCTGAGTTCTTTGCTGTTTTGTTAACCAGTGGTTGAAAAAATAAATTGTGGAATAGATAGTCAATAAATAATTCAAATGGTGGCAGTTTACATGCTAAAGGACTTTGTGGAGAGGAGAGGAAGCGACAGACAGAGACAAATAAACATCACTCCGCAGCTGTCAGTGTGTGTGTGTGTGTGTGTGTGTGTGTGTGTGTGTGTGTGTGTGTGTGTGTGTCTCTGCAGGTGCAGCAGGGACTCCAGGTTCTGTATGTGGTTTCAAGATGAACTGTTTACTCTCCATGTGTGTTTTAAATATATGTGTGTGTTTATTTTAAGAAAACGGGGAAATGAATAATGTGTGTGTGCACGCCAGGGGAGGCTCTCTTCAACTTGACTTATGAGCACACACACACACACACACACACACACACACTCACTCTCTCACACATACACATATGCTTATATAGTCTCCACATAAACACAGAGTGAAACACTTTTAGAACCGCTATCTCCTGCTCACACACACGCACAGTTGAAAATACAGTCTTTCATTTAGCTTTCAAACAAACATATGAAAGTCGCATTCACATTTTTCTTTCAGTTTCTGTCACATGCACACACAGACGCGCGCACACACACACAGACACACACAAAAAAAACCTCAGTCTGGCCTGCTTAAGCCTCTGCTCCTTGCAGGGCTCAGTGAGAGGCTAAGGGGATTTAGATTGTACAAGACTGACAGATTTAGACTGACTCCCTCCCTTGCTCTTTCCAGGCCTACTGTAAAGCTTAAAGTATAACTGTAACATGTGAAACAGATGGAGCAGCGAGAGAGGAGGAAGAGGAAGGGAGGAGAGGAAGGGAGGAGAGGATAGAGGACAGTATGGAGGAGAGCGAAGAGATGATGATGCAGCAAAGATGGGAAATAATGTTGGAGGAAAGAGAAGCAGAGAAAAGAGGAGAGGAAATGGAAAAGACGTGTGTGTGTGTGTGTGTGTGTGTGTGTGTGTGTGTGTGTGTGTGTACAGCACATGCAGTGATTTACAGGTCTTTGCATGTGTGTGTACAGTCTAATATTTGTCTTAGTCTTTATGGATCTCTCCCCAAGTAGCAAGTTAGCAGGCATGTTATTCCTCTGCACCAGTTAACAAGCTACACAACAGGTGGCATGTCAACGTGTGTGTGTGTGTGTGTGTGTGTGTGTCTGTGTTTGCGTGTAGTTCAACATGTGCATGTTATCTTCCTGTTGTCTTTAAATACAAACAGAACCAACCATAACATTTAAAACTCAAACACACATGGACAGTCGGGAATGATCTCATCCCATCACTTTCTTTTTCTTGCTGTCCATTCTAGACTCTCTTTCTTTCTCTTTGTTTCTTGCACACACACACACACACACGCAGAGAGTGTGTGTTAGAGAAGGCAAAAGCTCATGGCAGTCGTCCAATGCTCTCCTCTCTGCTTCCTCTCTGCAAATTAACTCCTGGAGGAATTCAAGGCTAGGGTTACCCTCTTATCGCGCACACACACACACACACACACACACACACACACACACACACACTGCTTTGTATTGTTTTCTCAAACATGAATGTTGGTTGTTGCTGAATCACATGTAAAATCATTCTTGCGGTCTTTCACGTGAAATATCAAAGAGATCTAATTGTTTGTGACTCTCTCTGTAGACTCAAAACCGGATGAAGCTGATGGCCGACAACTACGAGGACGACCACCTGAAGGTCTCCTCTCCGAACTCAGAGCAGCCCAACAATCACAAGCCCTCCCCAGACCAGGTACACCAGCATCATTCTTACACAGATAAAAGCATGCTCTAAAATAACATTTCTAAATCGTCCTAACATTTTTATTAACATGTCTACATTCATGTGATAGACTGACCTTCCAGCAAGTAACATTTACATGTACTTATTTCTCTGATTACATGGATATATTTCTTCCAACTATTACTGGCTAACATGTATTCAAAGTTTCCGAGCTTACTGTGTTCACCAAACTAACTTCCTGCTTTCTTCAAACTCACGCTGCGGTTGGACCGAACTAATCAATAGGACGATGAGGAGGGCATTTGGGCCTAGCAAGCCACATGCCTTCTTTCTCTCTCTCAGTCCACCATTTTGTACAGAAGGGTGAGCGTCTTCTTTATCTGGATCACGTTTGGTCGTGCTCATCATTCGTCTTCCGTCTTTCTTTTCTCCTGTTCCATCCGTGAGGTTGTGATCCAGTTTTGGTGCCGTGATTCCTTCTGTCATTCATTTTTGTCATGCTCATTTCTTCCATTCTTTATTGCCTGTTCATTCTTACAAGTCTTCTTTTTCCCTGAGATTGTCCTCCTCTCTTAGTAATTTGGGTTCGTCTTTTTTGGGTTAGTCATGCAATTGATTTCCTCGCTTATTTTTGGGGGTTGCCCACACAAAAACAGAAGTGTGGTTCATTCATTATCCCTACAGGAATATTTTAAAATCAGCTCTTGAATTTTGTGCCTCATCTGCTCAGTGTCTCATCTCATCCTTTGATTTCCGTTCTTCTTCTTCTGATTGTCATTTCTTCCACAATCTTTGTTTTCAACCTGCTCGTGTTTGTGTGTATTTTGTCATCTATTTATTATCACGTCTTTCCACTTTAATTGATCCCTTTTATAAATTCTCTGGACATGCTTTATTTCTTCTGATATTTTGCCTTCATCTCGCTCACTCGTAAGATTCTATCGTCTTCTATGTGTACCTTTTTTGTTTGTTGTTTGGATGTCAGTCTTTATGGTTTGTATTCCTTGATGACATGATCATCTCTTAGCTGAACTTACTCAGTGTGTGGGATGCAGTGGATGATTTAAGAAAGCTGTTGCTTTGCCAAACTATACAGTAAAGAGTTTTGTTTTTGTTTGTTTTTTAGCAATGATGAAGGAAACATTTTTTCTTGACTCTGCCTCTGTACTGTTTTTAATTACACAATAGGGATTTCCAGTATTTTTCAGGCCCAAAGGTCATTAATTGCACATGCATGAGTAGCATCAAAAAACAAACTGCTACATTTTAAACTCAACAAAAATGTAGGAAAAAAGTCTTTGTTAAGCACTTGTTGCTTTACTAATGCAAATCTACATGCTTCAATAATTTTCTTAAACAGTAACACATGTTGATCTCAGGATTGTGGGTTCGAGCCCCATGTTTGGGAAAGATCTGCACACTCTGTCCACTTGTTAAATCACTCATGATGGATGAAAACAGACAGACAGAATTATGTCCACTCCATCAGTGCACACTGTCCTAGGAATCCCCAGAGGCCCCACGATACAATCTTGTCCTAATGCAATATTATTGTGATTTTAAATGTTTTGCAACATGCTGAGTATTGCGATAACACATGTTGCAATATATAATGTCATTTATTACATTTTTTTCAACTGCAAATTACATCCCCAAAGGAAAACTCTGTCAGCATCTGTTTTATGTCGTAAGAAGGTGACGTTTTCCATCTGTTCATCACACTTCAATCATTTTTATTGCAGCAACATGTTTGTAGTGGACTGAAAAGGCATTTTAATGTTCTGTTAGGCTGTCAAAAGTTTAATTTGTATTTGCTGTATAAAAAAAATGTATACGATAAAAAACCAATACTTGGAGTCCATGTGTCCATACAGTATTGCAGTGGAAAATGTCAAGATGCTGCATCAGCTCCTAGTAATTACCAATTTCGGACTAGCAAGTATCAGTTGAAGTCATAAATATTCAAATTTCTCTTGTCGTACTGTGGGGTGAAAATAATTCCCTTTGAGATAATGTGGCTTAACAGAATGCAATGCAAGCAAGCTTCAGTGACAAAATCAGTTTGATTGAATTGTTTTGCAGTGATGCATGATTTAATGTATAAGCAAAAGTAGCTCACATTTCTATTAAAAAAAAGCGTATATAAATCTACATGCCTTGATGATGTCAGTCTTTATACAGCCTGCCTATCAATTGATTTTAAGCTCAGCAAACACAGAATCTCTCCCGTCCATCTGGGACATTGAAATCTTCCAAGACACATGGAGAGGGTACACTAGCAAATGGAAACCCTGCAGGGTTCACTGTTATATAAACTCACAGCATTTGTTGTCCATGCTGTTAAAAAGCATCAGTAAATAGAGTTTGAGAATTTCGTACACACAGCCCATACAATATTTCATTATAACAGGATAATGAAACCCACTATAGTCTGCTTTATCTATAAACTTCTGGTGTGGTGTGAAGTAAGTGGACACAGAAACCACCCTTCTCTCACCCATGAGAGTGAGTGCAGCTGCGAAATATGACCCTTTTTGGAGGCAGATATAGCCCGGCTAGCTCAGTCGGTAGAGCATGAGACTCTTAATCTCAGGGTCGTGGGTTCGAGCCCCACGTTGGGCGATGGACTTTTGAACTCTGAGCTTAAAGGACAGCTGAGATGGGTGTTATAAACTGCACTGTGAATATAAGCCTTTACAAAAGAGGTGTCCACTCATCACATCACTTTCCCTCAAATATGTTGGACTTGTGATGGATGAACACAGACACACTCAAGTATGTTGTCGTTGCAGTGTCCACTGTCACATAAACCCAGGACATCTGTGTTTTGTTTTTTTGTGTGGTGCCAAAAAGAACACACTGCTGCAAGTTCATCTGAACCAATTTAATGTAGAACAGAGTCTTTCCTAATACCAAAAACGTAATAGTTCAACTGTTAACACAAGTGGGGGATCTGGTAATCCAGCAAAGTCACCTGTTCCTGCAAAATTCCTCAGACAAATTAATTAGAAATTCATATTGAAAGTTTTAGAATGAAGTAATGCTCTAGTTAAGTTTTGTCTGACATTATGAAGATGATTTGATCTTCTGACAGGACAGCAGAGGCAACACCACACATGATTAGCATGTGCTGCTTTTAGCGCAGCCTTGTCTGTATTTGTGCACGTGTCCTGAAAAGTTGCAAATACAGACAACACTGAGCAGTACAACTGGAGATTATGGAGGCAGTGTAGTGTAGTTTCATCAAGGTACGACTGTAGACTGCATTGATAATACACATGTCGTTATGTAACATAGTGTGGCCACTGGTCACACAGACTACTACAGTCTTTAGCCCCCAATAAAAAGTATAATATTACGACCTCCTCCACCGTCGCCTCTTTTGCTGTTTTGTGAAACTTTTGACTCTGCCCCCTAGCGCCATCTATTGGTTGTGTCTATGCCAACATAAAGGATGCATAGAAATATGAGGGTTACAATATTTGAAACGGACATATGGTATTTCGTATGTAACAGAAGTGTAAATGAGCCTGAACTCTGTAAACCTGTTAGTTATGTTTACATGCAAGTTGTGAAGTCCAGACTAGCTTTTCAATTGTCAGGATGGCCGAGTGGTCTAAGGCGCCAGACTCAAGGATTGACTCCTTCCTCAGTCAAAGGGACTTCTGGTCTCCAAATGGAGACGTGGGTTCAAATCCCACTCCTGACATAGATTTTACCTGCAGGTTTCATTTCTTTAGTTTGGTGATACACATATCTTGTACTGTACTGACTGGACATGAGAAGTCATGAGAACATAGAAATAACAAAATTGACTGTACAATATCAACTGAGCTTCCACTGTGACTTTCATGGAGCAGACATGTCAGCAACAAAACATTCCCATCAATATTTTGGGGAGTCGACCCAGAAAGCAAACTGGATGAGCATTCTTAGGCAATTACAATTAATGCGCCACCGAAATGCAATGAATATCTCAGTGAACATAGCCCGGCTAGCTCAGTCGGTAGAGCATGAGACTCTTAATCTCAGGGTCGTGGGTTCGAGCCCCACGTTGGGCGGAGGTGTTTTAAATTCTGAACTTGAAGGACAGCTGAGATGAGTGTGTTTCACTGTCATGGGAATATTACAGACTCTACAGAGAGGTGTCCACTCATCACATCACTTTACTTCAGATATGTTGGACTTGTGATGGATGAACACAGACACACTCAAGTATGTTGTCAATGCAGTGTTCACTGTCACACAAACCCAGGACATCTGTGTTTGTTGTAGAGTGTAGTGCAAAAAAAAAAACACTGCTTCAAGTGGGTCTTAACCAATTTAGTGTAGAGTATTTCATAGTACAGCTGTTGACACAAGTGGGGGATTTGATAATCCAGCAAAGTCACCTCTTCCTGTAAAGCCCCCCTTCAAATCCCACTCCTGACATAAATTTTTATCTGCAGGTTTCATTTCTTTAGTTTGGTGATACACATATCTTGTACCATACTGACTGGACAAAATCAACTGAGCTACACTGTGAGCTTCCACAGTGACTTTCTCAGGGTCGTGGGTTCGAGCCCCATGTTGGGCATTTATGTTTGGTACTCTGGGTTCGCAGGACAGCTGAGAGGAGTGTGTTACATTGTACTGTGAATATTACAGACCTTACAGAGAGGTGTCCACTCATCAGATCATCTTCCCTTGGATGTGTTGGACTTGTCATGGATTAACACAGACACGCTAATGTATATATGTTGTCAATGCAGTGTCCACTGTCACATAAAGCCAGGGCATCTGTTGTTAACACGTCTAACTTGTTATGAAGTTTTGAAATGAGCTGAAAGTGTCTCCTAAGTTTGTTCTGACATTATTAAAAGGATTTGATCTACTGACAGGCAGTGGAGGCAACGGCACATATGAGTAGCACATGCTGCTTTTAGCGCAGCTCAGTTCCTCCAGTGGGATTTCCCATTGGGATGCTAAAAGCCCAAAAGGTTCACCAGCGGATCTAAGTTTGACCCTGGTTATTAATTAGCGGTAGCACCTCCCTGCTGAGAGAGGCAAGCCAGCCAGTCTCTTTTCCGTCCTGTCTTCATGAGCAGTTTCACACACAGTACAGACACACTTCTTCATGGCGTGCAAGCAAGGCGGCTAACTCGCCATAGTGCATTACATCAGAACAGTGAGTGATTGTGTCTCTTTCAGTAAGGGAATTCTGTATTACAGTTGGAGAATGAAATGCTTCAGAAACAGCCGAAACACAGGAGAGCACTCTTTAACACACAAAAGCATCGTTGAGGACATTTTTATGGTATTTTGCATTTTGAATGGTCTTCAGTGGAATTAGATGCATCAGTAAGAAAAGACAGGGAAGAGGTGTAAAAGGTCAGTGTTTTGGTTCATGAGGTTTTTCAGAGTTTTGAAATGACTCTGACTTCTGATCTGTATGAGAGTCAATCACTGACAGTAATTTAATGTTGGCATTATTACTGCTGATGTTAGTTAGATTATTAGGCTAGTTGACAGAATACAATCGTAAACTGGAAGAACATTTTTTTGTGTGATTAAGAAAAAAGAATAACATAGTGGTTAAAGTGCGTCTAAATCCAAACCCCTCAACAGTAAGGTAAAAAAAATGCCTTAAAGGAGAGCTGCATAGGCTTTACATGTCAACACCACCACAAACAACAAACAGCATTTGACTGTTGCGAAATATGACCCTTAGGGCCAGTTACCATAGCCCGGCTAGCTCAGTCGGTAGAGCATGAGACTCTTAATCTCAGGGTCGTGGGTTCCCACGTTGGGCGGTTGAGTTTTGGACTCTGGACCTGAAGGACAGCTGAGATGAGTGTGTTACACTGTACCGAAAGACCTTCCAGAGAGGTGTTTCCTCATCAGATCACCCTCCCCGTGTTGGACTTGTGATGGCTGAATACAGACACACATGCGGTCAATGCAGTATCCACTGTCACATACACCCAGGGCATCTGTTGCTATGATAACAACACATCTGAATGTCCGACCAAACTGCTGCTGGTCAAGTTGTTGTTGTAGGTAATGTAGTCTCCAAGTATTGACAATTAAGATGTTTGCATAGATTAAAAAAGAGGATATCTCTCATTGTTTTTATCTTTTCTTTAACTGCCCATTGTGGGCCTGGCAGTGTTATAGAACTGTAAATCTATGAACAGCCCCCAAAAGCTTTATTGCCATGAGACAATAGCCAATGAGTTCTGAGACTGAGAGGAGTGTAATGCTGAATTGGTGAAGGATTCTTTTAAATAGTCTCTTTTCCTTTTATTCAACATTAGTGGTTTTCAGTATGAACAACGGCTACAGCAAACACTTAGATTCACGATCAATAAATCCTGATTTTTTTTTAAATTTTTTTTTTTAGTGTGTTTTTTGGAGGGGGGTAATAGATGATTTTGGACTTGCTGTGTTTTCATTACCTTAGAATGAGCCGGTTATATCTACATAAGCTCTTCATGGAGTTTGCCAAGTTGTTTCTACAGTAGCCTTGAACAGTGGATCCCAACTGGTCCAGCCACAGGGTCCAGACTTCTCCTTAGTCATTATTTTAAGGTCCACACAGTTTGATATATTCATGGTCATTCATGGTCATATAGCTAGCTTGCTGTCTCCGTTAAGTAGCTGTCCATTAGTCATTTACTCTAGAGTGTGATGACACAGGAGTGGATTTTCAGTCCTCAGCCCACAAAAATAATCCCATCCCGTCCCAATCCCACAAGAATGACTCCTGTCCCATCCCGCTCCCGTGTGAATTTTACACGTCTTACAAGCAGTGTACGAAGAATTAACGCCGTAACTCTCGAGTCTTTAATAGTCAGGCTGATGTGCGAATCATTTTCCTTCACTTTCACTCGTAATGCTGCCTTCCCTAACTGCACCATGCGTCACCATCTATATACGTCATGCGCTGGTCAGGTGGCTAGTTGGTTGCAGCCAGCCACCTGACAGGAGAGAATTAAAATGAATAAAACAAGACAACAAATCGACCAGCTTTATATTAAAAACAAGGAAATAGCATTTATTCATTGTGCAACTGCATATTTGCATATAAAAACTTGACTATTGTTATTATGATTCCCAGTCCCGCCTGCTCCCATTGACTTTTTTTCCCATCCCGTCCCAATCACATGACGAATAGTGAAACTTATTCCCATCCTGTGGGAATCCAACGGGAATCACGTGACCAGTGGGACTCTTTAATTCACTCTACAGCAGGAAACTACACTTCAAAATGAAAGCTCTGTGCTGGAAATGCACTGTACTTCAAAATAAAGTGTGTTTTTTACAAACTTGACACATTCATGGTCCATTAGGAATGGACCTTGACCTACTTTTGAACCACAACCTAACAGTTGGGAGCCATCGGCCTGGAAGCAATCTAGCTCTAGATGGGGCCATTGACATTTTTGCGTTTTCGCGTCGGCCACCGTACTTCTACACGTTTGGCACACAGGAGAAGTTTCAGTTCTTGAACATCACTGCTAGATCCCATTATATCAACACACTAGACCTTTAAGAAGGTTGATGAAGCAACTGTTTGGCTCAACAAGTGACCCAAACATTTAATGTTTTATTGAAATAATTGCAGATAAATTCTGTGCCCATGGACAAAGTGATTGCTTGACTGTTCTGCCCTGCACAACTGCAGTCTGATCTGTTGGCCCTTTGCTCTCTTCACTATGTAGTGTAGAAGTTTAAAAGGAGTTGTTTCTCCTTGCAAGATTATCCACCGACCAAGTGTTTACTCATCGTGTCACATTTGCAGCCAGGGCTCCTACGTTCTCTTTACATGCTGTTCCTGGTCTCAAATATTTGTGTGTATGCATGCAGTGTGTGTGTTTCAGAGGGATCTGTGGTGGAAGAAAAATCCTGATTTCATCGTATAATGTGGCCATAGAAGGTTTTTAAAAATGTGGCCGGTGAGTGAGGCTCGCCGAATGTCTCTCTTTGGAGTTGTTTCATAGCACAGTAAGAGTCTGGTAGGCAGGCATGAGAGGCTAATAAAGAGGCACAAACACGCACACACTCTGACACACACAGCGCCGTATAAAATTATGTCTCCTCCGGGATTGTTTCACAGTACAGTGAGACATTGGAAAACACTGTGGACTCATTAAACACACACACACTGCATACGTTGACCACTGCGGGTTGTGTAATACAATAAAAACATGTCGGTGCATACGTACTGTACACCTTAATAAAATCAGTAAATTCAAAGAGTTAAAGTCCTGCAAAGACTTCCAGAGGTCAGTGTTTTGTTCATATTTCACATTATTATTACTGGGATGAATTCAGGCGTATTTTTAGGTATTTGTTTCTGTTAGTCATTACATATTCCATGTAAAGGGAAAAGAAAACACTGGTGTTATTTCTCCCTAAATGTCTTCCTTATATCGCCACCATTCCTTCCATTCTTTCTGTCTGTTTCTCATTTGTCTTGCATTTGATCCACAGAGCTCCGCTGCAGGTCTGGAAAGTGTGGACAGTCTTTTTTTTTAACACTTTCTGACAGAATAGTCCGGATTAGAAAGTGTGAGAGAACAGCTGTTGCACATATGTTGAGTGTGTTTTTAAGGCATTGAAGCTAGATTTTAAAGAGATGTGTTCACATACTGGCGTATTACACAACCGTCTCGGAGCGATAACGTCCTGGTTGCGCTGCCGCTGTCATGCGTCGTAACACAGGCTACAGCAACAGAGGTGTTTTGAAATGCAGAAGGTGTAGGATCCCTGCAGCCTTTAACTCCATCATTTTCTCTTTGCTTCTCTTTCCGTTCTCGGCTCCGGAGGGAAATGTTCAGTAATGTATTTCGTAATGGACTGTAACCTGCTGGCAGGTTCTCACTGGAAAATACTGTAACTAGCACTATTTACAACTCTGATAACGACCCTGCATTAGAGTGTGTTTTTCTGTGTTGCAGTGTGTGTTTGCACGTACTGTATGTGTATGTGCACTCACACACAGTGTATATAATATAGTCTGTATACACAGTACGGTGTCTGTGTGTTGTTATGAGCCAGGAAGGTGGTTCAGCTACTCATGAACACACCAGTGTAGAAAAACACAAACTCTTAGTTCATGTGTGTGTGTGTGTGTGTGTGTGTGTGTGTGTGTGTGTGTGCGTTGAGTTTGCAGTAAATAAGGACTCAGAATCAGAAGTGACAGTTACTTTGATTTACTGTCAGCTTTCATTGTTGCAGCGTTGCTGCCGGAGGAGAGTGTGCAATAAGATTTTTTTTTTCTCCACAAAAACCACCCACATCTAGTTCTTTCATTTGTTTCCCAGGATGCTCAAACACACGAAGTTATTGAATAATGAATGTTGAATATATATATGTGGAGGTTTATATGTGATGTTCAGACATTATCAATGTTTTTCCACCGTTGTGACAGCTGAGGCTGTCTCTTTGGTTTAGGAAACATGGTAACGCCCTATGTCTGGGATATGTGCATTTCTGTTTGTTTGCTTTTTGTTTGTTTGTTTGTTTTTGTTTATCACTTATGACATAAGCGGCACAGTGGTGCAGTGATAAGCACTGTCACCTGACAGTTGGGATAGTCTGTTGACCTGTCCAGGGTGTGACTCGCCTCTCGCCCAATGTCAGCTAGGACAGGCTCCAGCCCCGCACGACACCGTACCAAGATAAGCAGTTATGGAGAAATTAATAGTCATTGTAAATACAACATGCAAGCAATGGAACGGCATCAGAGTCACTCTATATAGCGCAGTAAATACAGAATGTAAGCATCAATGGATAAGATGGAAGTGAAGAACTTCACAATGTCTAACAACGTGTCAGAACAGCAAGCGAACATCTGACTTTGGCTGCATTGGATGCATCAGACATTACACACTGCCCATGCACACTGAATCTGTTAAATATGGAACTCCATTACATCATGTAAACACATCAGAGAAATAAGACTGGAAACATAACAACTGAAAGGACGGGTGATTACTTGCTTCCTAGGTTTGTACTTTTTAAACAGAAAACATATTTGATATTGTGATATTTACTGAAAATAACACACAATACAGCCAAAAGTAAGTGGGTTGTTGATAGCATTCAGCTCTCTGGGGATCTCTCTCCAGCCAGCTGACACTTTATTTATGTATTTGTAGTGAAATGATGAGGTATTGTATAGACAGCTCCTCATTTCGACCCTGTGAATCAGCCATTCTTGTTGCCACTTTCAATAACAACAGGAGTAAAATAGGAGAACAGCATCGGACAAAATGGCGTGCTGCGTCGTTAACACCTGTTAGGACATTACAATGGAAAACAAAAAGTTGCTGATGCTTGCTCGTTGTATCAAGTTAGCAACAAAGTCCATTCTTTGAACAGTATATTCATATATTTCTTACATTGTTATTGTTTCTTCATGCTAAATGGTCACCAAAGTGAAAAGAGGCTCAGTCTTTAAAGTAGTTGTCTGTTTGTTGTCAGTTTCGCACCTGGTTGATGTGGTATGGAGCGTCACTATGGTTGGTGGTATAGAGCAGTGTTTGAACTATGCTGGAGGTGTCCTGATATACACACGTTTAATATACAGCTGCAGACAAATCAGAAACAAGTATTTTATTTTAAAAAGTTGACATCATTCGAACTGACCGAAAACCTCCCGCTACACAGAGAGTCGGTGTGAAAATGTATCTGGTTAGCTGACTCCACATTCTGCCTTAATTAAGTGCATAAATCAAAAAAGTCAAGTCAAAATCAGAGATGACATCACATGCATAATATAATTGCCACAACAAATGGTAAAGAGAGAATTTGATTGATAGAGTACAGATAGAGAGTGAATGGATCCACTTGATTGTGTGTGCTGAGTGATGATAAGCATGGAGCACAGGGTGTGGACAGACTGCTGAGATTGACTATACTTTGCCAACACACACTAAGAGCCCTCCTAACAAGCTTCCTCTGCACTTAAATCCTTCGATTCCCAAAGGAGAATAGTGTGTGTTTGTGTGTCTTATCTGTGTGTGTGTATGTGTCTCATGGGGGCTCTTGTCTCGTACCCCCGAAAAATGCGTAACTGTTTAGCTCATCTGGCCCTCCTTCCCACACAGACACACTCAGACACACGCATATTAGTCATGGCCACTGTAAAAACAAAATTCCTGGTTAATGAGGGAATCAGATTTGTGTCCCTCTCAGTTTTATCAAAGCTGTTAAATTTGGATCTGGATCATTTCTCTACATATAAACTATAGAAATTAATCTGTGTAACAGTTATGTATTGCAGTTATCTGACTGCAGTGTTTGATCTATCTTATATAAAATGCCACGTCAGAAGACAAAGAAAAATGTAGCTGGATATATGCTTATTTTAAGTCTTAGTCTGAGACACCATCACCCAACATGGGCTTTGAACCCACAATTAAGAGTCTCATGAAAAAAATGGATCAGATTTTGGGGCTGCATTAGTTCTAACGGGCTGAGAACCCTCACTCAGTTGGATTTGTGCTTTGTGTTTTGTTGCTGATACAGTCTGCTACTACAGTCAGTGTTTTATGATTAATTTGGCTTTTTTTCTACATTCTCATGATTTTAAAGGCTTCATGTACATATTCAACGAAAACTTGTTTCACACAGAAACAAAAGATATCTGTATCGCCAAATTAAATGAGTATTAACTGACGGTTTTAACTGTGTCAAGGGTGGGATTTGAATCTACCCCTCCATTTAGAGACCTGAAGACCCTTTTGTCAGCCCTTGAGTGTGGCACCTTCCTCTGCTTGGCTGGTTATCGTCATCAGCATTCAGAGGGGCAGTTTTTGTCCAACACATCATTTGGAAAGTGTCTTGATGTCAGTCTTAGTCTGAAACTCCGTCGCCCAACGTGGGGCTCGAACCCACGACCCTGAGATTAAGAGTCTCATGCTCTACCGACTGAGCTAGCCGGGCCAGTTTGAGTGAAAAAACGATCCCTTTTCAAGCCTGCGTTAATTTCAATGGGCCAAGAACTTCTTATGTTCTCATGACTTTGTAGACCACATGTGCATTAGAGCGCGGCTCGAGCCACATTGTCCTGTCCAAACCCAACCCAAATCCGAGACAGTTATAACCGAGCCCAGCCAACAGACTTTCTGACTTTTAAGTCCAAATCAACCCGAGCCCCTTTTTTGTTCTCATGAAAGACTCTATTCTACATTAAATGTGTTCAGATCAACTTGGAGCAGTGTGTGTTTTTGGCACCACACTGTACAACAAACACAGACGTCCTGGGTTTATGTGACAGTGGACACTGTATTGACAACATACTTGAGTGTGTCTGTGTTCATCCATCACAAGATATTTGAGGGAAAGTGATGTGATGAGTGGACACCTCTTTGTAAAGGCTTATATTCGCAGTACAGTTTATAACACTCATCTCAGTTGTCTAAGTTCAGAGTTTAAAAGTCCATCGCCCAACGTGGGGCTCGAACCCACGACCCTGAGATTAAGAGTCTCATGCTCTACCGACTGAGCTAGCCGGGCTGTGTTCATTGAAAAAACCATGAAATTTGGGCGCTGCATTAATTGTAATTGCCTAAGAATGCTCATCCAGTTGGATTTCTGGGTCACCTCCCCAAAATATAAATGGATTTCTTTGTTGCTGACACAATCTGCTACCTGACAGTCAGCTCATGGTGTAGCTCAGGTGTTGTTTCAGTTCAGTTCAGACAACTTTATTAGTCCCCAAAGTAATTCAGTTCAAGCAGTCACTGTACAGTACATGAAACAATGACAACGACAACAAGCAGCAGACAGACAGGAGCACAACATTATGTCAGGGACAACTGATCAGTTCATAGCCAAGGTCACAAAAGGATCAAAAAGAGAGACAGTCACTGGCACTTACACCACTGCACACTGAATGGCAGAGTGGCACAGTTAAATAACAGAAAAATGAAACCTGCAGGTGAAAACAGTGTCAGGAGTGGGATTTGAACCCACGCCTCCAATTGGAGACCAGAAGTCCCTTTCTCTGAGGAAGGAGTCAATCCTTGAGTCTGGCGCCTTAGACCACTCGGCCATCCTGACATCCTGAAAATCAAATGACAGTCTGGACTTCACAACTTACATGTAAACAGAACTTAGAGGTTTACAGATTTATTGGAGACCTGGAAAATGTATTACAACACTCAAATGCTATGTATTACTATGTTTACATGCACACTGTAGTCTAGTTTTTGCCCCTAGTCTGAAAAAGACAATATTCCCACTAAGCTGTTTAGATGGCAAATGAAGATGAATTTTCCACTAATATTGATGGGTGAAGCACTCCTGGAGACCAGAATCCCCTTTAACTCTTGAGTCCAGCACCTTCATTGAGCAGCTAGTTGGCACTGACAGCTTTCAAAGGGGACACACATAGCAGTTACATATTTGATACATCCATGGGAATGTGTTCTTTAGACTGAACACTGTACTTTCCTGTCCTCAGTACAGGGTAGACTCTAACATGTTCATGTGACATGAAGTGTCGAACTAAACCACAATCGCCCAACGTGGGGCTCGAACCCACGACCCTGAGATTAAGAATCTCATGCTCTACCGTCTGAGCTAGCCGGGCTGTAACAGTTAAAAAAAAAATGGATCAAAATTTGACGCTGCATTGATTGTATTGCCTGGGTCAACCCTCTGAAATATCAATGCATTTGTTTTGTTGGTGACACAGTCTGCTTCTTTACAATCAGGTCACCTGTGAAGCACAGTCAGTGTTCTACAATGAATTTGGCTATTTTCTAAAACAAAAGGAGACATATCTGCATTGTCAGACTGATAAAAGCTCTGTCAGGAGTGGGATTTGAACCCACGCCTCCATTTGGAGACCAGAAGTCCCTTTCAACTAGGAAGGAGTCAACCCTTGAGTCTGGCGCCTTAGACCACTCGGCCATCCTGACAACTGAACATCAAAATACAGACTGGAATTAACAAATTACATGTAAATAGAGCTTAGATTTACAGACTTATTGGAGAGTTGCATAACAATAGAAAACATATGCTTGTGGGTAAATACTATTACTAACTGTCTTGGGGGGTTCCAGAGTGTTTAGACTATGCACCACTGTTTTGGGTTTTCTTTGGGTTTCCTTTTGACTTTGTGACTTAATGTGACATCCCATCATCCATCATCTCGTCATTTCTATGTCTGTCGTCTTCTCACTTCAGCCTGTGTTTGAATCAGCCGAGCTCTCGTGTTTAGTCTCCATGACTTTGCTTGGTGCTTGAGGGCATGGACTGCAGTATCCAAAATCACTTCCTATTTCCTATATAAGATGCTTTATTTACTTTCCTCCATTTTTTTTAGTATCCAAATTGGATTGTCACATTTTCTAGACAAGGAAATCGCAGATTTTAAACCTGTCGGTGATGACACAAAATGATTAGGATTCATATGTGTCTGAAATTTGTTGCTCACTTAACTGTTGAGTGTCTGGTTTCATTGAACAAGTCACTTCAGTCAATCACACAAAATACAAAGAAGCAGGTGTTTTGCATCAGGGCTCATTATATGCACCTGTGTTCTTTCATTCAGTTTGCTCTTCATGCCTGTAGAAAATCTGTGCCGAACATTTGTGTGTAATTAAATCACACACAAGTGCTCAGATTTTTTTTACATACATTATAATAAAGAATAAAATAATAGCTATCAGCATCCATGTTCTCAGACCAACTCTTCCTCTCTCTGTCTCTCTCTGGCAAGACTTTATGTGTGTTTTATTCTGGTAAAATCTTTTAAATAGTCATTATGGGCTGGTTTAGCCTTTGCTGTTGTTATATTTTGTGCACAATAATTATTTTTGTCCCCCATCACTCCTTTCTTCCCTCAGATTCTCTCTCCTCTCCTGGATCTCAATCAGAATCGCAGTAAACTGAAGCTGTATATCAGTCACCTGACCTCACTGTGTCAGGAGCGAGACCCAATCATACTGCAGGACTTTGCCCCGCCCCCCGCCTATCACCGCTCTGACTCCGCCTCCTGGCAAACGCAGCTGCACAGCATGACGCAGGAACAGGTGAGACCGTGTGTGTGTGTGCTTTTGAAAGATGGTTAAAAACATCATGCAAAGTGAAGACATTTCTGTGTGTATGTGTGTGTGTGTGTGTGTGTGTGTGTGTGTGTGTGAGTGTGTGTGTGTGTGTGTGTGTGCATGGGCACGGAATAAAGTGAGGACATTTTGTCACTTCCAATTCATCATTTCCTAAAATCAGCCACCTAGTGTGTTTTTTTTCTGTGTGCTCGCTTGTGTGATGTGATGACGTGTGTGAGTTTGTGTTATTGTTCTCGCTGTGTGTGTGTGTGTGTGTGTGTATGTGTCTCTGTATCTGTGCGATGTGTGTGTAGGAGTAGGGCACACGCTGGCAGATTTTTGGCGCTGCCTTTGACATTATTGAAAAGATTTACTCCAGCGGGTCACCTGACAACAAGCTCCTGGCTGCGGAACAAATACTGTTTCAGACGTTTTATTTTACAGGGAGTAAACTCTGCTCGGAGCCTTTGGCAACGGGAGGAGGGCTGGTTCATGTATGGAGCAGGGAGGGGAAAGACGAGCATTTATTTATTTATTAAACTGTCGAAAAAGTTGTCATCTGAGAGTGGGAGGAGAGCGGAGGAAAGGGAAATGAGGATACAGAAAGGTGAGGCTTATAGGGAAAGTTAAAGAAAGGCTGGCTCGCTTGCTCGCCTCGCTGTAGCTAAGTTGTCATGGTAACCGCTTGTGTTTCCAGATATTGAATATAAACACCGTATTATTAAATTTTAAAATTTTGTGGCTGTCTATGGCTTCCCCATGTCTCTCTTTCTGTGTCCTTTTCTCCATATTGAAAACATATCAGGCGATACACGGTCGCTACATGTGGTATACATTGAAAAATGGTAACTCTAGACACACACACACACACACACACACACACATGGAGCAGTGTGACAGAGTGTGTGGTTGGGGTACAGCAGGACTAGTTTCCTACAGTCTCCATGAAAGCCCTATTGTATGTCTTAATGCTGGGAAATGTCTCTGTTTAGCATGAGTGCTTCAGATATGGCACAGCATGCTACGGTGTCACTTCAAATAAACTCTGAATAAACACAATTAAGTTGACATTTAATCACTGTGTACATTAAAGGCACAGAGAAATGGTACGGGTGACTTTCACAGACAGACAATTACTGCACGCATTTTTCATTGTCGGCCTGAATGCAGTGGTCCAGAGGCCGCAGATCCACATTTTTAAAAGGAAAAACTTACTCTAAATTAAAACTAATCATGTGGGCTGGCGTGAAAGCTTATCTAACAAGATTGAATGCTTTTAGACAACCAACTACCCACCCTGCAGTATTTAATTTCTACCTTATATTTATACAAACATTTAAAAATACTGAAAACAGTCAAACCAAACTGTGCTCGTGGCCACATCAAGCCAAATTTACAACAGAGGCCAAAAAAGATCTTAAAAGACCGTTCTAACCAGTTGACCACAAATCACTTTGTCGAGACATGTTGCAGGGTTTTCAGTTGTCTAGTTGCCTTCTGCACATTTGATTCAGGCTCTTGAGTAACATCATCCATCACAGAAAACACTGTGTCTGCCTGTTTTTGAGGTTAATAACCATTGCATGGTACAAATCACTTGCAACATGTCTACCTTAGGGTTAGATATAGTAAGATTTTAACAATACCACAACTCTTTCCGATACTGATTATCGACCTGGTACTTAAATAATATTCTCATCAGTTCTTTGTGGAGGATTTGTAAGTGGAAAAACAAAACAAATTAGGAACAGAATCGCTTCATTTTCTATGTATGTAAGCACTGTATTTGAATTAACATTCTGCTACAGCATTTTCTTTGAATTGAATTTCGTTTTTTGATTTTATTTATAAAGCCCCAGAGGGCCTCCGTTTGCCTCGGAGGGCCTTCAAGCATCCCTCTGTCCTTGCATCCTCGCAGCAGATAACAAAAAAACCTTTAACTAGGAAAAAATGGAATTTACTCAGAAACCCGAATAAATCAATATTCTAGACTATAACATACCCAAGGTGGATGGGGTAACGGGAGATGAACGGTTCATTTCTCCGCCTGTATGTGATGCACTTTCACTAGATGTTTCAGAAGATTGCTCGTGTTTCCGCCCTTACATGCACAGGAGTTGATGAATTTGTGGCAGCAAGCAGTGTCGGCATCAACTCTTGTGAAGTATAACCATACTTGGGAGCATTTTGCTCTCTACCTCATTGTCACTGAGAGCAGGGCCTCTGTGTGTGTGTGTGTGTGTGTGTGTGTGTGTGTGTGTGTGTGTGTGACACAGAGTGGCAGAGCTGGCCCTGCCCTGCCCCCTTGAACATGCAGCAGGCTGCGATTTGGATATTGCACTTGGCCATAATATTTTGATTAATTGTGTAACCCTATTTGGGGCGTTGGTAGCATAGTGGTCAGTGCCAGCGCCCCATGTACAGAGGTGATGCCTCACTGCAGCAGTTGCAGGCGCAACCATCTCTGCATGCCCCCCCTGCTCTCTCCCTCACCCCCTCCCCCTGTCCTGTACAATAAAGGCAAAAGCCCACCTCCCTATTTTTGAGGTTTCAAGGTTGTAGTTCTAAGTATGCACATATGTAAGCAACGCATGATGTCTCACAAATTGACTCCCCACGAATTTTGTTACATATATATACACATATGTTACTTAATATAAAGTTTCATAGGTTAGTTTTAGGAATATAAACATGGTGATGACATACCGTAAAATAAGTCAAAGTTGACTTGGCTTCTCACAGGATACAAACACTGGTATCCTAGGGAAAAGACCTGTGTTTGTTTGACCCATCCACCACCTCAACCTGCCCCTTCAGATGGACTTTTGCTCTCAATACTACTTCCCTTTTTACTCCCATCAGTGCGTTAGACAGGTGATCGCATTCCTCCAGACTACGTGGGTTATACATGAATTACTGGCTCATGATTTGATGGGTTTGATATGAATTTTGGTGCATTACTTTTCTTGGCTAAACATTTGAACAGTGCATGAGAGCAGCCTAGTGTAAGCTACAGAATTGCTCATACTCTGAATTGCTATGAATTATGATCTCTTGTTAGGGGCTGGTTAGGTTTTGCCAAACTGCTTGTTAGGTTAAGGAATTTAAGTCATTGCAGAAGAATGAAGAATGGCACAAATACTTTTTAGCATGTGTGAGATAATTATCCCAGCATACAAAATTAAGGATAAAACCAAAAAGAGTTATTTTAGAGAGTGCTCATTGAATTGTTAGGTCAGAGTTGGGAAGGGAAAAAAGAAGTTAATTACAATGCTCACAGAGCAACAAGGATACTTTCATTTTGAGGTTTCTGGGTGGAAACTGAACTTTTCTTTCATTGCATTCTTTTATCCTCTTCATCATGTTCTCTTCTACCATTACTCTCAACCTCTCTTTCTTCAGGCCTTTTAGTTTCAAATGTTTATTGGTCCTCTGGCACCCAATATAAAATCTACATTGAGGGATTTAAGTATCACTTTGATTCTCAATTGAACTTTGAACCACGTCAATAATCTCATTAAATTCTGCTACTTCACCTAAGAAATATTATCAAAATTAAATCAGTTGTGTCTTTTCCTGATCTAGAAAAGCTTATTCATGCTTTTGCTTTTGCCTCTCACACCTTGACTAATGTAGTTCACTGTTTACGTGCCTCATTTAATTTTCAGAATGCTCCAGCTCATATTTTTACTGGGACCAATCGTAGGTCACATGTTTTTATAGGAAAGCTTTCTCTTCTGCCTGATTTGTACTTGTGTGAGCATATGTGTTTTATTTTTTATTGTTCTGTATTTTTCTCAGCTCTTAACAGTTTTATAATTACTGTAATCTTATTGTTGTCCTTTCATGCACTTTGTGAAGCACTTTCTAACCTTGTGTAGATAAGTGCTATATAAGTAAAGTTATGATTATTATTATTATACCTCTGTCCCTTACTTGTCCTAAGGTGCCTCCATCAGCATTACCTTGTACTCTGCTGCGTGTCAGTGTAGGTGTAGGAGCTAGTAGGTTTTTAAAACGCTTCTTTTTTCTCTCTGTTTTTGGTGATATTTTTCCCTTAACAACACCACGGTTTGAATCTTTCTGCCTCTCTCTGTCCAAACCCACCCGTACCCAGGCAGTGCCACTCGGCGCCATGTGTCTGCTTCAGACCCCGACCCTGCCTACACACAATCGCAGACACACACACTGCCTGTCTTTCATTCGGGCCCGCATTTCTCGTTTTCCTTCATCATGTGTCGCCATCACCCTGGCTGACCCTCTTAATGCACACACAGACTCCCACCAGACTGCCATGTTCCAGTGTGCCAGCCTCTCTTCTCTGTCTTGTGGTGAGTGTGTGTGTGTTTTACAAGCTTCTCCTTGGCTCTGTTAAAATGCTTGGCACTCTGTAAAGCCATTAGGATCATACTAAAATAGCATGTAAAACACACATGGACAGACGCACAAACACACACACGTGGAAACCTGCATATTCCATGCCCACACATGCATTAACATGACAACAATCGTGAATGACCATCAGAGAGGTAACTCTCCTCTGTTCTGGTAAACTGGAGCAAAAGCCGACAAAGAAGCCTGTTAGAGGAAAGGGTGGTGGATGAGAACAAGTTAGTCTTTAGTGTTTATCAACTGGGCACCTCCCAGTACAGATAACTGGTTGCATCAAGAATCCCTCAAGGAGGCTCAGCAGTAAATTCATGTCTTTAGCGAATTCCTGCTTTCTGTGCTGATAAGTTTTACAGTACTGTAGATATGTTTGACAGCACTGGAAACCAGAAGTATTTGAAAAACAAAATCTCCAATAAAATATCCCAAAATGTGTCCACAAACTGCATTTTTAAGGATGGTATGCAAGGGAAGTTATCAACCGACACTTCACAGAGTAAGAAGTGCGTCAGAGTTTAATTGCTGAGGTTTCAAAACGAAACTGGAGTTTTTCTCGACTTGTTTCGAGTTGTTTCGACGTAACAGAACAAAAGCTTCACTTCACAGTCCAAGAACATGTACGATACAAACAGAAACACCCAATTGTTGTGGCAAAAACAGGAGATATCATCTCAGCACAACCACAGCACAGCGCCGGTCAGCAGATTTTGAGCAAAATGCATCTTTTAATCCATCATGTGAAGTGAATCAAGAGCCTTTTATTGAACAATACATCAATGAAATATATAATTAAAGCCCTCCTCGACTTGTGCTAATGTCTGTTCCATTTAAATGTGATGATGTGGGTTTAGATGCAGCCTTGGCTGTTTATTGCATGAAATCCTCTAGTTTTTAACCCTCTTCAATATCAATTCCTACTGAAACATTTACATTTCTGTAGCTACTGAAGCATAAAGAGGAAAACAGAGACTTGTTGTAAAGCAGTGTGGCTGCAGGGATGTCAGTGTTGATGGGTCCTCCACTTTGGTGCAGACAGAAATATCTCAACAACTTTTAACTGGATCAACATTATTTTGATACAGGCATTTGATTTTGACCTCAAAGGATTAATCCTGATGACTTACGATTCTCTGGCTTTTCCTGTAGTGCCACCACGAGGCTGATGTTTGTGATTTTGAGTGAAATGCCTACTGGATGCATTGCCATGAAATGTGTTTCTCTCCAGAGGATGAATTATAACATTCCCTCAGCCTCAGCTGTACTTTGCATTTAGTGATAATTAGCAAATATTAGCAGGCTAGCACTCTAAAGATAGATGGTACCTGCCAAAACATCAGTGTGTTAGCATTGTTATTCTTAGCTTGTTAGGGCCCCAGTCACAGCGAGACGCATCGCTACAGGGTCGGCCGTTTCCAAAAGCTTTGGTCTCCTCTCTCTTTTTTTTAAAGTCTGTAACCTACATGAAACCGTCACAAATCTCTGTAGCTTTCTCACAGACCAGAAGCTAACTAGCTAGCTAGCCTATTTATCAGCATAGTAAACGGCATTACACTCACCAGAGATTTACCTGACTGCTTGTGCAACTCCATGCATGTGTTCACCAATTAGTGTCTGACTAATGGGGTGACCTACTGAAATTAAATACCACTAATATCAACCATTGCCATTGTCCCACTACTGTAAACCCTAATCCATCCATGACACGAAATTTTACATAAAACATAACGTGACATAAAACCTTTATGTTCACTAGACTCAAAAAACATTCCTTTTGATCTTGATTTTTTTCTAGTGTTAAATCAACAGTTTTGAGTTAATTTGACTAAAAATTTATAAAGCCAATTTCACCTATTTAGGCCAATAAACAACACTCAACTATCATTGAGCGCTCAACTTATTGTGGGTTGAGTTTCCCAGTATGCCATGAGACTATGTGTTTAAGGCCATACACCAAAGAAAACTGTTTAAACGTTTTCTAAATCACTCATGTTACTAAATATGCAGTATTTATGTATTTCATAGTAGTTCTAATGTGCTACAGTTAATGTTGTGGTAAAAGACATTTTGCACCATGACTTAAGTCGTATACCTGTGTGGATATTACTGTACACAAAGTTGTAACAAGGTGAAATAAAGAGCACTTCCTGGTTCAGAGTTCATCTCTTAGTCTTATTCTAACAATTGAGAAACTGAAGCTCACCACAATATATTTTTATAGTTTAGTGTATTTTTTGACAAAAAATTCCTGTCAGACAATGATCTTGTGACAAATTCATTTTTGTGTCTGGTGTACTCAAAACCTTTATGTTACTGTGTTGTACTAAACTAAAAGTGTAAAGTGTTTAAAACAAGGGCTAAAATAGGTTACAGACACCTTTCCCATTCCCACAGTAGATCAAAACTGTGTACACGGCTCTGCAGCAGACGAGTATGCCTTTCTATGGGGTGTATCACATAGGTGTCAAGCACAGGCCGGAGAACAGGTAAATAGTAAACAGTACTATGAGACAGCAGCATGGAGGAACAAAACCTTTAGGTGGTGACTTCTTTTTATCTCTTACTTACTCAGTCTTTCTTTCAAACTCAGTGCAGACTAATTTGGAATAATGCTTGAGTGCTGCTTGGGCAGAGATGGACGGTATTTTGTGACCACGCATCATTACATCTTGCCAGTTAAGGGGCTAAAATTGGCACATTCACCTGGGTGTTGTGTTCCCATCAATGCTGATTGAAGCCAGAGGTGATAAATACCCATGACTACTGCAGAGTAATTTGACCTGGGTGTGAATGCTGATTAAAACCATTCCGTTCGTGGGCGTTAGTGGGTGTTTTTTGCAGAAGAAAATGGGCTTTAGATAGCTCAAATTAGCATTTAGCTCAAAGCAGAAGGGGCAGCATGGGCCAAAGCACAGACTCAGAGGGCTGCAGGCATAGCACAGCTTTAATAAAAAGAGTAGCTACACATAATGCTCCAATAACAGTTTTTGGAGAGTAGATAAAAGATGCATGTTAGTATTTGCTTGGTGATATATCTGATAAAACTGCAGCTGCTTTAGGACTGTGACAGTAGTGGTTGCTACTAGCACCAGAACGTCTCACTGAAACCAGCTGTTGGTGTCTCAGCAGTGAACCTGTTGAAATGCAGCTGATTGATTGTTCCTGGAGAACCTAAGCTGACTAATTAGTGAAGATTCATTGTGTCCCTGTACTGCAGTTAGACTTGTCGGAGTTGCTAAAGCATTAGGTCATTAAAATCTGACATCTGAACGTCTGACTCCTCTCTTGTATATCTTCTGTACTGACATTTGCTTGGACTGACCTCAGTGAAGGAACCAGACTAATATTAAATCCAGTAGGCATGCATCTGACCAAAACTAAAACACTAAAGCTCAGTGGGGAGCTGTTAGCGCAAGGTAAGCTTTCAATTGATGGATTTGCCGAAGATATTTTGTTTCGGTCGTCTGTTCCTGTGTATTTGTTTCCATGTCTCCCTTTAACCTCGGCTGAACTACAAAAGTTTCGCTGATTCCAAAAGTGAGGTTTCGTTAAAAGAGCTGTTTTCTGTGCCATAGTCATAATAATAACCTTTATGGCTCAATGACGTCTCTAATGAGCACTGAAGAGAACTGGCATCGTATTCCACATGCACACACATACACACACACACACACACACACACACACACACAGGAAGTCTCTCTCTGGCCCATGTCTCCGTCCCTGGCTTGATGTGTGAAGGTATAAGACATCGCCTGTTTGTGTGTATGTGCATAATCTGTACATGAACAGCTATCAAAACCAATTTTGCAAATTTTGCGTCTGTATGCGTGAACATACAAGAGCATGTGTGCAGCCGTGATGTGCGTGTACATCTGCGTGCGTTTCGTATTGTAAAAATTGTATTAAGTGTTATTGGCTGAGTCGGACATTATATCGCTGCTTTTATGAAACCAGTATGAATTGTCAGCACATGACCCTCTATCTGAAGCAAAAACCGGCTCCCAGTGAGTGACTGCAAGTGTTTCCGAGCCAACTCAAGCTGGAGAAACCTCAGTGAAAATTGAATCCACATATTTACAACTCTACAAGTCATTGTAATGAAGGAAAATGCCACACAATTACAGACTTCAAATGTCACTGTTGTTGCAGTATAATCTCCGAATAGAAGAGGGGAAGACATGCTTTCTCTTCAGCTTTCCGTACATACATTTGTAAAGTTATACAGCGGTGGATCTGACAGGTTTTCAGGGCCTGGCGGCTGTTCAGTCAACTGAAGTGAATCCAATGACTTTGTATCAAACTTCCAGTACAAAGAAAACAACACCATTATGCTGCTGCAGACTTGGTGGCTCTAAACTCTGCTCTGTGAGTCCTCGCTGATATAAAACACTATAAAACAGATTCAACATAATAAAGATCTTAAAGAGATCACTGAATTTCTTAGAGAATGAGAAAACCAAAGCAGACTGCAAGGCCTTGATTGATAGTACAATAATCATTCTTATATATGCGGTCAAAGTTGGATTAGTCTGGTTATTTACAAAGGCAAATCTACCCAAACATTTGACATAATGACATTGTTAAAACTACAAACATTTCTGAAATGTTTTATAAATAAAACTTGTCTTGCCTTACATATAAAGTACAACCCTTGAGGTTTCACACGCAGGCAATCATTGTTGTTTCAGCTCTGTAGCCTGATGCCCTATATGGCAAAGTGATGCCCTCTTCACAGACCGTGGACGAACTGTGTGTGTCCATCTGTGTGTGTCGAGCCCTCATGGCTTCAGGGTCACTGATTGGGTGAATTTTGATTGACAGGAGATACAAAAACAGGAAGGGGCAGGGCTATAGTTTATATGTCACAGCTGATAATGTAGAGGGCGACTACAGTATTACAATCATACTGATAGGCTGAATATGTGTGTGTGTGGAACTTAAACATCCCCAGCGATGATAAAAAGAGCCATTATTGTTATTTTGATAATCTGTGTGTGTAGGTGTGCGTGACAGAGAGTTTCCAAATGATAAAAATCCTGGAGCTGCCGTTGTACTAAGCCGTGCTCGGTAACAGTATGTTTGCCTGTTTGCTTGTCTGTCTGTGATGGTTATGCCTCTCTGCTTCAGAGTCGTTGTACACATGCAAGCTGACAACATAAATGAACAGGAATCAAACCTGTCTAAAATAAATGTGTTTTAATAACTCTGAAATCCAACACCAGAATAAATGATGTCATTGTATGTTTCTGAACACCACAGATACATTACATTTGTTTTAGCAACACTGTAGTTAACGTGTGGTTACACACAAAAACCACTTGGTTATGATTAGGAAAGATCATGTTTTGGCTTTCTATACCTGCTTTTAGTGGGACAGTCCCAGCAGGAAATACACCAATGTCATGGTTAAAAAACAACCGCGTTCCATGGCACTGTCCTCGTGGTAAAACAACAGCTTTTCTTGACATTATCTCCGGCAGAATGACAGAGATGAGTCACTTCTCATCACTTTTGGTGGCTTAAAAGCTTCTGGAAACGCAGCAGGGACTTAACATAGCGTTAGTTCAGGCATGACGCTGGTAGATCATATGATTCCTTTCTATGCAACCAGTTGGTAAATCTCATTCAGGGCGCCCTATTTAAACTGCTGTGACCTGCCTACTGTCGCTGCTTCCTCTGCAAGCTGCTTTGTAACCTGCCTCCACCCCAGCTCCTCCTTTTCATGTTGTGTCTGACTTATCAATGTCATTTCTGTTTGTCGTTGATGCTGCTCTGTTCTGTTCCTGGTGGGTCTTTGCGGCTGCTCTCCCTGCCTTAGGCTTTCCATGTAGGCACATGGAAGGGCAGAGAGGTTTGCTCTCTCTGCCTCAAGTTTTTCATGTAGGCGCATGGAAGGGCAGAAAGGTTTGCTCTCTCTGCCTCAGGCTTTCCTTGCTTGCACGTGAAAGGGCAGAAAGGTGTGCTCTTCCTGCCTTGGGCTTTTCATGTAGGCAATGGAAGAGGCTTTCTATGTAGACCTAGGAAAGGCAGAGCGGCCTCAGAACTAGGGGTGTCCCCGACTAAGAATTTTCGTAGTCAAATCTGATTTGACAGATTTTTCCTTTAGCGGACTAATCGTCTTATCATGTTGTTTTCCCCCTCATTGATTAATGATCTCATTTGCGTGAGATCTGCTCCAGAGATAAGAGCTAAAACACCCAAATAAACAAATTTAAACGAATAAAAAAAAGTTTGACTTGAGAGCACATACCTCCTCCAAAGTGTTTGTTTATGCGCTCCGCCACCGTAAATCACCGTAGGCCTCAATGCTGCTCTGATGGTCCTGCAGCACACTCACTCACCTCAGTTTATTTGGATCAAGCAACTGGGTGATTTATTCATGCTTAGTAATGATTATGCCTACTGATTAAACGCACGCGTCATTTTCAATTTTTTATAAACAGAAATTAGGCTGATGTTTGTATCAAAATAGGCTATATATCATGAATTACTATAAAACAAATACATTCTATGTCAAATCAAGATGTTCAGCAGCAGTGAGCACCCCCATATAGTCAGAATGGTACGGTCTTGTTTCATAACCACATTTTGCGACGATTCGACGGCAAGACTGGCAGTCGAATCAGACTTCTCTGAATCAAATCATCGACTCTTTGACTAAAGTGGTCCTGACTGAACAACCCATTGTGTTATTTGTTGCTCTTAGACAGTGGTCTGCAGCTTGGCAGACGTCTCGCCGACATCTCATGCCATCCACCATCCCCTGTATCTCATGATGACTATCTCAGCTCATACACTACATCACTTGAGTAACGATACGATATGTATAAAACATACAAATGTGCTGTAACGTATCGTTGGTTTGCAGAAACATATAATGCCAACATTTTCTTCTAGCGACTGGGCTGCTAAAATGGCCAAGACAAGAAATACACAAGCAGAGAGGTACAGTAAGCAAAGGATAGAGGGTCAGTGGGAGACATGGTAATGACTTGCTGTAAATGTGAGCCAATGTAAATTATGAGAATGGAGGAATAAATGATTGTTTTAGTGTGACATAATGTGACTGTATTATTTGTTTGTGTGTTTTTAACCATGTTTTCATTTACTTGACTCCGACTTGATTCATAAGAAAATGACTTGGCCTTGACTGCTTTGTGACTAAATTTGTCTTGAGACTTGTCCTGATCTGATCTGGTAAAATCCTCTAACAGAAAAAAAAAAAGTTCGTGCTGGACAGGCCTTATACGACCACACAGCTTGAATACTTGATGATTAGGCCTCTACACTGAAAGGACTCAGTCTCTTTTGCAAGATAAGATTACCTCTTTTGAAGCTTTGCAGGGATAATGTTCAAATACTATCATTTCAAAGTCAGTTTTGTCTTTCAGTTTACTTGGGAAGACATTTGACTTGTGAAAAGAAAACCTCAGAAACCCTTAGAAAAACAGCTCCTTTTAGCCGGAAATATGACATTACTTCACCTTTATGGTAGCTGAAACCTTTATCCAATATATTTATAACCCAAAAAAGAGCAAAAATCATGCAGACACATTGACTTCATCAAATTTGTGGATGTACTTTTTCTTCGTCTTTCTCTTTTATGGACTTTGGTGCAGCCAAACGAATGAGTTTTCAGTCTGTGGCGGAAGATGTGCAGACTTTTTCGCTGTCCTGATGTCACTTGGGAGTTGGTTCCACCATTGTGGAGCCAGGACAGCGAACAGACATGATTTTATAGAGCGGGAGCCGGGCCTCCTTCATAGCGAGGAAGAGGCGAGGTGATTTGCAGTAGCGTAGTAGTGCAGTGTAGTTTGACCATGTCCTGGATGTGATGAGCCTGAGCCATTCACAGCACGAGAGGCAATTACCTGTGTCTTAAAATTGGACTCGAGCAGGCGCCGTGTTGTGAAGGAAAAAGTGTTTTTGTCTGGTGCAAATGAAATTGTACAGAGTGGAATGGCGTGGAGGGAAGACACAGAGTGGAGGAGGTTCAGGAGAGAGGTTTGGGAGGTTGTCTCGAGCCGAGAGTCAGACCCATCCATTTGTGCTGCGCTGTGGTCTGGGGTCTCTCTTGGCTTTCATTAGGCAGCTCTGCTTCCTGCTCCAAGGATGATTGTTTTCTCTCTAAATACGACGCAGAGGTCCTCGACAACCATTAGACACACACACACACACACACACACATACACACAGACAAAAGGAGAGACAGTCAGACGCACCCACACACATGTCCGACCCTCAGTGCCCATTCCACACACACACACACACATGCAGACACACACACACACACACACAGAGGCCTGGTCATTACAGACTAACTGCTGGGTTTTTATGCAGATTTATTGAATCCAGGCTTAATAGCTTTACCAGACCACCTCTTTTAACATGCATTTGTCTTTCTTCCTTGATCTTTCTCTCCATCTCTGGTTATCACTCTCGTGTCCCTCTCAACGTGATGTCTCTCGTCTCTTCAGTCCTCTCTATTCTTTTGAATTTCTCTGTCTTTCCTCGTCTCTCCGTTGCTGCTGTCCCTCACTCTTGATCGGTCTGCCTCCCCTCTTCCTCTCCGACTCTCTGTCGCACTCTTTCAGCTCCCGCTTCAATCACTGCCTCTCTTTTCCACCCTCTACCTCTCTGCCTCTCCGTCCTCTGTTGTCTGTAATGGAAAGACAAGCTGGTGATGGTGACAGGTGAAGGCCACAGACTTAAATGAACACACAAAGGAAAACGCACAGGAGCATGCTCTGCACTCTCACACTCTTCTCGTCTCTATCTGGAGCTCACAGTGGCAGACGTGGTGAAAGTTCAGCTCGACACATTGCTGTTGTTAATGCTGTGGACGTTTCCTTTGACAAGTTTAAGTTCAGCCATAAAATCATTGTGACTTTTACAAACACTGAAAAGCTTTCGAATGAAAGACTTTAAAATGTACAGATGCCATGTTTGCTCTGAGTTGTGTAGCCGAATGGTCAGAATTACACGTGAAATCAGTGATTTAGGTCGCAGTCATAGTCGAGGCTTTGTAAAGCTCAGGAGGAGAGAACACACAAAGTGAACAGAAATAAAAGATGATGTTGTAAAAGAAGCCGGTTGTGTTAAAAGCAGCATCTTGTTTGTTTTTCCTTAACAGACATTTTGCCTCCTCATATTAATGTATTTGAAGCTGCATTTTCAAATGACCGTGTTGGAGACTGTGGGTCCCTGAACCACCATAACATTAATTATTGATGGGCTGTATGGTTGCTATATTATGCAAAACACAATTTTCCTCACCAGTCTGCCTTCAGTCTTTTTTAATTTATTTTAAAAATCATACATAAGCAGATGACTTTACAATTTGTCTCCTAATATGTGTGGGTCATCATAAATTAGCAAATCTCAGGGATAGTTAGATGTTTTATGGGATGGAAAGACAATTTCAACCATATACATTGTACTATTTCTGTTTTGCTGATTGTTTTTGGCCAAATAAAATGGCATTAAAAAGAAAAATCTGTTCTGGTTTGAACAGAATTGTTCAAACCAGACAATTGTCATCCTTTGTTACAGGCTTAAGCTCATTTGTTTAACTCAATTTAATTCAATAAGCTTTATTGGCATGATATTTCTAATGTGTTGCTGAGGCACAATTACAATTAAAGACCGTGAAAATTCAAAAACATTACAATGTGGTATTACAAATGCACAGCCAGACATTTTAAAGGAGAAAAAAAACATATTAAGTGAAGGAGTAAATTAATAGTCAGACTTGGTCACATACAAGAATTCTGAATGGACATTACTGGCGTCCACACACTGGCGCCTGGAGGATAGATAGTCATGAAACCAGTTACAGGCACCACTGTCTAAGGCTTAGACAGTGGTGCCTGTAACTAATATTGGCTTAGACTCTAAGACAATATTTTATGTCTGAACCATAGACTGTCTTTGTCAAACCCAACCCAAGCCTGATGCAGTTAATGTCCTGAAGTAATGAGCTTGTCCCTGTCATGCTGTTTTTGTTACCATGGTTACAGCTTGTATGCCCTAATTACACATGTGGCACCTGTAAATGACCGTCAAACGAAATTGTTCTCTATAGACTTACATAGGTAGATTGTTTTAACACACACACACACACTGTGCGTTCTTCTTGAACTCCAACTGATGCCAACTGAACGATTTACATAATCCAATCATCATGGTTTCCTTGGAGTTATGGTAGAGGAAGGTGAAAGCATCCACCATGGATAGCTTCAGTGTTGTCCTCCTCTGCTCGATTGACCTTCCACCAATATAATTCTGTTTGCTGGTACTGCTGTAAGCTGAAAAGGTCAGAAAGTCCCCACAAGTACACTGAGCATCCGATAACATGAGGCGACGACATATTTAGTTTGAAGTCCTCCATTGTTAGGTAGCTAATGTGAGCTTATGTGAATATTTACCATCTTAAATAGCCTGTGTGTTGCTTTCATGTGTTGCCACACAAATAACAAACACCAGCACTGAACAAGGTCAGGGAAAATGTAATCTTGATTGCTAATATTATTGATTTCTCCCTGATTTTGATCATATTCCTGCTGGAATATGCCTGGTTGTGAAGATTTTAGTTTGGAAGCTTTTACTGGTGATTTCTAAGGGTATAAAGTGCCGCTATAGACCCGGAAGCACTGACCAATCAGAGTCGGTATTTTTGAACATTAAAGCATGTAAATGTGTTCTAGTGGAAACCCAACATACAAGTATGAACCTGAAAAGGAGCATAATAGGTCCTCTTTAACACAGTGAATCAGTTTCCTTTCAGATCGGCCTACTGGGAGGTTACACCTATACAGTCAATGCTGGAGTCTGTTTCTGCTGTTTATTTCTGCAGCCATTAGTGCTGTAAGTCCAGCCCTGTGTAGTTACTCCTAGAGGGCCAGTTTACAGTTTAAGTCTTTTTTATATGCTCTATAACCCCCTGTCGTCTATGAACGTGTTCCAGTATAGTCACCACACTCCCAGGTTCACTTCTATCTCCTTAACCTGCATTAATAGGTGCTAAAGAGAATGTTGGAGAGCTGAGCTAATAGATTTTCGTTTCTCTCCTTCCTTTATAGTTACTAAAGTGCTCATGAGCAAGACACAGGATGGTGGGGAGCTCCCAGATTTGTGCTCTAATCCACTGTTCGCTGCTAACTAACTGCTCCCAGAGGCCGATCCTATAAATATGAATATGTTCCTACAGTCAATTTGGCTGATTGAATAACCTGTTAAAATAAAATTACCCAGTGATGTTGAATGGCCCGCAACACACACTTCCCTTGTATTTTTCCTCAGCTGTTAGCGCTAAAGGAGCGCAGTATTTTCAAGTCCTCCAGGAGCAGTTTCAGGTACAAGTCCTCAAGCTCTATTCCCACTGCAGCTCGTTAGCCTGCGTTTTTAGCTGCATGGACTACAACTGCACTGGACTAGGACAGAGCACACACACATTCACACACATTCAGTCAGGCGCTTTTGGCCTTGGCGCAGTGTATAGGCGGCCAACTTATAAAGCAGTCTACATGCAGTGTAAGCCTGTAAGAGCGTAATGGTTTAAATAGAGACAGGAAGAGAGACAGGGATTATAATAGCCAATATAGGCCTATTATACTTTATCCCTTTGCTCTTACTCATAATGGTGTTTCTGTAGCACCGCTCAGGGCTGCAGCTGAGGAGTCTGGAGCCCTTTTAAACCTCCTGATCGTATCTTTGCTCATGCAACTTGCCACACTATAGCTGAGGAATATTAGGTCAAACTTTGCCCTCCAGACTTTCTCTGTGTCCTAACCCTCGTCCTCTCCTTCCCCTATGTCTTCCTGCAGGTTTTGGATAGGATAGGAATGTGGGAAGATGTTATTTTGTTTCTAAACCTCACAGTTCAGGACTTAAAGCATGAAATGAAATAAATTTGACATTAATTCTTACTTGGGGGCTCCATCACCTTTCTGATAAATTCATTAATCAGTACATTAAAGGTTCTGTATACCCCATTCAGAGAATTACTATAACAGCAAGCATCTATGGGCTGTGTAAAGATATAGTGGAGTAACGGCATCCTGAGCTGAGAATGAAGTCATGCTCCCTCTGTGTGTAATCTGAGCATCTCTGTTTCTTGTTGTAGTAGACTGAGGGTGCCCAAACGTCTTCCCTTGGAGGGCCAAAACTGAAACTTAACAGTGGGCCATGAGCCAAAACCAAACACCTACTGTATAGTCAAGATGCAAAATGGTACTGGGATCCCATTTCCCTTAATTAAAATGCCTTTTGTCCATGTGTCACTGTCTGTGCCTCTCCATAATTTTCCTAACTGACTCATGCAAAACTGACTTCCTGTGCAAAGTGTCACCCTGTGTCGCTGGCTTTGCTAGGTTCTAAAAAATAATTAATAATGAGGGAAATTACATATTTAAAGTAGCGTTTACTTCACAAGAATTAAGACAGCATGAACAGCGATCCCAACGGGTCCAGCCGCAGGGTCCAGATTTCTCCTTCGTCATTATTTTTAACGTCCACACAGTTTAATACAGTCAGTGTCATACTTATGTTCAGCCATGTCCCAAGCTAGTTTGCTGTCTCTGTCAAGTAGCTGTCCATTAGTCACTCATTATACGGCAGGAAAAGGGACATAAGAATAAAAGCTCTGTGTCAGAAAGTAATTTCACTTCAAAATGAAGTGTTTTTTAAAAACTTGACACTTGCGGTACATTCAGAATGGACCTGGGAACCACTGATTTGTATTATTATTCTTTTATTACATTTTTAGAAAATTGCAAGAAAGATATGATGGGCCAAAGCGCACCTTTTGGTGGTTTTGGCTAGTCTAGCTGCTTACTCTCTGTGAGTTCTGTCAGCACTGTTACCATGTTTTTTAGCACTGTTAGCATTGATAGCACCATTAACTGCTAGCCGTTGGCTCAGTCAGCTCCATATTGAGAACCATGTGGAGACAATGCCAGCTTAGACACAAAATACCAGTGATTTCTTTTTAAACACATTGTACAAGAAAAGACTTGGAACTATGTAGGACTGAATTGTCGAGTTAGACTGTTTTATTTCTATATCCAGGATTTTTTGGGCGGGGCTAAAAGCCTGCTCCACGATGCAATGAAGCAACCCTTAGCATAATGCCCAACCCTACCCTACACCATATAAGAACTAGAGCCATCAAGTTTTGCTGTTGTTTGAAATAACTGATAAAAATTACCTTTCTGCTGGAGACTGAGAAGATCTAGGTTGATTTTCGGGCAGGTCATTGTCCTCTGACTCTGACTATGATTCTGGCTCTGGTGGCTCAAACATGTATGGCTGCACCAGTCCAATAAAGCTGATAGACGGAGCATCCATTGTGGTACTGCAATTAAAACAGACTGCAGTTTCCCAGGAGTGGGCGTGGCTTCATTACACTCAGCGGTCACACCCCCAGTGTCTCAGAGCAGAGAATACTGTCTATTTTTTCATGACTTTGAAACATAGTTTTATACACTCGGCGACTTTTTTAATCACTCAATTTGGCTGATTGCGTTTGACAAACACATTGCACATGTTCATTTTTGCTTTACTCAGACTCAAAGGTAAAAAGGTGAAGCCATTAAACCCATTGTCATTTATGATTCATGATCCAACCGTCTGTGGTTGCTTTTACCTCTTAAAACTCCTTGTTTCATAAATGGCATGCCACTCAGTATTTTACTTAAGATGACTTAACTCGCTCCTAAACATAAAGGAGTAACTACATTATTTGTAGAAGTGGGTCAGTGGGCCTCATTGTTCGCAGCCCTGATCTATGGAGACATGAGACTGGACCTCATGATTCATTTACATCATTTCCTCTTAAACAAGTCAAAACAAGGTAAAGCTAACTGTTTAAAATGCACCGCCATGAAGTGGACGGAGACAGTTCTCTGATAAAGAGAGACCTCTGGCCTCAGGATCATCTGTAAATGTAAAAACTGTAGTGAAGTAACTTTGTACCGTGTGTGTGTGTGTGTGTGTGTGTGTGTGTGTGTGTGTGTGTGTGTGTGTGCGTGTAGCAGGATGTTGACCTGCTCAGGACGGACTAATGCACTCAAGTTAGATCATATATTTGTGGCTGTACCCGTCTCTGTCTCTGCTAATCTCTGCGTCTCTATCTCTCTCTGCTGAGTTATGGTTTCTTTAGAAAACATTAGCATTCCTCTGCAAAGAGGTTCAAGCCCAGCAATGTGTGTCAAGGGGTCAGTCAGTGTACACACACACACACACACACACACACACACACACACACACACACACCCCTCATCCTCATTCCCAGGCTGATAACCTGTGTGTGCATGTATGTTTGTGCGCAAGTGCAAGGTTTGGACTGAGTGTGTGTGTGTGTGTGTGTGTGTCTCCAGGCCCCCGATAAGGAAGATAATGATCCATCACGATAATGGAGCTTTAATGGCTGCAGTAAAAATCATCTTCAACAAACCCTCGCTCTGTCTTACACACACAACACACACCACACACACACACACACCCGTCTTATCCCTTCCCTCTACCTATATCTCTGCTTCCCACAATCCTCTCTGTCATTCTCAAAATCAGAACTTGAGCTTGCACAACTTTAGCGTCACACACACCTGTCATTTCAAACACCCAAACCACTGTATCACACACTCACTAACCTACAACAATGCATCTCCTAAACATACACACATACTTTGACATAAACACTAACAGTCAAACACACACACTCTTACAGAAGTCATGAATCTGGCAACACTGCCTCTCTGCCCACTTGGATAATTTCGCCTACATTTCTCCGTGACCACACACACTGTGATTACATGAGACATGATCCATGGGAGCCACAACATCCAAACTTATACCTCATAACTGGAAACTGTATCATGCAACATTGTTTAGATTTAATTTCTTCAGGCCATAAATGAGCCATGGAGTGACTGTAGCAAGAGAGGAAGTTTATTGCTTAGCAGCGTGGGGACGGAGGATTATATTATGATTACTTTCTGTGGAAACCTGGGTCTTATTTTTCTAGTTTTGGCTATCACACATATCAGCCATGAGAACATTTTTCCCACCTGCTTAATTGTGGTGATTTAAGGATGTGGCGACTCTGTTAGACACAGATTTGCAATAAAAACCATTGGAGCAAGAAGTCAGCCAGCTTTTCAACATGTTCTCAGTTTAAAACCACATTATCTACTAAAAAATACAAAATATAAAAAACTTTTAGGAGTTTTTTATGAAACTGCTTCATGGTCCAGACACTTACTGCACTGTGTGTGTACACACATGCAGAGTGAAGGTATACGTTTAAATTTCACTGTCAAACAAACAGTTCAAGTCAGTGGTTCTCAGCCTGGGGGGGTCAGGATCTCTCTGCTTGATTGCAAGAAAAATATTTAAGCAGTTGTTGTATTACATATATTTCTGTTTACATTTTTTTGACTTCTCTAATCTTTGCCTTTTGTGAAACAGTGTTTTGCTTTTTCAAGATGTGAAAGTGATTCAAATGAAGTCGTATTTCTTTCACAGGAAAATGTATCTATAGCCCTGTTTTTACGGGACTAGTTTTACCTGGGGACCTCTGGTGATTTCTAATAGAGATGTACCGATACCATTTTTTCCTTCCTGATACCAATTCTCATCCCTGAACCTTAGGTATCTGCCGATACCGAGTACTGATCCAATACCAGCGGGTTAAATAAAAATGGATGGGATATGAATTGTTGTATGTCTCAACTCCTATGTAAAATGTTAAGAAATGAATACATAATAGTAGAATGAATGCCATAAACCTTTTTTATTATTATTATCCAGTGTTGACACAGATCAAGACACAGGTTAAAGTGCAGCCACACAATTTGGTAAAAAGACATTTTAAAGGCTACAGTAGAACGCTTTTGAAACTCTGCTCCGTTTCCGTTTTGTTTGCCTGTATCATGCGTATGTGTAATGACGTGAGGCATTACAGGGTATCGGATTGGTCACAGGCTGTACTCGCTGATACCCAATACTGCATTTTAGGCAGTATCGGAGGCATTTCTGATACTGGTATTGGTATTGGTACAACTCTAATTTCTAATAAATGCTTAGCTCATCTGTGATCTTAACACCGTGCGAAACTGCCATGTCCGGAATTTGTCATGTAAAAATTCCACCACAAATGACCTAAATTTGGTGAAATGTGCCAAACACAGAGGTCGTGTTATAATATTAATCCCATGTGAATCAGCATCTCTGTGATTTGGGATCGTATTCAGGCTTTCTGTTTTCTCTATGCCTCGTTTCTGCCTCTTTCCCGGTCGAAAAATACTACGTTGGCAATTCTTAATGAAAGTTTTGACAGCATTTTGGGTGCAGGAAGCTAATAGCAACACAGCATGGAGACCTGTTCACAGAATACCCAGGCTCAAATCAGTCAGAAGAGCGAAATCTCAAAAGATCCTGAGAAGGATGACATGTGACAATTTGTGGCGGAATCAGCTCTGTTTGTTTAACCCACATTTAACGCGATAAAAGGAGGTTAACACTGTGCATCACTGCTAGTAGTGCTGTGTAGTCTCTCTGTGTTGTGTGGAGTGGAGTTACAAATGACTGTGTGCATCATATCTGGGGGATAATGTCAGTTACTTTAGTAAAATACAGCCTTTACTTATCCTGTGCAAATACACTGGGAGGTTAAATCCCATAAGGTTCCCAGGTTATACGAGTCCAGTGCCAGTAGGGCTAGATAGAGCTCAAACCTTGTGGACATATTCAATCTCTTAATATTCCACCCCCATTTTGTAGCAGAAACGCCTAAAATGGCATACCCAAATTAAAATGACTGTAGCTTCTGAACCACTCTGACTACATGCATGCATGAGGTCTTGCCAGAAAGAAAACTCTCTGAAGTTTCTTGTGACAGTGTCAGAAACACTCTAGGTGACACAGAGACAGAATAAATAAGTAAGAGAGAGACAGTTTGCTGAAATCAGTAAAAGAAAAATTGAAAATTTTGCCTAAAATAAAGTAAAAAATGTTTTTCAGGATGAATAACTGTCTGTGGCTTCATTTGAGCAGGTACACACGCTGTGGGGCTGTAGGCACACTATCAATGAACATTTGGTTCAAATTTTTTGAAGATTGCTCAAAGTATGACCATTCTACAGTGTTTTTTCCATGCAAAGATCCAGGCGGAGCTCCAAATGACAAGTCGGTCACTCGGCTTCAAAACAGTACTATCAGTGATCAAACAACACTCAGCCAGCTTCACACATCGTACCTTATTGAAACCAGGTGTGATTATGATAGCTGATGTTATTTAGGACAGAAACACCATAAAATATCACCAAATAAAGCCATATGAAACATGAAAGCTGTGATTCCACTTTCTAGACGGTATATCACACAAGACAACATTGGAAGACAAGCATATAAAGTCATTATAAAGCACTTAAACACATTAGATCATCTCATTGTCTGTCTGTGGTTTAAAACTTATCAGTCACTTTGTTGAGTTGAGGATACCGATAGCGCTCAGGATGAAGGACTTCTTAAATACATTTCATCGTCAGAGGGACTCTATAGTGCCTCCCAGAGCTCCAGAGCTTGAACTAGCTGAAGAGAGGATGGGAGCCATTTGCCAAGATACTCCTCGCTTTCTTCCTCGTCCTTTCTGTAAAAAGTTGGGTCAAGGGCTTTTGTGGCTTGCCAACTGTTTTACTTGCCATCGTCATAGTCCTAGAAAGTTTATTCTTGGATGTACAGTTAAGATGCCCGTACCAAACAGGAAGGTGAAATGTTAAAACACTCTCAACCATACTTTGGTACACTAATAGTTAAAGTCACTGTAAGCATCTCTTGAAAACATACTCAGTATCTCCAGAGAAGCTCACACTGGAGTCCAGAACCGTACAAAGATATTTAAAATGTTCCACAGTTTAAACACGTTAACCATCGAGTGAAACTGCCCATGTCTTCAGATCTTGTTTTTTGCAAAAAATCAATTGTTTAGTTTTGACCACATTAATGGCCTTGGTGTGAGCCAGGTAGGCAGCTTCACCTGATGGGTCTGTTTGCTGTAAAAGACAAACTAAGGCTATGTCATCAGCATAAAAGCCAATATCCCTTTCTGATTCCCTTGTTAAAACTGTTCTGATCACCAACTTTATTCTGTGAGAATAATGCAGGTAGTGCTGTAACTACTGTGACAGTATCTCTCATAGCTTGTATCTTCATTCTATATGATCCTGGTAGTATTAGCGCTGTGTCTGACCCATTTAATCTTGATTTTTAAACGCCTTTTTCAAGTGTCTCTCTGCGGTGTAGGTCAAGGCTGAGTGAGTCAGAGAGCAGAAGACAGCAGACACATACTAAACCTTTTATCTCCTCTCAATCGTCTTAAGGCCTTATCTTTACTGCCGTGTTTTTCTGGGGGATTGTAACTAAAATGCAGAGTCATTAAGTTGAATTACCTGCAAACACATAAAGTGACATGTGGGAAATATGCCCACATATGTCTATGCTTCACAAAAAATGATGATATTGGCCAGAGGATGTTTGGGCATTGTGGATAGGGACAATAAAATATTGCAAACACACCTACACACTTGCTCAGGGAAGGGCGGAGTGGTGCATACCTTCATACTCTCCTGACTCATTCTCTCCATTTTTCTTTCTTTTCCATTAATTTTCTTGTCTTCCTCCTCATCTCAACTATCTCCTCAATCTTCTAAATTTCTCCATCAGTCCTTCTGTCTCTCAAAAGTAGTATTTGGAAATACTTCCCAGCTCTCATTGCAGTGTGCATACTGTGTATGACTGTTTACCAGGTTTCAAGTCAGTGTACATTAAAGGTGGAGACTGTGATTCTCAACCAGTACATGTCTGTCAGATATATTGTCCTCAGGGTCAGTGAACTGTCTCTCTGTATGAGATGGAAAACATGTTGGTGTTAATACACAGCCCAGCTCTGTAAAGGGTACAGAAACAAAGTGGCTCGGACTGAGCTTCATAACACTGTTGTAGCCTTAGCAACATTCGTGCCAGCAGGGAGTCACTACGGTCCAGGATTAGACTCCCGGCGCTAGGGTTTGCTTTGTCTGATTTCCAGTTGCTACAGCGGCTTACTGAAGGCTAACTGACAGATCTGACTGAAGGCTAACTGACAGTCCTTGTCTCTCCTCCACCGCCACAACTAGAAACTAATTTTATGGGAAACACTGAAATAACGTCAGATGTAGTACTTTGCAAGATCTCTCAAAAAAACCCTCACATTGTCTCCACGGAATTACACATATTCGCTCGTGTAACGTTACTTATCGAGGCATACTGACCCTCGGGCAGCAGATGCTGTGTATTCCTCCATATCTTCTTCTGATTAGAGGGTTTGTCCAACTGTTTGTTGCCATGACAATGCTGGTCCACGAGATTAGGGGGCAGAGCTCCTGAAGACTCACCTGTGTTTGTTTTAGTTTTGAGTTATATTATCAAGAGTCTTTCTCATGAATCATAGACTCCACATTTAAGTCACACAGATCTGAAAACAGTACAGACTGAAAGGAGAATTCCAAACAATAGGAAAGGCAGTTTTATTTATAAAGCAGTTAGGTTCAACGTACTGTTCAGGAAAGTTAGTTGAACAACAGAATTTGAAGTTAAAACAATAACACTTAAATGAAATACAGTAGTAAAAAAAAAAAACAGTACATACAATGTCGATGTACCATACCATAATATGTTCATATATATTATAAATATTCAATAAGTAAAGTTGTTTTATTGCATGAAAAATAAGTATGTTTTACATATTATTGTGTATATGTTGATTACTTTCTGTTGCACTATAAGCTACACTGCAGTACTAAATTCACACAGCTTTATTGACATAATCATACGGTGGTGCAGAGATTAGCATTGTAGCCTCACTGCAAGTGTTTCCATGTTCTCTCCGTGTCAGCATGGGTTTTCTCTGGGTACTCCAGCTTCCAGCTCCAGTGACTCTAAATTGTCCGTAGGTGTGAATGTGAGTGTGAATGGTTGTCTGTCTCTATGTGTCAGCCCTGTGATAGTCTGGTGACCTGTCCAGGGTGTACCCTGCCTCTCACCCAATGTCAGCTGGGATCGGCTCCAGCCCCCCATGAACCCCAACAGGATAAGCAGTTAAAGAAAATGAATGAATGAATATTGATAAATCATTGAATAAATATTGACATACATTAAAGGTATATCCCTCAGTTTTTCACTTCCATTAAGTGCATATTTTTAATGAGGCAGACTTTCAAAAGAATGATCAAAGTTGGGTTAGTAGATCCATGATGTCCTGACTTTTATTCCCCACAATGGGCCAAGCTCCAAAACACATCCTACATTCCCCCAAATGACTTGAAAACATCTTTCATTAGACCAGTGATATTCAGCTTGCTTTGCCCAGTGGCCACTTTTGCAAAATGGCAGGAGGCCAGGGGCCAGTTAACAAACAAACATCAATAAAATGTTGATTAAAATGAAAAAAAAGGCAAATCCAGTGGCAGCAGCCCCGCACAGGTCGGGTGTACATGGGTGTTTCTAGGATGTGAGGACATCTGGGACTTAGCCTGGACCTCTGTTGCTGTGATCCTCTGTTGGCACTTTTTTGTGTGTGAACAAGCTGCATTTTGATGCTTTTTTATGCACTCTGCCACCTTATTCACATTCAAAGTACAAAAAACATCCCAGTATGAACCACTCTATTTTCATTATAAATAAGAAAATGGTCAGCAGCCACACAGTTTTTTAACACAGGCTCTCTTTTACAAATGTGTAATCTTGAACCAGAAGTACTAAATCCAAACTGAAATTTCATACAAACATTACACACAGTGTTGCCAAAGCAAAGTGTGAAAACTGCTCTAAACTTTCTATATATTCACATCACTGCAAAAGAAACTGTTACAGTCTCCAAAAATAATGTAACAACATAATATATGGATAAGGGTCTACATTTATGTGTGATTTATTGGGCACATTTTCATTAATCATTAACAGTATTATTACTCACAGCAGTTTTACACATGAATAAAGCCTCTGTGATATAAAATGCCACTGAGATTTGCTGGCGAAGAGATGAGAGCGGAGGGAAGAGGTTAAGACTTAACGAGGAAATGTCTTGCCAATATCTGACCCAGGCCTCGCGCGCACACGCACACACACCAAACACACACCAATATAAATGTGGGCTTGTGTTACATGACTGTTTGAGCGGCGCTCTTATTGATACAGATGTATTGGTCATTAAGTCTGTTAGGTTTGACGTCTCAGCTCGGCTGCGGCCAAAGAAAATAACATCAGCGCTCTCTCACAGAAATGTTCCACTCTGTATGGGCAGAAAGAACTACATTGTGGTGTTTCCAGATTACAGTCTGATATGTGTATGTGTGTGTCTGCATGTGTGTGAGTGTCACCTTAAACATGCTTCATGATTATTCACGGGGCTGTGAGAAGAGTTTCGTCTCTTCACTAGAGTGAAAAGTATGTCCATCTTGCATCTCTTTATGTGAAAGGAAGAAAATAGCACAATGGAATATAAAAGAGTAGTTTTACATTTTAGAAAATATGCTTATTTGCTATCCTCTTAGATGACGTGGTAGATACCATACTCATATTTGTTAATTAAATATGAAGCTGCAGCCAGTTGTTGGCTAGCTGAGCTTAGCATAAAGACTGGAAACAATGAGCAACAGCTGGCCTGGTTCTGTCCAAAGGGAACAAAAGTTGCCTACCAGCACCTTGAAAGCTCACTAGATTACAGATATATCATGTTTGTTTAAACTGTACAAAAAGCCTACTGTAAAAACAGTTTTGTGTATAAGTTGAGCAATAGTCGGATACTTAACCCATTACATCGAAACTTGATGTTTTTATACTCCAGTTAAACAAACAAGATAAGACTTTTTAATTGATGAGCTTTAAAATGGCAGGTCGATTTGTTACCTTTGGACAGAGCTAGGCTAGCTGTTTCTCTGTCTGTCCAGTCTTTATGCTCAGCACCTGGCTTCAGCTACATACAAACCATGCAACATGAAAATGATGATGAACTTTTCCTTAAGAAGTCCATATTGTTGATGCGTGAGTTGCTGAGTGTTGGAGATATCGGCTGTAGACATGTCTGCCCTCTCTTGAATATACTTAAACTAGATGGCACTCTTGAGCTTGTGATGCTCAAAGCACCAAAAATATACATCTGAAAAACTCAGGTCATGTTTACATGAAAACGATCCACTGAAAACAGAATTGTTTCTCATTTTCGTTTTGAAAAAAGTTCCGCGTTTAGACGACAACGTTTTGATAACAATCGCCGTGCACACAGATCTGCAAAAATGACCAAAAACACTGCAGTATACATGCCAGGCCAGTAGCTGGCGAAGTGACGCTTACACTTCCTTCGACAGAGCGGCGATGTATAAACAAACAAAATGGCAACCGCACAAACATTTGTCTGGACAAATGACGAGGTGGAGTTGCTAGAGTAAATCTACACTATGATGGGGAAGTGTTGATAAAAAAGGGTGAGGAGTACAAGCAGAGCTCGGGAGTCCGCCATTGTTGTTGTGATGGTCGACTTTTTCACACATGCCTAGTGACTGGAACCTTAATGCGCGTGTGCGAAAAGTCTCAGTTTTCAGAGGACCTGCATATTGCAAGTTTACATGACAGCAGAGACGGTGCTGTTTCCAAAAAATTGCACTCTGGAACCCGTTTTCAAAACGCTGCATTTTCAGGCACCCAAAACACAGCTGTCATGTAAACGATCGGCCAAAACGCTACTAAAGTTTACCGTCATATAAACGGGACCTCAACAACGTCTCTTTCCAGAAATTATAACCCGGTTATTCAAGATAATCCACCTTGTTTTAAGCAGTTTTATGTAGGATCTACTTTCTTTCTACCAAATTGCACCCACCAACTGTATCACAGCGCAGAAGGAAGTGTGCATCTACTGCTAGCTCACCTAGCACCACTGAGCTAGCTAACGTTACACCTCAGCTGAGGAAGACACCATTAATGTTTATATCTTATGCTGTCATGAGCACAAGCCTCTCGTCCATGAGTAGATGCACACTTCCTTCTGCACAGTGATACAGTTGGCAGGTGTAGTTTGGTAGGAAGAAACTGTTCACAATCTATCTGTTGATTATTTTGAGTAACCGGGTCATGATTGCTAGAAAGAGACATTGCTGTTGAGTTTTTCAAATGTATTTTTTGGTACTTTGAGCACCACAAGCTGAGTGACATCTAGTTCCATTATATTGGAGAGAAGGCAGACATCTCTACAGCCGATATCTCCAACACTCTGCAACTCACACTAAAACAATCTAGACTGATTAACAGCACTACAGGTAAGAGGAAATATATGTATTTTTGATTTCTGAGTGAACTGTCCCTTTAAATTCCATGTTACTGTGTTGGCTGTATCACAAGATGTAGGTTTACAAAACGTTTAAAATCTGTCTTCTCTTCCTCTCTGTGTCTTTCTTTCTCAGTTGGAGGCGGAGTTAGCGCTGTGTGAGAGGGAGGGGGCGGAGCTCCAGGAGTACGCCAATCAGGTCCTGCAGCAGATCGCCGACCGATGCCCCGACATTTTGGAACAAGTGGTCAACGCTCTGGAGGACAGCTGCTGACACACGAGTGCACACACACACTGACAGAAACATAACGAAGCATACAGTCATTAGTTTGCACGCAAAGTCAGAAAGCACGCCAACACACACGGGAGCATCGGAGGTCTCCAGCAAGCCCCCATAACCTTCTGATACACGAGTAAAATCACAGGATGAAGACTTTCTCTGCCACTCTCGTTCATACTGAAACATATTCTTCCGCCATGTCTTTAGTCGCTATCATTTCAAACTAACGGTGCCATCTGAGGGAAATATTCTTCATCTTTCAAAGTGCTTTGTTGGCATGTTAATTGGAAGTAGTTGATGTTTTTGAGATGTATTTTCCTAACTGCTCGGAAACAGAAGGAGCCGTCACTGCACTCGCCATCTGTGACACTTCACAGCGGCCACCTTGTGTCCTCGCAGGCAATCAGCAGACTTGTAATCGTGACTTGCTGTATTTTACCAAGGGATGGAAATTATTTTCAAACTGTCTGAACAGGGTGAAAGTGAGAGGAGCTTGCCAGGTTTGTTTCTGATGCCAGACTTACACGCTGTTACCACATTGTTATTTGATTGGTTCAGATACAAAAGTGTGTTTATTTCAGCTGCCTTTGATTCTTTACATCATTTGCTGCTATCTTTTTAACTTTTTTCTCCTTTTTTTTTTTTTTCTGATGAAACGTCCCAACTTGAAGTTTGTTTCAGCAGTCGTCTCTGGACAGTTGTGTATGTTGTAAAGAGAGAACATTAGCTAACAGACACGCAGCTTTCGTCAGGGGAACACGACACTTTCATCTATTTTCTTTTTTCCCCTCATTACTGATGAAAGGCACAATAAATCTCGCAATACTCCCTTTATTAAAACACACCAGTGTAGATGTTCTGTGTTTCTTTTGAACCTAACATGTTCAGTTATGGCGTCCATGCTGACATTAGGTTGTGTTCAGACAATCCCCTTTCTTACCATTTTGTGACAATCCCTTTAGAGTTAACGTGGAGGAACCTGAACCCTTACTGAGACACCTTTTTTTCCTGGGGGAGGTAGGGAATATAAAATGATTGCTATATATTTTTTTGCTTTTGGTAATATATATATAAAACACTAATCTTGTTTAATTGAAAATATTGTCATGTATTGGTTGGTATGTTACATAATGTGTCAAACCTTTTTTTTTTTGTGATTTGCAAGTAACCACAGATTTGTTCCGTACGCAGGAGACTGTTAGCGGGAACGTGTATTGCACCTACACGAGGCTCTGTGTCCACCGGGGGAACGTTTTCTCAGAATTCTTGTTCTTGTTGTTTACAGTGGAAATGACACTCTGATGCATGTTCCCCACAGCGCTGACAGCCTTAGCATGATTTCAACACTAACAGCACCGAGCACCAGAGGGTTGAATTGTTTCAATCAAAAGCTCCACTAACAGGTTTTTTAAAAACTCTTACACTGCGGTGAGTGCTGCAGCCATGACTGGCCACATGCAGCTGTCCAGCGCTGCTCCCTGAAATGAAAATACCTGGTGGAGACAAAGCCTAAAGATGGGGGTTTACTCTGCACGCTCAGATCTGATTTTACACCTTCAAAAGGCACCTTTGATGTGTATTAAAAAAAAACCCGCACAGGTGTAAATGAGTTTCATTCCAAAATATTTCACGTCTGTTTAATGAGGAGAAATAGAAGCAGTTTGAATTTACTAAATGCTCCAATGAACACCAAGAGGCTCTTATTTTGGAATGAAGCTCCATCAGATCTGAGCTTGTGGTGTAAATCCAATATTTTGTTGTCTGTTTTATACTGATTATGTTGTGGAACGGCGATGACTGGGAGTCACTGTGACTTGGATTGAAAATCAGAATGAGAGAATGGAATAAAATATTGATTTATCTTTATTTTATTGTGAAAGGACTCCGTCTGTCATTTCATCTTTCTCGGTAAACTGTGTTACAGATGAGAGCTGAGCAGGGCTGCCCCTGACCAAATTGGGGCCCTAAGCGAAATTTTATTTGGAGGCCCCCATCCCAAATGTATCATAGATAACCTTTATTGGCAATAACAAATGAATTGTAGATACAGTAGTTTGGCTTTATGAGTCAAATAAAATAAAAAGTTCAACCTGAAATAAATAAATAAACATTAAAAAAAAACTTCAAACTGAAATAAATAAATAAACAAATCTGAGTCACAAATAGCCATCAATTACTCACCAAAAGAAAGTAACTTCCACCACCTCAATCCCCCACCCTTGATTAAACACTGAAAATAAAATAAAAGAGGGAGACAGTTTTTTCTATTTTCATCTTATTTAGCTATATTTCTCCCTCTCCCCTCTCTGGGAGCGTCCGACCTCCCGCCCCGCACATACACCCGAGGCTCGGGTCTCTTGGACGACATGTCAACAACTCTTCACCTGCTGCAGCTCTGCAAGTGCCTGCCGGCGCACACCTCTGATTGTTCAGATGTTGAGTGCTGTCAATCATTGCAGCGACGCATGGGCGGTCAGGTCTGATTCTACACGCGCCTCACGATAGCGCATGTGCGCATCCATTGCGCATATGCGCAAATGCGTCCCCTCGCGCAAAGTGTGGCCCCCTGGAAGATGAGGCCCTACACACAGCGCGTTCTGCGTTTAGGGAGGGGCGGCCCTGGAGCTGAGGCTTTTTGACTTGGGACAGTTCACCCCCAAATTAAAAATCCATATATTTCCTCTTACTTGTAGTGCTGTTACCAATCTCAATGGCACTCAGCTTGTGGTGCTCAAAGCAGCAAAAAAATACAACTGAAAAACTCAACAGCAATGTCTCTTTCCAGAAATCACGACCCAGTTAACTAAGATAATGCACAGACTTGTTGTGAGCAGTTTCATGGAGCAACTGTTTTTTCTCTGCCAAACGACACCCACCAACTGTATCACCACACAGAAGGAAGCGTGTATCTACACCCAGCACCACCCACCACCCAGCTGTCTAATGTTACAGCTCAGCTGAGGAGGACGTCAGAAATGTTTATATCTCGCACTGTCAAAAGCATGAGCCTCTCATCCGTGAGTAGATGCACGTTTCCTTCTGCCCAGTGATTTGGTTGGCGGATAAATAGTTCCTACATGAAGCTGCTCACAGCAAGTTCTGTGGATTATCTTGAGTAACCAGGTCATGATTTCTGGAAAGAGACATTGCTGTTGAGTTTTTCAAATGTATTTTTTGCCACTTTGAGCACCACAAGCCGAGTGCCATCTATCCTGAACAAAAATATAAATAGTTCTGCTTTTCTCCCCCATTTTTCACAGGTTTAAGTTAAAGATTCAAGACGTTTCTCCCAAACTTTGGTTGCAAATTTGTTAAAATCCATCTTAGTGAGCACTTCTCCTTGTCCAAGATAATCCCTCCACCCGACAGGTGTGGCAAATCAGGATGCTGATTGAAAAGCATCGTTACTACACAGGTGTGCCTTGGAATGTTCAACCATCCTCACAACCAAAGACCACGTGTAACCACACAAGCTCCGGACCTCCACATCCAGCTACTTCACCTGCAAGATTGTGTAAGACCCGCCACCTGTACACCTGATGCGACACTTAGTTTGCACAACTGAAGAATATCTGCACAAACTATCAGAAACTGTCGAATATTTATCTGTATGCTCATTGTCTTCATCAGGGTATTGACACGACAGCAGTTTGTCATCGTAACCTGGGAGGCTGGTTGGATGTACCGCCAAGTTCACAGAAACGACACAGGAGATGTCTTATGGTAGTGAAATGAACATTCAGTTCACAGGCAACAGCTCTTGTGGGCCAATGACACGCTCCCTCAAAATTTGTGACGTCTGTGTCATTGTGTTGTGTGATCAAACTGCACATTTTAGAGCGGCCTTTTACTATGACATCCCAAGCTACACCTGTGTAGTAACGATGCTGTTCAATCAGCAGCTTGATTTGCTACACCTGTCAAGTGAATGGATTGGCTTGGAAAAGAAGAGACGCTCACTAACATGGATTTTAATGAATTTGTGAACAAAGTTTGAGAGCATTATTTCTGTTGAGCGCACGGAAAAGGTCTTAGGTCTGTCACTTAAACCTGAGTTGAAAAATATGAACTAAACAGCAGTGTTGCATTTCATTTTTGATTGGTGTAGTTCTGTTATGTTCAAGAAAAGAAAAGACAGATATCTTTACGGCAGATATCTCCAACACTCTGCAACTCACAGCAAAACAGTCAAGACTGACAAATAGCGAAAAACATGTATTTTTGATTTGAGGGTAAACTGTACCTTTAAAATGGATCTGCAAAGAAAAAAAGTTTGAGGAAAGCCATAAAAAGATTTTCGAAAAGTTTAATCATCTAGTCACCTCTGATTAATCCTCACTCACAAACACCTTCACACAGCTGTGACTGTTAGATATGTGAGAGACTGATCTGTTTCTTTGTCTTTTTTTTAGATTAATTGAGAACAAATGATAAAGACAGAGACAGGAACATCTTTCCTCTCATTTCAGTTCTACTTTTCCTGACCTCTCCTTTCCTTTTGACTCCCCCCTTCTCTTTATCTCCCTCTCTATACTGGGCTTCTTATCTTGTCACCAGTGGTTTATTTTTCTATCCGCCCACAATAACGACATTATTCCATAGGCCAGGCCTCATCCTGTTCCTCTTCTTTACATACACACACAGTCCTGCCACACCATTACTACTGTCTTTAATGTCCAACAACTCTTCTAAAAATGTGTTTTAGCTTGGACTCAAATTAATATTGTGGAGAGTTTTAACCTCCTGAGACCCGGACTTTTGTTAAGTTTGCATTTTTAATTTCTCCTAGTTATTTGAGATCAGTAGGACCTGATAAGTATAAAAACTTAAATATTGTCAATGATAATGATGTCCCAATATCCTCAAATGAGACAATGGTAAAGTCCCAGTGTCCTCAAACCAGATGTTAATGAAGTCCCAGTGTCCTCCAACAAGACGATGATGAAGTCCCAATGTCTTCAAGTACTTCCTAATTAACAGCGTATTACTGTTGCTAAAATTGGTCAAATTTGTTGCCATATCAAACTATAAACATTATTAATCATAAATAAACAAGTTCCAACCATACATTGTGATCAGGTTTTGGACCTTATCCACTTTTGTGTCGGGATCGGCTGCAGACTGACTTGGCAGAATGGCTGCCATCTTGTTTTTACATGGATAAGCGTATCGGGCAAATGATCCTTCCACCTGTTGACTGGCTTTTACTTCTCCAGATAATCAAGTTTGATCATCTTCACAGTGCGAAGCCAGGGCCACTAGATGGGTCAAAAAGTGTCCACAAATGAGGACGACAGATCTGAGTTAAGCAGAATGAAGAATAAGGTCAAGTAAAGCCAACATGTGATGTCCTCACATGAGGAAACAGGGTCTCAGGAGGTTAAACTCGACTTTGCTCAGTGACTTTGAAACTTTTGGTGCTAAATATGCTCTAATGAAGACGAGGAAAGACTTTAGGATAAAAAAAAGGCGGAGTTTGTGCATGTCTGTGTTATGAGGGTGAATGTAGCTGACGCAGGAAAGTGTCTGCAGAAAGTTCCTGACACACACACTTCCTTAATGTGTGCATCTTGCATATGGCAGCAGCTCAGTGTAATGCGTTCAACCAGCTAGAAAATCTGCTTCAACAGACCTACCCAGCTGGACTGACCTTGAACCTCGACCTCGACCCGACCTCTGACTCAAAGAATTCCCAAGCAGAGTGAAAACATCATCAGGCTATTAGGGGTCGCTCTGTTTCTCACACAATAAAACACATGAGAGGCAGCTCACTGACAGTCTGTAAATGTAACATATGTGCCGGTGTTTACCTTCACATATGGCAACGCTTTGCTCAGCGCGTCGGTATATACCTGGAAGGATCCCGTTCTGCTTTCTCCATCTACTGTCCTAATAAAAGCCAGTGGAGGGAGACAGAAGGGACGGACGGAGCGCGAAAGAGGAGGAGGAAGAGATACGCTTGTATGACTGCCTGATTTATGTGATGCAGAAAGAGAAGGAGAGGGAGGGAGAGATAGATAGGAAAGAGTGGAGACACAACCCACTGAGCGCCAGACATCATTTTATTTTCTTGTCTCTGCTGTAACTCTTAGAGCTTAGAGTGTCTTTCAGCACAAGAACTGTGCATACTACTGCAAGTCTAAACACCAAAGATATGTTTTAAAGGAGGACGTGTGTAATATATTTTCATAAAACAAAGTCTAAGATGTAGACGAAGGCCTAGTCCAAACCTACATGGCCATTTTAAAAGACATAGCTTTGTCTTTGTGTGTTGGCCTTTGGTTTAGCTTACTGAAAATCAAGCCTTTGTTTGTCCATTGTTCAGTTGAAAGATCGAAAGAAGCATTTTTTTACTGGTGGCATTCAGTTAAAGAATAAAGAAGGACATGGTAGGACATATTACACTTGGCTTTTTGATTGTTTGTATGTTTTTGTCTGTTTTGTACTGTAGCCTTTCAGTTGTCAGGATGGCCGAGTGGTCTAAGGCGCCAGACTCAAGGGTGGACTCCTTCCTGACTAAAAGGGACTTCTGGTCTCCAAATGGAGGCGTGGGTTCAAATCCCACTCCTGACACAGATTTTTCCACCAGTTTGGTGATACAGATGTCATTGCTGTTTTCATCCATCAATCAACTGATGAATCCATTTCAATCCAGCTATATATCAGGGAGGCAACCCAACTTGATTAGATTTCTTAACACATTGGAATTAATGCAGCTCCGAAATTTGATGCATTTTTTTTGTCAAATGTAGCCCGGCTAGCTCAGTCGGTAGAGCATGAGACTCTTAATCTCAGGGTCGTGGGTTCGAGCCCCACGTTGGGCGGTGAAACTTTGACTAAAAGTTCATCTGAACATGAAAGTGTTACTGTACAGACAAAGAGAAGTGTTCAGTTATAAAATCACTTTCAAGTGGTTGTCTTGGACATAAAACTGCAGTACCTTGGCCCCCGTGGCAAGTACTGTAGTACTTTGGATGTTGCTATAGGCTTTCCAAGTCTCCGATAGTCTGTAAACCTATAACGTCTGTTTACATGCTGTAGTTTCAGCTGAGAGAATTATTTCAAAGGCAACTCAGTTTTATACAATATATGTAGAAGGGGGTTCCTGCTCTGTCTTTCTTTCAGCAAAGGGGTTCTTTGCCTGAAAAACATTGAAGACCCCTGCCTCAAAACACATCATCAGACTGTCGAGATGAGAACTGGGCTGCCCTAGTCCCTAAATCAAACATATCTACAATTAATTCAGTGTCAGTTCAGCTGGATTTCTGTGTAATAACATGAGACTGCAGACTCAGATTGTGATCATTTCCTGTGATGTAGTTTGGATGTAGCTGAACTACTTTTGAAAATAGTTTTACTTTGACAAGCTTAAGATTGTTGAGAGCAGTTAAGATGAGGTTTAACCCCTTTTGTATCTAGCTTTTACATCTTTTATATGTATGAGCCAGATTTCCAAAGGTGCTTTTAAAGGAGCTCTTTGGGATCCTGGAGAAAGATAGTTGATTATTGAGACTCATTATCAGGTCGTCAAATACAGACGCATTGAGTTGGTAGTCAGACTGAACCACGAAACCCAGAGTGTCAGTATTTAACGACTTGGTAATGAGACTCAACGATCAACTATCTTTCTTCAGAGTCACATACAGCACCTTCAGGACATGGTAGGACATATTACTGTTGGTTTTTTGATTGTTTGTCTCTTTCTCTGTTTTCTTTTTTGAGATAGTCAGTTGTCAGGATGGCCGAGTGGTCGAAGGCGCCAGACTCAAGGTTGACTCCTTCCTGAGTGAAAGGGACTTCTGGTCTCCAAATGGAGGCGTGGGTTCAAATCCCACTACTGACATAGGTTTTCCCTGCAGGTTTCATTCCTTTAGTTTAGTGATACACATATCTCTTATTTTTTCTGTGTGAATATACACGAGGCCTATAAAATCATGAGTGTGTAGAAAACTGAAAAATGAATTGCACAATGACTTGTCTACTCAGATGAGCTGATTGTCAAGTAGCACACTGTGTCAGCAACAAAACAAACCCAACAATATTTTGGAAATCCAATATGGTGAGAGTTCTAAACACATCACAATGAATGCAACTCCGAAATTTGATGCATTTTTTTTATCAAAAGTAGCCCGGCTAGCTCAGTCGGTAGAGCATGAGACTCTTAATCTCAGGGTCGTGGGTTCGAGCCCCATGTTGGGCGATGAAGCTTTAACTAAAGTTAATCTGAACATGAAAGTATTACTTGACAGACAAAGAGTGTGTTTAGTTATAAAATCACTTTCAAGTATTTGTCTTCTACATAAAACTGCAGTATCTTTGCCCCCATGACAATGATTTGGATGTCACTCAAGATTTTCCAAGTCTCCTATAGTCTGTAGACCTGTTTACATGCTGTAGTTTCAGCTGAGAGTTTCAATTCAGAGAATTATCTCAAGGGCAACTCAGTTTTATACAATATATGTAGTAGGGGGTCCCTGCTCTGTCTTTCCTTCAGCAAAGGGGCCCTTGGCCTAGGTGAGAACTGGGCTGCCTTCGTCCCTGAATCAAACATACCTACAATTTACTCAGTGTCAGTTCAGTTGGACTTTCATGGAACAAAATGAGACTCCAGACTCAGATAGTCTCCAAGATTAACTCCTTCCTGAGTGAAAGGCGCTTCTGGTCTCCAAATGGAGGCGTGGGTTCAAATCCCACTCCTGACATAACTTTTATAGCAATTGTCATTCCTTTAGTTTATTGATACAGATTATCTCTCATTTTTCTGTGTGAAACCAGTTTTCCTTGAATGTGTACATGAAGCCTACAAAGTCATGGGAACATAGAAAACAGCTAAATTCTAAATAAGCTCCGAAATTTGATGCATTTTTTCTGTCAAATGTAGCCCGGCTAGCTCAGTCGGTAGAGCATGAGACTCTTAATCTCAGGGTCGTGGGTTCGAGCCCCACGTTGGGCGACGGAGTTTTAAACTGAGACGAAATCTGAGCATGAATGGGTTATAGTCAAGAGGAATGTTCAGCCATCTTATCACTGTCATATAGATGTGTTCAACATACAACTGCACCATCTTGGCCCCCCAAGTCTCCTATAGTCTGTAAACCTGTACGTTCTATTTACATGTAACTTGTAAGTCCAGACTGAATTATCTCAAGGGCAACTCAGTTTTAGACAATATTTATATCGGGGGTCCCTGCTCCATCTCTCTTTCAGCTAAGAGGTCCTTGGCCTGAAAAACGTTGAAGACCCCTGCCTCAAAACACACAAGCAAGTCCAGTTGCCTACGATATAGCACTTACAATATGAGACTGCAGACTCAGATTGTGATCATTTCCTGTGATGTAGTTTGGATGTAGCTGAACTACTTTTGAAAAAAGTTTTACTTTGGCAAGCTTAAGATTGTTAAGAATAGTTAAGATGAGGTTTAACTACTTTTATATCATTGATGAGCTTTTATATGAGATCAGTCTATCACAGAGACAGACACTTGATGTAGAGCCAGATTTCCAAAGGTGCTCTTTGTAACTCTGGAGAAGGATAGTTGATTATTGAGACTCATTATCAGGTCGTCAAATACAGACGCATTGGGTTGGTAGTCAGACTGAACCACGAAACCCAGAGTGTCAGTATTTAACGACTTGGTAATGAGACTCAACGATCAACTATCTTTCTTCAGAGTCACATACAGCACCTTCAGGACATGGTAGGACATATTACACTTGGCTTTCTGATTGTTTGTATGTTTTTGTCTGTTTTGTACTGTTGCCTTTCAGTTGTCAGGATGGCCGAGTGGTCTAAGGCGCCAGACTCAAGGTTGACTCCTTCCTGAGTAAAAGGGACTTCTGGTCTCCAAATGGAGGCGTGGGTTCAAATCCCACTCCTGACATAGGTTTTCCCTGCAGGTTTCATTCCTTTAGTTTAGTGATACAAATATCTCTCATTTTTTCTGTGTGAATATACACGAGGCCTATAAAATCATGAGTGTGTAGAAAACTGAAAAATGAACTGCACAACGACTTGTCTACTCAGACGAGCTGATTGTCAAGTAGCACACTGTGTCAGCAACAAAACAAACCCAACAATATTTTGGAAATCCAACATGGTGAGAGTTCTAAACACGTCACAATGAATGCAACTCCGAAATTTGATGCATTTTTTTATCAAAAGTAGCCCGGCTAGCTCAGTCGGTAGAGCATGAGACTCTTAATCTCAGGGTCGTGGGTTCGAGCCCCACGTTGGGCGATGGAGTTTTAATCTGAGACTTATCTGAGCATGAATGGGTTGTACATCTGAAGATCAGCCATCGTATCACTGTCATATGCATATGTTGGACATAAATCAGCAGTGTCTTGGTCCCTTAGATTTTCCAACTCCTATACTCTGTAAACCTGTAACCTCTGTTTACATGTAACTTGTAAGTCCAGACTGAATTCAGAGTTTCAGCTGAGAGTTTCAATTCAAAGAATCATCTCAAAGGCAACTGAGTTTTATACAATATATGTAGTAGGGGGTTCCTGCTCTGTCTTTCTTTCAGCAAAGGGGCCCTTTGCCTGAAAAACGTTGAAGACCCCTGCCTCAAAACACATCATCAGACTGCCGAGATGAGAACTGGGCTGCCCTAGTCCCTAAATCAAACATACCTACAATTTATTCAGTGTCAGTTCAGCTGGATTTCTGTGTAATAACATGAGACTGCAGACTCAGATTGTGATCATTTCCTGTGATGTAGTTTGGATGTAGCTGAACTACTTTTGAAAATAGTTTTACTTTGACGGGCTAAAGATTGTTGAGAGTAGTTAAGATTTAGTCTAACTCGGTGGGTCACAGTCCACAAATGAATTCTGAATCGACCCGAAGTGACTTGCTAACATGTCAAGTTTGTAAAAAAGCACACTTTATTTTTAAGTACAGTGAATTTCCGTTAATTATTATTAAGTACCACTTTCTACTATAGAGTGACTAACTGACAGCTACTTGACAGAGACGGCAAACTAGCTCAACGACGTGGCCAAACGCAAGTGTGACGCTGAATGTATTAAACTGTGTGGACCTCGAATTAACGACTAAGGAGACACCTGGACCCTGAGGCTGGACCAGTTGGGAACCACTGGTCTATCTACTTGTCATTTTGAAGCAGCTAGTCGTTTGCTAAACTACAGGTTTTGTGTGGTTTCACCATCACTGTGTAACTGTTGATTGGCCTGATGCAGCTAAAAGCCATTGTAGGTCACAGTTTGAGCCATTATAACACACACACACACACACACCTTTCTTTGCAGAGATGGAGCGTTGATAAGATCCTGCTGATACCGGTGATCCACAACACAAAAACCCAGATGTCCTTGAGATAACGTCTGAGCATGTGCGTGGTTAAAACTCTATCTACATACAGTCTCTCCATATATACTGTACATGCTGTATACTATATAGTGGAGGACTGAGACACATGAGAGACCAGGAGGAGAAATAAAACTTGAGTGACTGCAGAGGAAGTGGGGAGGGCCTGCGTTGGCTTTGGGTAGATGTGGTTTCAATCATCACACATCACATCACACATGACTGCAAAGAAAAAGAAGGAGAGGGTGACGGAGAGAAAGAGAAAACAGAGAGCGGAGGGAGGCAGAGCTGAGACCAAAACAAACAGCGGCCCAACTTGAAACACACACTCAGTCTATATTACATGTTCTCGAGCTTAATAATTAATGATTCCAGTTGTGGTCTGAAGGCACAAACTTGTTTTGGTTTTGCCATGTTTGCTTTTTGCCTCCATTATTTTCTCTAATAAACGGTTTGTAAAGTAAATGAATTGCGGGACTGTAGGTGGGATGAGTGGAGGGGAGAGGGAGGGAGGAGTGGATGGAGAGAACTGGCGAGATGGAAGGGACAGAAGGAGGCAGTGAGCAGTAGGAAAAACTTCAGAGAGGAAATAAAAACAATGTGAGAGGAGTGGAGCTCCTAAAATAAGCTGTTAGCCACCGACAGTCCAAACATCCACCAACACTGAGGACATTTTCCTTATCTTCTTTTCCCCCTCCGTCTGTGCATTCCTACCACTTTTATTGCTTTCAGAGGAAATTTCTCCCCCAGCTGCCGCGTCCCGGCGACTGATAGGGACGGAGAGATTCAGGTTCACGTCGAGTTAGAAGGGGCTTCACTGTGAGACGAAACCAAAGCTGGCAGAAAACTCAACAGGGCAGAGGCTCTTCAGAAAAGTCTAGACGGGCTTTATGCTCAGCTGTCAGGAGCAGGCTGCGACACCAGACTCAAGGGTTAAATCCTTCCCGAGCAAAGAGACTTCTGGCCTCTGAACAGAGGTGTTGGTTTGAATCCCACACCTGACAGAGATTTTACCTGCAGCTTCCAGCCCTGTTAATTGATAAAGACCTGAAACATTACATTAACATTGACATTAAAACAAGTCTACCTCGTGTTTGTAGTCTTTCAGAAGCAATACTGGTGTAGCCGCCAGAGTTAGAGACAATTCGGGCCGCATGTAAAAGAAAAATATTTGAGTTCAGAGTTTAAAATCAGACAATAAAACTTCTTACTGTAAACTCAGAACTTGTGGCTTCCCATGTGGCCCTAATCTTCCTCTGTCATTTTCATTCTGCTGCCACATGTGCAAAATGATTTTATGCATCAAAGGGAAATTCTTAACAATAGTTAATAAACATGAAAGTGAGAGACGGACACAACTCTGAGACAAAGTTCCAAAGGTGCTTTTAAAGGTGCTGGAGAAAGAGTCGATTGTTAAGACTCATTATCAGGTCGTCAAATACAGACGCATTGGGTTGGGAGTCAGACCGAACCGTCCAAACCAAAGTGTCAGTATTTAACGACTTGGTAATGAGATTCAATGATCAACTATCTTTCTTCAGAGTCACATACAGCACCTTCAGGACGTATTACTGCTGGCTTTTTGTTTGTTTGTCTGTTCGGTTTTGTAGCCCTTCAGTTGTCAGGATGGCCGAGTGGTCTAAGGCGCCAGACTCAAGGTTCAAGCCTTCCATAGCAAAGGGACTTCTGGTCTCCAAATGGAGGCGTGGGTTCAAATCCCACTCCTGACACAGACTTTACCTGCAGGCTTCATTGATTTAGTGTTGTGATACAGATATGTCTTATTTTGTTTCTGTGTAAAATCAAATTTTCTTTAGTATGTACATGAAGCCTCCAAAGAACACAGAAAACAGCAAAATGAACTGTACAACAACGACTGAGCTACTCAGGTGAACTGGCTGAGTAGCAGACTGTGACAGCAGCAAAACAAATTCCTCACAAACCCAACTGGGTGAAGGTTCTCAACTTGTAAAAATTAATACAGCTGCGAAATTTGCTGTATCGTCTATCCTCATGCTGCCTGGCTCACTCAGTCAGTAGAGCAAGAGACTCTTAATCTTTGGGTTGTGGGTTCAAGCCCCACATTGGGCAGTGGACTTTTAACTGAAACTTCATCTGAACATGGAAGTTAATCAGTGCAAAGAGAAATGTTCAGTCCGTAGAGCGTGAGTATCTTGGGGTCAGGGGTTCGAGACCCCTGTTGGCCAAAGGTGTTCTAGACACCTTATGAACATGTCTAGTTCACCTGTTACAGAGGACTTTCTAAAGAGATGCGTTCAGTCATCAGATCACTTTCCATGGATGTGTCGGACATATCACTGCAGTGTGTTGCTGCTCTGTAAGTGTTATGAGTGTATATTTTCCTCACTCTGTAACCCTTTAGCTTGTATTTACATGTAAACTGTAAAGTCTAGACTGAACTCAGAGTGGTCTGAGGTGTCAGACTCAGGGGTTGTCTCCTTGAGCAAACAAGGACTTCTGGTTTCCAAATGGGGGCGTGGCCTAATATTATAATTCACCAGCAGCTTTCTCCATAAACATATACAGACTGAGCAAACTCAGAAAAACACACAATGGAAAACAGGCTAAATAATGTAACCAAGCAGCACAGAGCGAGCTGCACAGGTGAACTGTGTTAAGCTGTTAATTAGCAGAAGGTGTGTGACTTGTGAGTGTACAGGCAACATGACGCAAGATTTTTACTCTGAGTGATTATATGTATAAGAAAATGTCACAAACAAACAACTATTAAATTCTATCCGCTCGCTCATTGTTGTCAACTCCGGATAAATTGTGGTACATTGTAACTGTCAGGATGGCCGAGCGGTCTAAGGCGCCAGACTCAAGGACAAACTCCTTCCTGAGTTGCAGGGACTTCTGGTCTCCGAATGGAGGCGTGGGTTCAAATCCCACTCCTGACAGACTTTTTACCGGCACCATTTCTCCGTGTTGCCGGGTCGGGACACACACATTTCCTCCCTTCTGTTCCAGAGTACAACAACTCAGTGTGTCTCCGCCGGTGGGCAGGCTGAGCAGCTCCACACCACAGCAGACACAGTTCACTTCTTTTGTCTCACTGCGCGCTCTGTCTCTGTCTCTAACTTCTCTCTCGTGTTTCTCGATGCGTAAAAACTTTGGAGAGCACCCTCCTCTCCTCCCTCCTCCTCCTCCTTTTTTCCCCTGCGTGCGTAATTAGTTGGAGAGCGTTTGGAAACTTGTGATGGCAGTGAAGAAATCTCACTTTATTCCTGACACCTGTTGCTGAGGACACCGCGCGCACAGCCGTACACAGCTGGGGAGCGCGTGCCACTCATTTCTGATTTCATTTCTGCATTTGTGCATGACAAGTCGGGACTTTTTTGGGTACTGACAGGTCCGCGGAATCGCCGGAGGCTGCGTTACGCTGCCATAAATCGACTTTTTGGGGACTCGGACAAGGACTTTGGCGCGGTGAAAGGAGCGACATTTAATGTGTCCAAAAAGTGACACTTGGAAGAGTTTGTGTCTGCAGCACAGTGTGAGCGCTCTGCAGCTGGCTGCTCTGGGATCTGCCTGAGAGGGTTTCAATAGAAACACCGACCTGTGTGTGGTTTCCCAGCCCGGGCACAGAGTCACACTTTTCGGACTTGAGCGCTCCGGATGGTGGGAGGAGAAAGTTTTCCTGGAGAGCTGAGCAACAACTGAATTCGCAGCAGAACAGGTAGGAACTGCATTTTCAAGTTTTCAAAGGGATACCACAAAATACACGAAGGGCATTGCAGCTTAAACACACACTCTGCACACACACTTTAGAGGATGTTTCAGAGGTCTGTGGTGGGAATTTCAGAGGTGTGATTTACCCTCTCACCAAGGATTTGTCTGGTACATTGATTCCAACCATAAGATAGTTTGTAGTTGCTGTTTTATGTCTGTAATAGTTTCTGGCTCCATCATCTTTGTCCTGACAGTTGAAAGAAGTTTTCAGGAGTAGTTGGATTTAAATAGATTTGAACTTGAACTGTGCCACTATTTTAAGTTACTTTGCGCGCTTTGAACAGGACACACACACACACACACACACACTCACACACACACATCTGAGGTCAATGTGAAAAAGTTGATTTTAAACTTGGTCCACTGGGCTGTGGACTCTGCTCCATTTGAACTTGTAGACGTTTTGTCCCACAATGTTTCCGTTGTCACAGTCTACTTAGAGAATGGGCTTATTTCATGACTCTGGCTCCCATATGACAGTGGTGAAGTGCAGTGTGTGTGTGTGTGTGTGTGTGTGTGTGTGATCTGCCAACCCCATCGGCCTAAATGAAGGCAGCCCTCTCGCTTTGCGGTGGAGACCAGGACTATTTTGGTCGAAATGTTGCACAAATGTTTCTCTCAGTCTAGAGAAGTGGCTCTGCCTGCCTGCCTGCCTGCCTGCCTGCATCAGAGCCAGAGGCTGAGCGGCATCTAACTGCACACTGACACCAGTCTGACTGTAACTGTGGGAGGACTGAGTTCACTTTGATTTTGACAGGTATTATAAACACAAGAAGGAGGATGTCCACAGAGTGTGTGAGACAGACTGGCATACAACAGGCAGAATGTGCTCTACGTGTGAGTTTACTGGCCTGTATGAGCAGAATATGTGGAGGCTTGTGAGTGTACCGTGTAGGTCAGAGGTCAGCTGTGAAATATGCCAAGAGATGTCCTGAGCTGAGCTTTGTGGCAGTAAACATTTGTACAAACATGAAAAGAAATAGAAGATGTGATCATTTAAAATCTGCAGAAACTCAACGTAAATGCTGTATTTTCATTTTTTTAATTGACAGGGTGTGTTTGAATGCTCTGTACATACTCCAATGAAAAACAATCCTGCACACTTATCACCTCTGCAATGATTTATTTAAAGGAACAGTGTGTAAGGTTTAGGAGATTTTAGTGGCATCTAGTGGTGAGGACTGCAGATTGCAGCCCGCTGCGACTTCTCCCAGTTAGAATTCCTCCAGCATTCCTTGTTCAGGAGGTTTTTACTGGGAGAAAATTATACGCAGAGGTCTCGTTCTCTCCAAAACAAACAGAGAATGTGATTTAAACTGGTAAAAATACTGAAAAAAGCAGTATGTTTATACGTAAGCAGATTTTATACATCCTCAAAAAGGCAAACCCGTCTCCGTCATGGTTTGCCCCTGCGGCAACAGCGTTGTACATGGGGCGCCTGCTCTATCCACTAAGCCAGCGTCGCCCCTATACATATATTCTGATGTATCCTAAGTATGAGCTGACACAACCAAGATGTTGTGACTTTATATATGTAATAATGAGCATGCATGGACTGTACTGGTTGATTATGGGTGGGTGTTTTAATGTAGGAGCTTGTGTGTGTGTGTTTTCTCCTGTTTGGCAGCGAGACATCCACAGCTCAGTAGACCTGATGAGGCTTTATGGTGACCTTTGACCTCAGCTAGATCTAGAAACAGTCCGTCTGTTCCTCACATTTTGCCCCAATGCACGAAGAACTTAAAATTCTGTTCACTGTCATCATAAAATCCTTAGTTTAACTGAGCAGTATTGTTGATGTCTGTCTCAGTCGTGCCAAAAACAGAAGGTGATTTCACAATGATAAAAAAAAAAACCGATAAATTATAATTATTATACATTTTAAAACATGTTAAACCTTTTTTCCAGTATTTTCTTGTGTGTAAACAGCAAATATGGCTGAGAAAAGCGAGTTTCTGTGTCTGCCAGCACATGTGAGAGCAGCCTCTGACAGAAAGTCGAGGTCGTCACCGGCAGTGACGTCTCCGCTTCGCTTCGCACTGTTCATGGATTTAAAGTCTGAAACCCACCTGAGCTGTAGAGCAGACTGACAGCCCTGCAAGACGGGAGGAAGTGTGTGTGTCTGCGTCTGTGTGTGTGTGTGTGTGTGTGTGTGTGTGTGTGTGTGTGTGTGTAAGGTAGATAGTAATGCTAGATGTGTAGATAGAGGTGGTGAAAAGTGTTGCTGTCAACAAGTTAGCCATTAGAGAGAGATAATCTCTCTTCCTCCTCCCTCGCTGTCTACCAAGTCAACTTCTGGTCTTTCTCTTCCCTCCCTCTCGCTGGTTTGCTCCTGACATCAGTTTTTCTCTTTCTTTCTGTCCTTTGTTCACTTTTGTCAGAATCTTATTTTTGCATCATTGGATGAAAAACCTGCTGCTAGATAGTTTCCCTCATGCTGAAAGATTAATGGTTGTAGGCTTGTATTGCGTTTTCAGAACCTTTTAGATAAACTCCCGAGTGCCTTTGGCTCATAAGTTGGTATTTGAGAAGTTCTTTTAAGTGGAGAAATATTTAGTTTTACAAAAAAAGATTTGTTTCTAATGAAGAAGTAACTTTCTTTGCAAGTGAACCAAAATGAAAACCAAATTCATGCACCAGAAAATCAAAAACAGTGAGTCTAGGGCTGTCAAGTCTGTTTTCTGAACATTTCCTCATTGTTTTTCTTTGCCCCCGTCTGTCTGTCTGTCTGTCTGTCTGTCTGTCCGTCTGCCCTCTGGTGAGAAAGACCTTTTTCCCTAAACTAAACACTGAAGTGCTGCTTGAGTGTCTCGTCCCTCGGGACTCGGTAATTAGGGAAGGGGAGTAAGTGTGTGTGTTGTGTGTCTCCACGCTCGATATATGAGAAGATGGGATGTCTGCAAGCATCAATGGATCCTCAAGGTCGTTCAAGAGTGTATTGTAACGTCTGTGTGCACCTGCGTGTGTAAAAGTGACCGTTAAGTAGATTTTTAAGGGTTTTCACAAACTCGTAAGGAGAATATCTGCATGAAAATGCGTCAAGATGGATTATAAAGTGTCTGAATGTGTGTGTCTGTCTGTGTGTTTAAGTGTCGGGGGGTCTTTAGCACGGGATGTGTTACATGAGTGTGTAACATGTGTGTACTTTAGTCCACTGGGAGCACTAATGACTGACTTGGACTCACGCAGACGGTGGTCCATGTGAAGAGGATGGCCTCTCCAGTTGAAGAGGCAGTATTTTAAACGCTGGTCTCTGATTGGTTGACTTGAATCTTGGGAATTCTTCCCAGGACGGTGTATGACAGTGGTCGGCTTAACCCCTCCCGCCCTTGTGTGTGTGTGTGTGTGTGTGTGTGCCTTTTGTTTGAGTGTGTTTTGTCAGCTTGGTCTTTAGGATGATGTTGAGCTGCTGAAGTGAAAAAATCTTTCTTTAGAAATTTGTTGTTTGGCAGATTTTAAGCAAAAACTCCAAACAGTCACTCGCTCCAGCTTCTCTGACACGAGTGTTTGCTGCTTTCTCTGATTTTAAAACACTGTTTTTGTGTTTTGGACTGTTGGTCAGATATAATATGGCATTTGAAAATACCACCCTCATCTTTTGAAATGTTTTATGGCTATTTTCCTAACATTTTATAGACCAAAAAATAATTTAAAAATCAGATTAATCTGTAATAAAAGGCCTTATTTGCAGCTTTAGTTGTCACTCCCCACCAGGCTTGCACGACATGACTCACTGGTCCTAGTTTGTTCTCACAGTCCATCGTAGGTTGATTGTAATCAGGGGCAGAACCAGATGTTGTAAACATGTGGGGTTCAGCCCAAGCCGAGGGGGTGTGGGAGATTTATGGCAGCTATACGCACTATTTTTCAAGCCATTTTAAGTAATAAAATGCCTAAAAATCTGTACATCATTCAGGAAAAACATGATAGTTACCAAGAAAAAAAATCACCCTGTGGAGCCTCCGTCCTATTTTGCATCTAATCATTTTCACACTGTCTTCATCATCCTGAAACCACAACACAGCAAATGTTGATGATCAGTAATTTTCACTTATTGCCACCTAAAAAGGGGGCATTATTTATTTTTTTAATACCATGCTGGAATAGAGTTCAGGGCTGCATGATTATGACTGAAATGATAATCATGATTATTTTGATCAACAGTGAGATCTGGATTATCCGTTGTTTTTAGGGATTAGATATTTTTATTGCACTTGCAAATTACAGGCACCTGTGGCTCAGAGGTAGAGTGGTAGTCTACCAATCAAAAGCTCAGCGGTTCAATCCCAGACTCCCCCAAAGTATCTTGTGTTTGGTCTGGATGAAAGATAAAGATATTGAGATTCACTCAACATGTGTTTGGTGGTATGAACACATACGATGATTGTTCTGCAACTGGAACCTGTGATTATTGTCTGAACTCATCAGAAAGTTTTTCACAGGCTCTGCTGCAGAGTGCACACGTAGCAGACAGCTCTTCGAAAGTGGAGACCAGCTGTTGATTGAGGAAGCGCTTGATTTTGATAAGCAGTGGAGTTCTCTATGAGCAGAGCACACGTTTTAAACATCAGTATCACAGTCGATCATGTTCATGTAACTGCGGGAAGCCAAAATTGTGATTGTGATTCATATTAATTAAATCAATTCTGCCACGATAAACCGAGGATTCCCAACAATGCCAAGGAAAGGTGGACTTTAATGCTCTGAATTCAATGTTGGGCCAACAGAAGAGCATGTACTCAACTATATTGGATTTCTTTCAGGAATAGTATTCAGAGCTTTTGAGAAATCATGTAAGGCTGGAGCACCAGAAGCCCCCTGCCCTGCTCCGCCCCTGGTTACAAAGGTGTAAGTTATGCATTCTGGCCTTTGTGGGAGTTAAGAGTAAATAATGTGTTTTGTAAAAAAATATTATCAAAGATGATTGATGCACTAAATGTGGAGAAACAACCTTGTACCACCCAGACAACAGCACAGTAGCCAAACATGTTGTAATGTAGTGGAGACAACTTGCTGTTGCTAAAGATGCATTTTGTTCATCTTAACATCAAATTTAAAAACATAAAAAGATAAATACTGTAGTTTCCTCATTCTTACTGTTCACTAAAATGTACAAACACGCTGTAATTGAAGTCTGTGACTCGACTCCGAGGCAGCAGCCTGCACTTAAGCTGCTCCATTCGTGTGTGTTGACAATGCAGCGTGGCCATGCAGTAGTCATTATGGTCGAGCGTTGTGTGTGTGTGTGTGTGTGTGTGTTTCTGTACAGTATGTGTACAGTCAAAATGTGATCCTGTGGTATTCGTTACGGTGTCTGCGCTCTCTGCATTCTCGACGCCTGCACGTGTGTGTATGTGCATGTTTTAGGTCTTTCTGAGCCGGCGGTTCAGGGCTATGCGGTGATGTCATCGGGGCGGCAGGGTGGGGTGACATGGGGTTAGAGTTTGGCAGAGGTCCTGACTCCAGCAGCCCTCAAAATGTGTCTGACCAGGAAGAATGTGACTGTCCCTGCATGTGTGTGTACGGTTGGTGGTGGCGGTCAACAGCTGTATGCTTGCAGTGTCCTACACTAATAGTAAAAGTGGTTTATTGGGCACTTTATAGAGCCTGAAACGGTTTTATAAATCCGGCCGGCCGGTACAAGGGGACAGACACAGACCAAACAGCCACAAGACACACAGCATCAGACCAGCGGAGCCCAAAGTACTGAGCACTGGTGTGTTAAAGGCTCACCACTGAGCTTAATTTACATAAAAGCCTGTATTCTAACCCCATAATGACTATAAGAAAGTCCCTTTACCATCAATAAAGGAATTACAACATGTAGAGTTTCACAATCTTAACTTTTAGGAGCATTTTACACAACTGTAGTTATTTACATTCTATTGTCAAGAGCACAGAAAGAGCTTAAATTAACAATATATAATTAAAATGGTAAGAGACAGTGGTATTATTGTTGGTGCTGCTGTCGCAAAGACAACCAAGTCTCTTTCTGTTTTCCTCAGAGCCTAGCAACTAACAACAACACATGCTGCATTTTGTTTTCCACAGTTACTTCGGTTGTTCCACCATCCACCGTTTCCACTACAGGGAATAGTGACTGTAAAGAACGAACATTAATACTCTTTGGTAAGTGGCGATAGCTGCCGATAGCTACAAGGTAAAACAAAAATTTAGCATAGCGTCAGTTCAGGCAGGACACGATGTCAAGCTCAGCTCACATCCCAGCTACATCAGCTGATGTCAAACAGTCCAATCAACTGATGGAGCAGCTGACTGATGAAGAGAGTCAGCTGACAGATCACATGATTCCTTTCTATGCAACCAGTTGGTGAATCTCATTCAGGGCGCCCTATTTAAACTGCTGTGACCTGCCTACTGTTGCTGCTTCCTCTGCAAGCTGCTTTGCAACCCGCCTCCACCCCAGCTCCTCCTTTTCATGCTGTGTCTGACTTATCAATGTGATTTCTGTTTGTCATTGATGCTGCTCTGTTCTGTTCCTGGCGGGTCTTTGCTGCTGCTCTTTCTGCCTTAGGCTTTCCACATAGGCGCATGGAAGGGCAGGGTGGTTTGCTGTCCTGACCTGCAAACCATGGACATTTTACATTTTGTTTCAGGCATATCATCTCAATGCTTCTAAAGTGACGCAGTATATGAGCTGACTTCGTCATCGGGAGGTGGATGGGACAGGATGGCATGACACCCAGGAAAATGCCTGCCAAGCTTCAGACCACTGCAAAACACTAATAAAGACAAACAAACAGGAAATCGGGTTGTTTTTCAGCAAGTCATTGTTACGTTTGCAGCTTTGACTGTGGCAACAAATTCGGGCATTTCAAGCCAAACATGATCTTTTCCTAACCATATCCACGTGTTTTTGTGGCTAAATCTAACCACATGTTAATAGCAGCATTGTTCAAATGTAAAGTTTCAGTGTATCTGCTACATAATAACATATGAATGTAACATATTTGTGGTTTGCAGGAACGTACAATACTAACATTTACTCTGGCGATTGGGTTGTTTACCTAGCCCCGACTCTAGATCAAGCCCCAGGGTTGAGAAACTTGGCAATCCATGATCTGCCATCTACATCTAGTCTAACGTGAGTTCCTGAAGCACAGTGTTTTTCCAAGGTTTGCACCAGCATCACACAAAGAGAGCAACATGTCAGAAAGGTAGTAATATTGGAGGGAAACTATGACGTTGCAACATAAAGTGGCGAGCATGCATTCAGTCATTTGGCTCTGCCCCTGTTGTATGAGGTGATATGAATGGAACAGCCCACATAACCACCAAGATCGTTACAGAAGCAGCCTTTCTCTTTCCTTTCCTCTCCGCTCTACATTCTCCTCCTCCTCTCAGTAGCCCCGATCCAGCGCTGATAAAACTATCAACAGCACACCTGCACCGGGTTGGAAGCTGTCGAACTCACACACACACACACACACACACACACACACGAGAATCTTATTTAGCATGTTCTCACAATAAGCCTTTTCACTCTCCTGCTTTTAACTCTCTGTCCAACTCTCTGTTTCAGTCTCTCTTTTTCTTCTTTACTCTTTCCATCTGTCTCCGTCTGTTTCTGTACCTCAAGGTTTTCCCTTTGTTATTTTCAGTTTGAAGAAATATTGCGGTTAGAGGGGAGTATTACTCAATATTCTGTGATTATATCACTACATGGCAGAGCTAGTGCTTTTTTATTTCCCTCCAATGTTCCTGTTTTTACTTCTGTAGACCACAGGTAACAGGCTCAGTGTTTTGAGAGAGGTTTGGTTATAAGTCCATGAGCAGGGTTAGGATACTGACAGGACTGTGTGTTATCTACAGCAGAATTCAGAGATTTACCCCCTCTCAAAAACACCTGCGCCCAACGTGGGGCTCGAACCCACGACCCTGAGATTAAGAGTCTCATGCTCTACCGACTGAGCTAGCCGGGCCATATCTCCCAAAAAAATTGATCAGATTTCGAGGCTGCAATGACTCTCATGGGATGAAAACTCAGGAGGCTGGAGAGTTGTATTTCTGTATGTGTCAGTGCTGGCTGACAGAACAGTGAGACAATGGACACTGTTCACTGACAATGCAGTCCCTCTTTATACTAAAACCTTCAGGCTGTGTTGTTGCATTTCCACTACATGGTACGACATGAACGAGCTGTACACTCTACAGGCAGATGATGGTTGATTGATGTATATGGGCCCAAAGAATTCATTTCCTCAGAAGTACCTGCTTATCAGAAGTTGATTTCAGCTACAGACACTTGGGGAAGAGACCCGATCTGCGGCAGTCTTAATCTTGTCTACAGACGCTCAGTGACAGCTGATTGATAGCTGGACTCTCTGGCATGTCTTGCATCATGTAACCAACCATATCAACGGTATGTTTGGGAAGAGGCCCAATCTGTTTAAACTGCTGGCTGAGTTGTGTCATCAAGAAAACTGCAGGCAATGGGTTAGCCACAAAGTTTCTACGACGGCTGACATGATGACATTCTTCCTCTTTGGAGTGTCAGAGCAGCCAGCATCCGCAATCTCGCCACAACACGAGGACTCTGAGAATTCATTTTCTCAAGTGTTCACTTATTAGAAGCCAAGTTCAGCTGCAGATACTCTTGTTAAGTCGCTGAAGGACTTGAATTCCACGCTATCATTTAAAAACACCAACGCCCAACGTGGGGCTCGAACCCACGACCCTGAGATTAAGAGTCTCATGCTCTACCGACTGAGCTAGCCGGGCTGTATTTGTCATAAAAAATGCATGAGATTTTTTCGGCTGCATTAACTTTCATGGGCTGAGAACCCTCAAAAAAGTTGATTCTTGTAATCCTTAGTCAGCTCTCCTCACGCCACAGGCAAAACATTTCTAGGAGATTATAACTCCCTAACAGTTCAACGTCCTTTTCTTCTGCGCATCTTGCAACGAGCATGTTGTTTATCATGCAATCAACCCTATTCAAGGCGTGCATGGGACGACACCCAGTCTGTGGCAGTCTTCACCCTTGCCTTTGCTCTGTCATCAAGAAAACTACCAGCACACTGCAGGAACTACAGGCAGTTGTGGGCCAGACACCGGCGTGTTTGGGCCCTTTGAATTATTTGTAAACTGAACAGACTGTACAATTTGTTCATCAGTTAAAAGGAGACTTTTTTATCAGGGGCCAAGTTTAGCTCTACTCTTGAGCAGTAGCTCAAGGACTTTAGGAATTTGATTTCAATCCCAGTGTTTGAATCACCCTCTCAAGAACATACTCTTCCACATTCATGGCATGGTTAGGAAGAGCTGCTCTGTTGCAGTCTTTACTTTTGGTTCAGCTCTGTCATCAAGAAAAACTGCTGGACTGGCTGGCATAGCTACAGGCAAAGGTCAGCCATTGATTTCAGAGACAGTTGATGTGTGAGGGCCCTTTGGCTGCAGTTTGTTGTAGTTTCTCTTAGCTCTATAAAACCCCACCCAACGTGGGGCATGAATCAAAAAGATGGACCAGATTACCAGACTGGAGCTGAGAACACTCAGGGGGGTGTAGGTTTATATTTCTGGGTCAACTTTCCGCACACCTCAGGCAACTTTAAGTGACAGTTTACACTGACACATTATGAGACTGATAATGCAGTTACTTCCTCCTCCTAAAACTTCCTCACCCAACGTGGGGCTTGAACCCACGACCCTGAGAAGTCTCATGCTCTACCAACTGAGCTAGCCGCACTATATGTGTTGTAAAAATGATCAGATTCTGGGGCTGCATTAGTTCTCATAGGCTAAGAACCCTCACCTTAACAGTCCTCATTGACTCTCATGGGCTGACATTGCTCAGAAGGTTGAAGGATTGCATTCCTGGGTCGACTCTCCTCCCACCCAACTAAATGTTTATAGGTCATTATGCTGTAGAGAGATAAATTGCTCATTTTCAGCTATGGGTAGCATGTGGAGACGAACTGTGGTAAACTTCCCTCCATCTTACCAGCACCCAGCACAGATTAATCGGAAAATGCAATATGCATCATCCAGTGGATTTTTGCTGTCTTTAGGACTGTTGCTCAAACTACAGATTCTATGTATCATATGCCCGCCACAGACATAAAGTTTATAGAAGTGGATTGAGATACAACCACCACCTAACGAAATATAAACCAAGATTCGGTTACTGTATTGCCTATTTCTTGTCAAAGATGTCTTCAGAAACATATTTTAGTGAACTGTTTGGCTGCTTGGAGAGTTTGTGAACAGGAAGTGGCCACCATACTGTCTCCTGTATTGTGAAAATGAAGGCTGGAAAACTGAGATCATACAAGTAAAACTGAGCAGTGCTGTTCAAATATAAGACAAGATTATATACTATGTTGCCTGTGTCTTACCTAAAATGGTTTCAGGAACATATTTTAGCTTAGTATTTATTATTTGAGATTGATTGTTACCAGCTGGCTGCCATATTGTTTCCCCTATAAAAATGGTCAGACTTGCATCAAGTCAGCCATCTTCCTACGGAACAGACAGCTAAGTTCAGAGTCCTCTTCAAATCAAATACTGTATGTGTTGTGCATATGAACGTCTGAATGTGCTAAACGTGTTGATGGTGGGTACAGACAACAACACACAGATGTCTAGGGGTCATATGATATAGGTTGTTGGGACAGTTGCTTTCCTATCATAAAGCTTTAGCGCCCAACGTGGGGCTCGAACCCACGACCCTGAGATTAAGAGTCTCATGCTCTACCGACTGAGCTAGCCGGGCGATATTTGTCATGCATATGGATCATATTTCATATATGGAAATATGAATTTGAGATAGTTTGTCACCAGCTGGCTGCCATATTGTTTCCTCTGTCAAAACGGCCAAGCTTGCATCAAGTTACCGATTTTTCAGCTGTGCAAACAGCCTACTTAAGAGTCCTCTTCGATCAAATGCTGTATGTGTCGCGTATGTTAACTTCTGCAACTGTATGTGTTGATGTTGGGTAACAGAACAGGACCCTACAACAAGACACAGTTGTCCAGGAGCTAGCCGGGCTACATTAGATGTGTCGGTTGCAAAGTGTCCACCCTCGAATCGACTTCAGATGTTTCAGTACTTTGATATCCCTTGTGTTTGTCTCCATATCTGTGGTTTGGTTTGGACTCCTGTACAGTTCACTCCTTCCTGCCACATGACCTTAGATGGCCTGTCTGGGCGTAGACTGTGTGTCCTGGAGCCTCCCGCTGTGTTGACCCATTGTAAATCACTTCACCCTGTCACCGTCGGCCAGTCAAAACACAGCGATGAATGAGGCCGTTCAAATCAGCCGGGTGGTCCTCTGCACACACACACACACACACACAAACACACACTGAAATCTGTATACCCACTCACTCACACGTTTGAGCAATGTGAGCACATTGCAGAGGCAACACAGTCTGGCAAAAACAGGTGATAGTGAGCAGCGTGTGTGTGTGTGTGTGTGTGTGTGTGTGTGTGTGTGTGTGTGTGTGTGTGTGTGAGGACTGAGAGGCATGAGGGTGAAAAGGAGGGGAGAAGAAAGTAGAAGTCCAGGCACAGAGAAAGAAAGAGTGAAGGTAATAAAAGAGCGGTTTTTGGTCGGTCAGAGGAGAGGAAACACTGCCTCTTACTGGTCATTGTGTGCCACTACAACAGATCAAAGACAGCAGATGGAGGCAGCAGAGACTTAAATTCAGTTGAAACAGTTGGGTTTTTACATCACTTCATGTTTGTGGCTGCGTCTTTTTACGCCTCACGGTTTTTGATCACTGCTGCTGCCTCGCTGCTTTACAACACTCAGAGTCTTACCTTTGAAACAAACTACATGAAATAAAGAAAGTCGGATAGAGAGGCGGCAACAGAGAGGTTTAAATTATCTTTCACAATCCCTGATGTTTGTGAGTCACACCACACATTATATAATCTGCCTATGATCCACGGATCCTTACAACAGTGAGTTTTAAGCAAACACATTAGCGACTAGAAAGGCTCCTGTGTTTCTCTCTGGTTTTGAATTCTTGTGATTTTTCCTCTCATCTTTTGTTTCTCTTCTCCCCTCAACCAATTTTTTTTTTGTCTGATTCCTCTCCTTTCCTTTTTCTTTCCCTCTGCCGTGTGAGTTGGAGGGGCGGATATAACATAATGAGATTCCCAGTGCCCAGGTGCTCTTTCTAGATAATTACTGAGTGTGTTTTTCTGTAGCCAATCTCCAAACTGAGGCAATACCAAATCTGTCAGCACACACACACACACACAATGAGAAAAGGAAGAGAGAGCATCAAATTAAATTTATTCCCACTATCTTATTTCTGATTTGGAGCTCCGATCCTCTCCATCTCCTGTTCTTAGATTTTTTTTCGATCATTCTGATGTCAGTCCTCTTTGTCTCTTTTCTTTCATCTCCACTTTCTTTCTCCAATTTCTCTATCGAACATCTCATATAGGTGTGTGTGCAGGAGATGAATCGACAAAACATTAGTCAGTTGTCTGGGGGAGAAAAGGGAGGCAGAGGCAGACAGAATTGATTCACACATGCATTTTTTTGTCCTTCCAAATACATCCATCACTGATTGGCTGAAATGATTTATTAATAAGTGTACTGGCTGTAGCTGAGGTCGCCCGTACACCGGACTGACAGCACCAGAGCACTGCATTGCGTTAAAAGAGGATACTGACTCTTTGCCAAATGAGCTTTTTGGATAACGAGGGAGAGTGTTGCAGTTTCACCTCTGTCTGTCCTGTTTCTCTGTGGTTTTACGATGCTGAGCTTCTTTATGCTGTCCACTGTAACATCCACAGACTGCACGGGCCGCAGTTTATAAAAAGAATTGTGGAGTGAAACCACTGCACAATCCTGACATGAGGAAGGTGTCGGTCTTTAAAGGCAAGGCAAATTTGTTTTTATGTTTACGTTCCTCACAGATTACACAGGTAAAAACACGATAAAAACATCCCCAAGAACCACTGGTTGATATACTGGGAGTTATCCTTTACAGAAACAGAAACCAGTCACATCTATTTATTGGCATCATATTCTGCCCTTGGCAGCGATTAAGGGAATCACTGTAAACTGGTTAAAACCCACTGTACCAAAATTGCAGTCATGAGTAGAGCACTTGTGGTTCCTCCATGACACGGACGAAATAACACATAATTTGCGGCTTTCTCTGTTTATCTTATTTTTTCTTATCTGTTTTTATTTTTCCTTTCTTTCTGTCATTTATGAACAGAGATCATTGTATTTGTTCTACTATTTGTATGTTGGTCTTGATTGTACTGTGCTAATCGTCTTTGAATTAATAAACTAAAAGCAGATAAAATCAGGCACGCAAAAGTAGAATAAAAACAATTTAAAAAAAAAAAAAGGAGAATATTACCAGGCACTTGCTTTGGTTTAGCTTAGTGCTTGTACTTCTTGACGTGTTTTGTAAAAATCTGTTATTCTGCTTTCAGAATTTTTGATAAAATATTTTACATTTGGAAGAGGAAGAAATGACAGTGTACTTTCCAGTTACACCCTCCATCCCAAAATGTACTTTTAAGATCATGGCTGCTGCCCTCTCATTCAGGTGATTGACTGGAAAAGGTACTGTGAGCTGATAAAAAAAAAAAAAAATGAATATGTTTATCAAATGCAGATGTACATAGGTACAGTCAAACATCATCAGTCTAAAACAGCATGGGGTAAATATCAAATCAAAGATCTATTTAAAAATTGGCACTTTTTATGTAGCTGTAATTTAAGGCTTTATATTCCGTAATGCAGAAAAATCTAAAATTGTTTTTGTTGTTGAAAAAGCTCCTATTTTCTAAAGTGTCACATCAACAAAATGAATCCAAATTCAGACAATAAAAGACGCTTGTAAGTGGTTTTTAAGGGCAGAGCAATGTCACACGATACGATACGGTACGATACGATACGATACGATACGATACGAAATAGTACGATATGACAACAACAACCCAAATGCCTGTCCTCGCTGGTTTTGCTCCACCGGAGATCAGACGAGAAGAAGCCATGCTGGCCATCACTCAGAACGCACAGATGAGTGAATCCCATCTTCTCCACAAGATCGTCACAGAGGCACCACAGTGCATGCGCCTCAAGTCCTGGCGCCCTTTTGCCACACACGCCCAGGAACTGCTCCGCACGACATCAGCTGACACCACCCAGGCTTCTTGGGTCAAGGCAAGTTGGAGGAACCAGTGGCAGACAGCAGAACCATCAAGGCTTCACCACCACATCGAAGACCCCACGGGCGTTCTTGGCCAGCACCTGCCCCGAAAGCAATGGACAATCCTCGACTGCCTGAGGACAGGTGTGGGATGCTTTGGTGCAGCAATGCAGAGCTGGGGTCTCATGGACAGTGCCCACTGTGAATGCGGAGATCCATTACAGATGAGAGTCACCTTGACAAGACAAGGTGATCGTGGTCTAATTGACCTGGACAATGACACACTAGACTGGCTTGCTGCAACGGAGCTGAAGGTCTAAGGACATACGCCTGAGAGAGAGATACGACACAATACAATATACTCTATTGTCCCTGTAGGGAAACTTGTCTTGGACTCAGGAGCTGCACAAGTATTGCTGCCTTACAGTAATAGTCCAGAAGAAATGAAAAGCATACTCCATAAACACATAAAAACACGTTACACATAACAGTATTGCACATCAGCCATTTATTTATCGTAAATAACACCAGCGCGCAGCAGAAATAAACGGGTTTGCCCATTTCACATATGTCAGTTGTCTGCTTGGAAGTGGTTGTTGTTGAAGTGTTGCTAGAACATAACATCTCTGTGTGTCATCAGTGCCTCATCCCCAGGTTTGTACCATCTAATACGAATGTGTTCTCCCAGAGAGTTGGCTTTTGTGGATATATGTGGCTTAATATGAACCTGTCTTCTGTCATATTAGAGGTAAAAGACTGTCAGTGCTTTTTAAAGTATCACTGACTTGATGAGAGTCTGAGTAAAGTCAAGTAGCAGTACTTCCACCTGAGGAGGATATTCCAGCACTCTTTCCACCCTCGGCTTTAATAACACCCGTGGCGTTTTCATGTCTCAGCAGCATCGAGCACTTGGCATCTCTCTGCTTTTCATAAAGCTGCTGAATCTCTGTCTCTGGTTGTGTTTGAATCAATGAGGGATGGAGATAGAGCAGCGAAATCTGTTTGAGTCTGGGATTCAGAATGTGAACACTGAATCAACACACGCTCCCCAATCCGTCGGCAGCTACAGTCAGGCTGTGGCTCTGCCGGGCAGCTGCTCAGAAAGCCTCCACACTCTGCTGATCTCTGGATACAGAAGGGTTAAAAACACTTCTGTGGCGCCGTATCTCCTGAATTTCATCCTGCATATTTTAACACATGCAGCAGCATATATTTCACATCCGCGTCTGCTGAGCTGCCGCGTCGTCTGTCAAACGAGCACGCCGCTTGAATCGAGATCAGAATTGTGTTCTTCATTACATTCAATGAATGTACAGAGATCTGTCTTGTTGGCATTGGAGCAAGGACGCAGTGTATAGTCGCAGCGCTGGCTCGAGTGTGACAGTGACAGCCAGACCTCTTTACCTCTTATCAGTTCGACTTTGAGACCAGTGGATTTCAGTCAAAGGCATTAAACATTTGCTATGTAGGATTTTAGTAGTATAACATGACAAATGAATAGACTAAATCCATCCCAATTATCTTGTGATATTGATATTTGCATGTCCGATTCTTTCTCCCATGAGCAACAATTCTTTATAGTGTACCTTTAAAAATAACTAAAGACAGAGAAAATTAGAAGATACTGATCAAAAAATCGAATTATTTCAACTTTAGTTGCGATAACACTGTAGCAACAGAAGGAATTACTGAGATCTGGCAACACAGTGGCATCATTAAGTCAAATGCACTCTCCTAACACAACCTTTCCTCGTCTATTTATCTGCCAAAAATATCTTTTTGTATAGTTTTTGAAACTGATTCATATTTGTGCCCTGTTTCGTTTCATCATGCAGCCCATTCCACACGTCCACCCCACACACTGAAATACACACACTCTTCTTGGTTGTACAAACACATTGTTTTTTAAAATGAAATTCTCGTCTTGAATTATAACCCCCCTCCCTGTCACGTAACATTTTTGAATGTTGCCCGTAAGATTATTTCTCACTGTAAACATGGTTATTGCAGTTTAAAAATGTCAGTGCGTGTGTGTGCAAGTAAACTTCTTTCTACATGTTATTTACCTCTTTATAACTCTCATATTTAATTGACCTCTATACATGGGTTTATAACACTACTGTCATCACTCATAACATTATTTATACATTTATATAATATATGTTTATGTGTATAATCGGAGACAAACTCTGCATATAGATGAAAGAAAGAAACTAACACATGTTGGCTGGTGTCAGTGATGAAGGTGAGAATTGTGAGAGGTCATGGGACCGCTTTTCACTCATAGTAGGACACTGTAGTGATTTTTAGATAGATATTTAGGGTCTTCTAAATACTACCCAAAGCCTCTCTGCGCCGTGCATGCATTGCTCTACTGTGAACTTTTGCACATCCCCTTAATATATTTGCACATCATGCACAAAACTGCAGCTCTCTGATTCTGAATCAGCTACATTGTACATATTTATTATGTTGTAGTGCTTTTAGTGTAGTGTAGTAACATTGTCATATTTTCATTGTAGCTTTCATTTTTTTGTGATCAAAATTTTATTTAGTTTCTTTGCAAAATATCGACAACATCCTATATATGTAGCCGCATCTCACTCACAAGTGTCCATTTGTTTCACAAATTCAAAGCCGTTGAAACTCCAGAAATTAAAAACTGACCCACTGTCTAACCCTGGGAAGAATAAATAAATAAATAAAAAATAATAATAAAATAGAATAAAATAAAATAAAACAAAATAAGATAAAATAAAATAAAAATGATAATAATATTAAATACATGCAGCGATTTTTCTTATTTTCTTATTGTAACTTTTCTATACTATATATTTCAGCTCTTGAGTGTTGCAGTACTGCCATTTATCTGTATTAAATAAATAAAACTTTAATTACATTTAATAAAGAAACAATCATGCTACAGCTGATAAATGCCTTTTCCCCCCAGACTTCCTCCAAGTGACTCAAATGTTGTCAAACGTGTCCGACAGTCAGGAGGGTTTAAAATGTGCTGCGGCAGTGACAGTGGACACAGACAGAGGGCGCTACATCACTGAAACTCACCACTGACACACTGGACACTTCAGAGAGAAGGAGGGAGGTGAGAGGAAAGAATAACAGGTTGGGAGGGATAGAAGTAAGGAGGAGAAAACTGAAGGAGAGAAGTTTGAAGGGGAGATAAATACAGAGATAACAGTTAAAGGAGACATTTTGAACACAGGTGTGAGTTCTCCCTCTCTTCTCTCCTCCTCTCTTTCTTTTTGTTCTGGCTGCTTTCATCAGATGACTTTCACGAGGCAGAGCCATCTTTCTCCCTTTATCTCACTTTCCCCTCACTTTCTCTCCCTCCCTCCGTCTGACCACTATATCACTCTCGTCTCTCGGCCCCGCCCTCCCCTCCCATCATGCATGGTTGGGTCCGGGCCATTTGCTTCCACTCCAGCAGGGCTGTACCATTAGTGACCAGCAGGGGAATTGTTGTTCTCTGCATGCAGCTGGGTCCAGGTGTGCCCATGATCTGTCACTCTTTGTGTGTGTGTGTGTGTGTGTGTGTGTGTGTGTGTGTGTGCTGTCAGCATCAGTTTCAGTGTAGATTAGCCAAACTTGTTTGATTGAAACAAAGAAAGATTTATTAAAACGTTTTTACTCAAACCGTCAATTTTTAACATCTACCGCAGTTAACAGAGGTCTTGGTCATTTTTTACCTCACCATACTTTCTGTAGTCATGCTGTAGTTTTCCCATGTGATATTTTTTGTTTACAAGCTGACTGATCATTTGACCAAACGTTTCTTGCCCCATTTGACTTGCCACTGTGTTGCCAGATCTCAGTAATTTCTTCTGACTCTCCTGTATTTATTTTGATTTTCTAACTCATTCTAGCAGTCAGCATCAAGTGCCATATATCATTTTATCAAGGAGAACCTGAAGTTTCACTTTAAGTTATTTAAAGCGACAGTTTTACATTTGCTTTGTCTGATAATGGATAAAATTATTAGATTTTTTTAATTGTTTTTTTTCGTTTGTTTGTTTGCTGTGAACCTCGTGAAGTTTGTTTTTCTGTTATTTAGAAAGTTGTAGGTAGGTGTTCTGGGCTTCCAAATAATTTTTTGGTCTACACCTCACCTTCCCTTAGCAAGTTACAGCCATTTATGATAACATTATATTAGGTGTTTTTAAGTGAAATGCCGGTGTATTCTTATATTTCTATATCCCTATATTCTCCAAACGGATGGATCTCCTGTCTGTGCTCCTCCTAGCTGCACTAGCTTGGCCTAGCTGTCTGCGTCGGAACCTGATGAGGATTCATTTCAGTGTCACAAACAACTCGTTCAACAAAAATAATCCTAACACTTCCTGTGCACCAACATTCTGCCATATTGGTCTTGCTTTGTGCTCTGTCATGCAAATCTGTTATTTTTGCGTATGTTTTCATGCAAGGAAATGCACCTTGTTTGTCTTGATTTCCCTCCATGTTTGTTCAGATTTTAAAAAACCAACAATGTTGATTGGTGGAGAAGATGATGTCTTGGACCACCACGTCAACATTTTGAACCAATCGAAACATGGGGGGGTGGGACTAAGCATTCACAACCTTTGCTGTTTGGCTTAGAGCACAGAACTACGAAGTTTTCCTTGATGAATCAATACTGCAGAATCTGATATCCTAGCAGGACATTTGTGATACCACTGAAAAGCAGAGATTCTCCACTTTACGTGACGTTTTAAAGTATGTCAATAGGATTAGTGCTTCAATAGTTATTATACATTTAATAGCTATTTTCAGGCACAGGCGGCTGTCTCGGTCTTTGAGGGTTAACCAGTTCCAGCTTCTCAGAGTTGAATATTTTCTGGTTTTCTTTGTCTTTAATGATATTTTTAAAGGTACACTATGCAGAATTATTGGTCATGTTTGTAAACACTCTTGCCAGTGAAAATGAAAGTAAAATCCAACCCCAGACTCACTCTCATTTGGTGTTTAAGCTCGCTATATTTGCGTTTTCTCCTGCTGCTTACGATGTGGCACTTGGTCTCTACCTTTATGTAATGCCCCCGTCTCACCTGAGCGCTGTGGGGGAACACACCCATAAACGTCCTGAACACAGAAAATAGGAGGCAAATAAGCAAACACAGGCAGAGGGCAGAGTCTCTGCAGAAACTTACACCACCACAGACTTGTAGTGGGCCGTAACTGATGATTGAGAGGGATTATTTCTGCGTTTTGTCGGAAAATCCTGCACAGTATATCTTTAACTGAACATCACTGGGCTGCTGGTTGGACAAAATGAAACACTTTAAGATGTCAGCTGGAAACATAATTCATAATCATTAGCTTCAAACCTTATAACCAGCAGAAACGATGGCTACAAATATAAGAACCAGGACCGTAATAAATCTGAATTATCCTTTTGTATGCAGGTTGCTACATATGATTTACTGTAGTAGAGGTGAAAACAAACACACACACACACACACACACACACACGCATACAGTGCTGATGTAGCCACGATCACACTCCTGCCAGCAAAGCGTGACTCAACAGAAATCTCTGTCAGTGTCTCCTTCTCCGTCTCTGTCAACAACCCCCTTCTCATTTTCTTTGAGTCTCTCCCCTTCCTTCTCTTCACTTTCTTACCCATTTCCCCATCACTGGATACAAACACACACACACACACACACACACACACATGCACAGACCCCTCCAGCTCCCCCTTCAGCCTCACCCACCCTCTGTGGGCACGGTGCCCAGAGAGAGGCAGCATGAGCTGGGGCGAAGAGCCCCGGGCAGAGCCCCGCAGCCACGCCAGCCCCCTGTAAGCCTAGAAAGAATCAGTAAAGGAGGGAAGCGGGGAAAGGGAGAAAACGAGGTGTAGGAGGAACAGAGGGGGAAGGAGAGTGGTTTAAAGCAGAGAAGGGGGGAAGACAGGGAAGATGAGGAGAAGCGAGGAATCGAGCAGAGAGAGGATGAAGAGATAAGAGGATGCAAGAGCCGGGGAGACATGCAACAGAGGAGAGGATAAGAGAGGAGGGGAAGACAAAAGGAGATTAGAAAAATAGATAGATCGATAGATAGAGAGATACAGAGAGAAGAAGAAGGAAAGATCCAGAGCAAAAGGAGAAAGTGTGAGGCAGAGGGAGAAAAAGAGAGAGCTGGGCAGGCAGCCAGATCTCCCCAGAGAGAGAGAGAGAGAGAGAGGTCAGAGCAATGGACACATCTCTGGAGAGATTCTGTGTGTGTGTGTGTGTGTGTGTGTGTGTGTGTGTGTGTGTGTGTGTGTGTGTGAGAGAGAGAGAGAGAGGGAGAGAGAGGGTGTGTTGGTGTGAAAGACAGCAGCTAGAGATGGAGAGAGGAGGAGAGAAGAATACAGAGGAGGAGGAGGAAGAGGAGAGCAGTGGAGCGCAGAGACGGAGAGGAGGACTTGTATAAGATACATACTGAATGCCTGAAATGCGACCTTGGAAATCCATATCTGTGTATTTGTGTGTGTGTGTGTGTGTGTGTGTGTGTGTGTAGGTGTGTGTGTGTGTGTGTGTGTGTGTGTGTGTGTTGTGTGTGTGCGTGCGCGCGCGCGTGTGTGATTTTTCTTTGTACTGCGTGTTATACATTTAAAGGACGAGGCGGCCGCTTTAATCTTCTAGTCAACCAATCCAGTTAAAAGCCCAAACCAGCATGATGATAGTCACTATTTTTCTGTGACTACTTGTAACAAGGCTGCTAGGTGTGACATAGGAAAATAACTTACCTATTCATAAGCCAATGAACTAAGCTCTGATTGGTCAGTTGTTTCTCTAACGGGCAGAAACGTCCATCAGCGTTATACTTTTGCATCGAATCAATGCCATACCTACAGCATAGGCTCACAACGTAGAGTCTATGCCGTAGCCTGACGTACACCTCCCCAGAAATGTAAGTACATGTCACAGCAATGCAGACCTTAAGCTGAAACCATTTCCCTCAGTGGAAATGAAGCTTTTATTTACTTAAAATTCAGAGATAAAAAACAATAAATAATGAAGACAATAAAGCCTCCACAAAATAGCATTTTAAGTCTTGTGTGTGATTTATCCTGGCTTCATATGAGCAGAGGAAATCTCAGCTAGTCGCTTGGCTAATTTATACAATGTAAAATGCCATAGGCTTGTGCTAATAACGTTAGCATGTTGTATATGTTTGGAAAACGTGTATAGTGTAAGACTGTTGCAGGAGCTGAATTTTGTAACATTACCTTGTTGTTAGTATAAGACAATTGTTTTGTCAGTGAACCTTGTGAGTTGTAATGGAGCCGAATTTTGTAACGTTACCTTTGTTAAATGTTGCTGTTGTTCCTGGCTTCATATGAGTAGAGGAGAAGTCTGCTAGCCACTGGGCTAATTTATACAATGTAAAATGCCATAGGCTTGTGCTAAAAACGTTAGCATGTTGTATTTGTGGGGAAAATGTGTCCAGATAAAGACAAGTGTTTGTCTGTGAATGCTGCGAGTTATGGTGAAGCTGATTTGTGTACTTGTGTTTGAAATTGTCTCTATTAAGCCATGTTTAATGTGTGTTTTGAATCAGCTAAACTTTACAGCACTTCACAGAAACCCCACCGCCAACTAGTGTTTTGGAAGTGTAACTGCAGAGTGACACAGACACACCACTGCACAAGTATAAATGCTCACAATGGCGAAGGCCACTTGTGCAGGCTATGGTGTAGGCTCTGCATAGAGCTGAAGCACAAGTATAAACCCCACTTGAGGCGTAGTTGCTCAAAGTGCAGCTCGCAGGCCAGTGGTGGCCATCAGAAACATTGAAATAATAGAGAAAATGGAAGTGATGAAAGTGCTTATGAATTACTAATGGACGTGATGATACCCATGTGAACTGAAAAATAGAGTTGAATAAATTTGTCTACAATTTGGATTTCTGTTTATGGCAGCGGGTTGAGTAGTCATGGTTACAACTGCTCTGTTGCTAAATAAAACTTAATAATACCACTTAGACGATTTTCCACAGAAGGTGTTTATTGACGTACCAGAAGTGAATATGCCGAAGAAAGGAAACAGAGAAAACAATAAGACAACCGAAGGAGGTTTTAAGAAAGACTACATGTCAGGCTCGGTTTTGGTGGAGGGAAGTGGTGCAAGCCCTTTGCAGACAGGTAACACTGACAACGCAAAGAGCATTGAAAGTCCCTCCATTTCATCATTAATCATTACATCATTACATCATTTCACATCATTAATTTGTCTACCATTCATCATTCACGACACCCAACTGGCATTTATCATTTACGTCAAGAATTTTTGTTACTCCCACCCAAAATGTCAAAAAAACCACCCACTAACTGGAGTTTTCGTCTCTTTTTAACCAGCTCTGTGCTTGCCAGAGCTCTCCATTCAGAGTACACTCATGAGCAAGGGGAAGAGCAACCCTCCTTGGACTCTGCTTGGGCTCTAAGCAGGGTCCAACAGATACAGATAATGGTGTATTTGCTCATCCTTAGTTTTAACAAGACTTTATGCCCAACAGTCAGTCTTTATATGTTGTGAGAAGCGCTGAGGGTGTAACACAGGTGAGCTCTGTTGTATCTCACAAAACTGCAATCATGGTTAAGCAGTTTAGTGATGTAGAGTTTTTGCAGGACTGCTTTGTGAAAGTGGCCGACATCGTATGTTCTGAACCTGTGCAGCCTTCAGTCATATGCTGGCTCCCTAAACCGGCACTGAGTCATCAAACTTTGAACACCCTGTAGCACCCAGTTATATAATAATTTCCTGAAAATGTAATAATGTCTGAATAAAATTTGCTCTGAACTTGATTGAAAATGTAATAAAACCCATTAATGTAATAACTTGACCATTAATGTAATAAAATGTGCTGACTGATATTGTGATAACGTTACAGAAAGCTGTACTATACACTAAAGTGAAATGACACATCATAACCCCATCACCCAAAACACATATTAGAGCTTTCCTGGTGTAATGACGGATCGCTCTTGTTTATAGTAAGTAGTAAATAAAGGCATTGGAACAGTACAACCAAACTCCTCTTTACAGACATTCAGTCAGGACATTTTATTACATTTTTCTATCAGGTTAAGTGCAAATTTTCATACATTCTCAGGAAGTTATTGCATTATTGGGTGCTACACAGCCCACTTTAAGACATCACCCAAAACAACCCAGTACGAAGTAATATCGTAACTTCACTAGTGAAACAATACCTCGATTTGATCCTTTTTGTATCCAGAGCTACAAAATATTGACTATTTTATGGTTTTGCTGGCAGCCAATCACAGCAAGCTTTCTCCAGGCTGATGTGTGACAGAGTATTTGATGGAGTTTGCAGTTCAGTGTGCTGAGGTTCCTCCAAAACGTTAACACTACACACCTGTGGCATCTGGTGGCTTTATATACAACTAAATGCTTCCATTCACATGCTGGGTATCAAATGAATCACTCCGTTGTTATCAGTATCACTTTAAGGGTACTGGTATTGTAATTTGAATGATGCCCAACCTAGTCAACCAGCACAAAAACAGACCGATTTCTAAGCTTATCAGAGCCCATGTTTATCATAACGAAGAAATATGGCACCCAGGGCAACACTGAGGCTCACTGATGTGTTTTAAATAGTCTTTCGACAACACTGGAGCTCTTTGGCACAGAGGATCAAGCTGTATGAGGCTGTTACACAGGCAGTACTTGTTAGAAGGAAGAATTTATTCTTTGTTTATCAGCTAAAAGAAAAATATAGAATATCATCAGCCAAATCCTTCGACAAAGGCAAAGAATCACTGCGTTCAAGTCAAGTTTATACCAGTGTTTGTCTCCTTGATAACACTGAGGGCACTGTGGGTTACACAAGGACATCTGCGTGTGTGCGTGTTCATGCACAATCTGCGTGTGCAAGGGCAGTACAGGTCATAGAGCGCTCTGTGCCTGTGTCAATAACAGTATCTGGAGGCCACGGGATTACGTGACCTTGCATGCCACATGTGCTGTCTCCCACTCACTCACACACACACACACACACACACACACACACACAGACACACACACACAATGAAACACAAAGCCCCATGAAATCCTCCGACTCCTAAGGGTCTTTATGAGGCTCTTGCATTGGTCATGGAGGGCTAGGAGACGAGGAGGAAGAGGTGTGTGAGGAGAACAACAGGAGGAGAGGAATGAGAGGAGAGGGAAGGGAAAGATGGAAAGGAAAAGATTAGACAGAAGGAAGCAAATGTGAAAAGAGAAACCCTATCTCCCACATAATACATTTATATGCTTCTAATTTCCTTTGCCAAATATGATGTGCAGGACTTGGAATTGGCGGAATTGTATCAAATTGCTGCCTAAATCATGCTCACTGGCTTTTTTTTTCCTATCCAGGAAGTGTGACATCCTCATTATACACAGAACTCATAAGGAGGAGGTCAGGGTGGATGATCTGGTGTGTAAAGAACAGGACTTTTTCATCAGGGGTCCGCTTCTTGTTGGATTCTGAAACCTTTAGTTAAAGTTAAGGAAAGATATTTAATGAAGATGGCATCATGTATAAAGTCTGGAGCTGCTCAAGAGACATTGAATGGGAGTCTGATTTTGTGGACCCACAGATTGTTTCATTTTTTTTATACCCAAACGAGCTTTATTCTATTGTAGTGTTATATTTTCTCATACTCGCATTCCTCTGGGTGCTCTCAGTGTCATCTATAACATCTTTCACCATTCGTTGTCTATGGAGCAGCTCCAGACTTTATACCCTATGGCATCACAAATCTGAGTTTTAGCACTCTTGTTGTGAATTTTGGGAGAGAGTTGTTCAAGTTGACTAAAATGTCTGGACTGTCTTAAGCTGAAAACATGCTGGTGCCATACATGTGTCAAGTACCGCCCTTAGCACACACCGGACATGTCGTACAGACGACCACACAGTTATGATTACTTTTACTGAAAGATCTGTACCTCTTCAACCTCAGCGTTAACTTAAAGAGGCAACCGATACAGTACAGTCCTCTCTCGTCTAGCTAACATTTAGCCGTGTTACTTACTGATCGATTAGAAAGAAAGCTAGCTGGACATCGGATCTGAAGCCTCTTTGGTCATGGAGCTCCCTCCATATCTTGAACGCCTGACTGAGGTTTACTGTTGTTTTGCCTCTTCTTGTATCACTCTCCTTTTTGTGCGTCCTCGCCTCCTCAGACAGATTAGCTCGTTTTCTTATCTCCACACTCTGTCCGTTGCTTCTTTAAAAGAGAGCCCCTAAATAAAGTTGATTTCTCACCTGAACTGCCAGTCTCCAGAGCTATGCCTCACCAGGCAATATCCTTTTGGCCGTTGTCTTTATAATGACAGGATGGTGGGTCATTTAGCCCGGGATATTTCTATTTTTTTTTTTTTTTATTTTAAAGATTATTTTTTGGGCATTTTGCCTTTATTGAACAGGACAGAGTGAAATGGGGTGAGAGAGAGAGAGAGTGGGGGTTGACATGCAGCAAAGGGTTGCAAGCCAGAGTTGAGCCTGCGACCACTGCAGCGAGGCATCACCTTTACACATGGGGCGTCAGCATTATCCACTATGCTACCGACGCCCTGTAGCTTGGGATATTTCTCAACCTCAACACCAAGTCTCTCCTCATCCATTCTTCATCACACACGAGACACAGCAACAGCTACAGAGTTCTCTTTATGCATCCATGGTGAGGAAAGGTGTCGAGCTGCCACAGGAGCAGAGAAGAAGAGCTGCTCTGGGAGCTGATATGTGCAAGCAGAGAGTGAGTGGGGGGAAAATGCATTTAATGCCAAGGGCGGTGAGGCTGGAAATTGGACAGTTGTGTAAAGTGCTGCGGGGTGGCACATCCAGGAGCGCGGACGCACATATGTTTTGACATGCAGTGTTCGCTGCTAGTGTGTTTTGGCCTTTAGACCATAGGAATGACATTTGTGAATTTTGAAATTAATTTAGTTCCCCTTTAAAATGCTAAAGCGCTTGTGTATTTATTACACATGGAGTTACACAGGATTTGCACTTTGAATAAATATTTAAAATGAGTCCCATTATCGGGGGTGTAAATCATTAATTTCACCACAGTACAATACAATATTACATTGATTATTTGCACAACTATATGATTTGCTGATATCACAGCAGATAAAATTTTGATTTATTTCAATTACGGGGGGGAACAATATGAGACAATATCATATGCCCATTTAATACAATCAGTTAGAGAAGAAGCTGCCACACCTTTCTTTTTGGCTATTGGCCATAAAAGTGAAAAAATAAAATCACACATACATAGTTTTTAAACATTTGTTATGCTTACTTTAAATCGACTTCACAAACACACATAAAACATAGCTTAGTTGACAAGTACAAAACGAAAGCATAAAATTGTCAGTGCAAAAACATGAATGGCCCCATCTAGAGTCAGGGTTAAGTTTGTCTTTATAGAGGCTTGTTCTAAGGCAACAAAAACACACTGATTCTTATTTTCATGTGATTATACACTAAAGAAATCATACTTATTGTGTTATATTCCAGTTCTGCACATGTATCACCCTAAATCCTACACACTGGACCTTTACATTACCTGTATTATTTATGTTTTTGTTACTCACTATTGGTTAAAGTCACTGCATCTCCCAATTGAAGAGCATAGTTGAATATCAGTCTGCATGCTGCATGTTTTTTTTTTCAGTCTAACATTGTTGAAACAGAGCAGCTAATTTTGCTGCAACAAGTTAGCAGAGAAAGATGACCAGCCAGCCAGGTACATCACGTTTCCTGAGGCTTTTATCTTGTACCGGCATCGTTTCAATACAGCATGTGCTTTGTCTGTTGACCCGTCTTTTCTCTGAAATCCAAAATATTCCGACACTGCTGATTCATTCCCGAGCAGGGAGTAAATATCCTCATTGCCTTTTTCTTGGCTGTTTGCCATTTTCTGCCCGGCACTGTTTGACGGTGACACAGATGTGCCATGGGAGTTTTCAAAATCAAGGAATATCTTGAAGATGATACGGACTAAATCGATGATATTGGATTGTCGATCAGTGAATCGATACATCCATACAAATTGATGAATACCCATTCTGTGCTCCGAGTCAATGTTGATTTCTTAGCATTGAACCAAGACAACAATCTTTTCCGAACCTTAACCAAGTGCTCTGAGTTACCTAAACACTGCTATTCTACAGTAATGCAGATTATTTGTATGTGAACGGTTTTTAGGACTTCCTTTTTGTAGACAGATCAACAGAACAGAGAGAAAAATAAAGACAGAGCGAAGGAGAAGGTGACTGTAAGGAGATGGTTGGGTAAAGCTAAGGCCCTGAGGGCTATGGACATTATTTCAGCTGCTGTGTGTGGTCATGTGTGTGTGTGTGTGTGTGTGTATGTGTGTGGTGCAGGGACAGGTGAGCCTCTCTGTGTTATCCTTGTCTACATCTCTGTTTCCCTTAATCATTCACCCTCCCTCTCCATCAATCTCCAGTGTCTTTAGGTCGTCTTAAGTCTGCACTGAAGACTTTGTGTGTGTGTGTGTGTGTGTGTGTGTGTGTGTGTGTGTGTGTGTGTGAAAGAGCCAAAAAAACAGGTTTGCATGGTTGCATGTGAGTGTGTGGTTTGCATTTTCAGTCTATACACTTGTACTGTATATGTGTGTATGTGTGTGTATTTGTATTTGAGTGTGTGTGATCTCTTTGAGGCTTTATATTTGTCAGTATTTGTGTGTCTGTGCCTGTGCCTGTGTGTGTGTGTGTGTGTGTGTGTGTGTGTGTGCGTGCGTGCGTGTGCGTGCGCGTGCTCGTGGGCGTGTGCGTGTCTGCCACAAGCCCCAGTGAGATCCAGCGAGCATGACGGAGAATGACAGGTTGATTTATGGCGAGGCTATAAGTAGAATGACTACTGCTCGAGAGAGAGTGTGTGTGTGAGGGAGAAAAACACGGCAGAGAGGGATGCAAAAGAGGGGTAGGGAGGGATGGATGGTGGGAGGAAAGAGGGAGCGATGGGTGTGATGAGAGAAGAGGGGATGCAGAGAAAGAGAGAGCTGAATGACAGAGCTAAAGAGGACGGTGAAAAGCAGGACAGAAAGTAGAAGCAGGAAAGGGGTCAGAGAAGAGACTGATTGGGATTGTGGGAGTGGGATTAAGATGCATATTTGCATATTGCTAAAAATGACAGACAGAAAGAGAGGAAATATGACCAATCTGCAAGCTGCTACTGGCATGAAAAGATGGATAGAGGAAGAAGGAGATAAAGGCGGAGAGAAAGTTTAGCTGGTGTTTGCAAAGGAGCCCCTGTGAGTTGGTTTAATGAGAAGCAGCGCCGGGCTCGGCTCACGTAGTGCGGCATTCTGTGAGTCTCAATAGGAAAATAACATTATCTCCACAATTACATTTACATTTTTAGACATTTAGCCAATGTTGTTATGCAGAACGACATACACGGAGTGCAAATGAGCTACAATTCCCAGATCAGCAACAACGCAGAGCGAACAACATCCAGGAGAACGTTCAAGTGCTCTGACGATTACTGCAACCGCCATGAAGGAGGAAGGCCGCTACGAGATGATAGATACCATTTCGTTTTACATGCAGTCTTTTTATCAGGCAGTATTGTAGCAGCAGATGTCGTCTAGCTGTGAGATGTGAAAGTACAGTTTTTATCAATATATTTCAGGGCCTTATGCTACCACATCAGTATTAATCTGACACTTCCATCTTGTCTTTGGCTGATTCTTAAAAACAATGATTTATATGTCTTACTGAACCAGAGGATGAACTCTCATTAGGGGCCGGGCAGGAGCATCAAAATGTTTGACTGTAAACGGTATTGTAAACATATATGTTGGAAAATATCAGAATTTTATTTCAAAAACTGAAATTTTTACACCATTTTGAATTTCGCTCTCATGCCAACAATTGGAGTCAATGCAAAAATGGCATTTTTAAACATCAGTTTTTCACTTATGAAGTAAATAAATCATTGTTAAAAACAAATTACCAACATCTCCATGCTGCCTAGATGCAATTTGTGTATTTTCAGATTTTTGTCTTAATAACTGAATTTTTGACAGCCGTTTGAAATCTGCCTCTACACACAAACAGTTGCTGTCTTGCACACAGGTGACTGGCTTAGTCAATTTGTGAAGCTACATGTGACATTTCGGTTTACCAATTAGCTCAGTGAGATAGAGGATGGTTCTTGGTGTTGAAGATTGTGAGTTCAAGCTTCAGCTCGTGTAACATTTCCATATGAGAAATTTACCCAAACTTTTCATAAAGGTCCAGTCCCATGCCAGATGTCCTCAACTGGAAACACAAGACAATAGTCCTGATGGTGGCGCTACAGCAAGCCTCTTTTCAAAACTTTGAAAATTCATAACAAATCAACCATATGTGCTACAGCTTTGGAACTTTCACTTTGAAATTTGCTTTTCCATGGCATGGATGACTACTGTCTGGCACCCTGATACTTGGCTTAGTCAATTTGTGAAGCCACACATGAAGTTTCACTTGCCAATTAGCTCAGTGAGCTAGAAGATGGACATCAGTCTCAGAAGTTGGGAGTTCAAGCCTCAGCTAAGGCAGAATGTCCTATGTTCAGGCATCATGCTATGTGGGAGTACAAAGGTTAAAATAATTATGATCAAGGCAGTTTTGCAGAGAGACAAATACTTTTTATCAACACTTTTCCCTGCTATACTTTGTCTCTTTTCCCTGTTCATTTGGCTTAGCTATCAGTCAATATGCAGAGTCTATCCAGTAGCTACTTTTACATTTTAAAAAATGTTTTCATCTTTGTCACCATGGATAATGTTTAGCTTTGAGCTAGATCAGGCCAGTTTGTTCATAATTGCTAGCAGTTAATGTTATTATTATTTTCTTGTTCTTGATTTTTTTCTTTCCTTTGTATATTATGAGTCTGGTCACTTCAGCCACTCATCCACAATTTGGAGGGCATGCCATAATTATATGATGTAACTTCTATGTTGTGATATGCTTTGTTTTAGTGTGTGTGTTGCTCAGAATTGCCTAATTTTGCGTAAAATTGCCCAGCCCCGACCATTGCTGGGCAGCAGCTATAATTTTGTATGTTACCAAGGGTTGGGTGATGATGATGATGTCCATAGTGAAACATGTGGATGACGACATTGTTCTTTGGGAGGCATTACAGTTACTCAAAAACCCATGCCACAGTGTTAGTGTGGTAGGATGGATGGATGAATGGATGGATGGATGGGGGGGTCAAGGGGCTTTTAAATCACAATGGTGGTTAATGACTCAAATCCATCAGTGACGGACAATGGCATCATTCATTCATTCAAAAAGATAAACAGGAAGACTGTCATGACGCTAGTTAGCATATTAACAACACAGTCTAATGTTGAAAGAACAGAGCATTTGTCCCTGAAAACTGTTTCCGCTAAGGATCTCAATGGCTACAGAAAAATAATCTTACCTTAAGTAACAAGTTTGTTTTGGTCTCACTCCCTCTTGACTTAAGCTGTTTGTTTACTTTCCTCACTTCTGTTTCTCTTCTTTTGTGCTGAGCTGAACTGCCAATTAGAGTAATGCCATTCACTGACAGGCTCTGCCATCGCCTTCGCCAATTCAACACAGCCCGCCATCAACTTGATGTGTCAGGGCCTAAAAGTACCGAGTTCAGTCTCAACCCTTGTGAAAACACTTGTGCAATGCCTTCTCTTGCTCTGCTGGGAACTTTCTAAAGCCTGGTAAGGTCTAATGAAGCAACATTATTGAGGTGCATGATGGGATTTGTAGGATCTAATCTTTGTGGAGCTTGACCCAAACTATATACTATAAGCCAGGACATTTCTGCCTCCACTAATCCGATTGTGATGATTCATTTTTGCCATGTCTCTCACATGTCTCACAGAAAAAAACAGAAATGGGTATTACAGTGAGAAAAGGTTCAGCAGGACACGCTGACCTTTGGGAAAAGCAACCTTTAAACTTGTACGCGCACATACTTTTTTTTTAATCAATGTATCTACTGTGAACACGGCATTACACCCAAAGACAACAAGTATTGTCTCAATTAGGAGGTAATGTTCTGACCAGACAGTGAACCAATGATAAAGCCACTGGATGACTCAGATTTGATTTGTCAATTTACAACAGCGCTTTATTTTGAAATGTCAGAGATAAGCGAATAAGGCATGTATTCAATCACAGCAGAGCTTTTAATTTGAAACAGCAGACATTCAGTGTAGTCTTTAATAGGCTGATTCAATCTCAACTGTGCGTCTGAAATTTAAGTGTTGTCATGAGATTCATCGGGTTTAAAGGGAAACGAGTACAGTCTCACACACACACACACACACACACACACCTGCCAGAACAATTGCTCCCATGACAACCTGGCAACCAAGAGGGCTTTGAAGCACAGGTCAGTAATGTTTGCGTGTGTGTGTGTGTGTGTGTGTGTGTGTGTGTGTGTGTGTGTGTCTTAACATCAGTGCAACCAGCAGTTTCTATTCTCCTTCTCTTTCCTCGCCTCTATCCTGCTTGGCTCTTTTTCAGCACTTTATCTTTTCTTTTCTGTTTTGCATAGGAAACTCGTCTCTCTGCCCTCAGGTGAAGTTAAAAAAAAAAGAAAGTGAGAGAATGTCGAAGAAATCAAGAAAGGCAATAACGAGTGTTTTCAAGAAAGAGGGCGAGGAAGGGGGAGGAAGAAGTGTGAGAAATATGAGCGAGAGAGATAGAGAAAGAGACGGAGAGATCGGGAGAGAGAACAGTCTTTGATCTCTCTCCTGGTGGGAGCTGGTCTTGGCACGCAGCCAGAAAACCTCACGGCACACACACACACACACACACACACACACACACACACACACACACACACACACACACACACACACACACCAAACAGACGCGCGCACACACATATTTACGTCTAGCTGGCCTGCTCCAGGGCTTTGTTGATTATTTCTGCTGGGAGGATCAAAGACGTCAAACCCCCTCCTCCATCCTCCATCCATCCATCCATCCTTCACCTATCTGTCTGTTCACTAGTCCATCTGTCCGGCCATTCATCAGTCGGTCCATCTATTCTTCTATCCCTTAGATAGATGGATAGATACCCACTGTGTTCACTGCAACCAAATTAAAATAATACTGTACTTCACTGTCCTTACAGTAACTACTTCTTTTGCCTTTGAGTTGAGGTCTCTGTAGCTTTTGTTAAGTCTGAGGTCATTTTACTGGAGCAGTTGTCAGGATGGCCGAGCGGTCTAAGGCGCCAGACTCAAGGGTTGACACCTTCCTCAGTCAAAGGGACTTCTGGTCTCCAGATGGAGGCGTGGGTTCAAATCCCACTCCTGACATGAATTTTATCTGCGGGTGTCATCCCTCTAGTTTGATGAAGATGCAGATATCTCGCCTTTTGCTTGTGTGGAAAACAAGTATGAGACTTTGAATGAGCTGTCTTTTAGTACAAAAGATACAGTGAAGTTTTGTTGAAGAGTATACATGGGATTGTCATGTTCATCAGTAGAAAACAGCCAATTAACTGTAAAATACAGACTGTGCTGCACAGTGACCTGATTGTCAAGTAGCAGACTGTGTCAGCAGTAAAATAAATCAATCTGTTGGGAAGACAATTCAGAAATCTAACTAAGTGAGGGTTCTCTGCTTATCAGAGTTGATGCAGCCCCAAAATCTGATGCATTTTTCTGTTGCTCTAGCCCGGCTAGCTCAGTCGGTAGAGCATGAGACTCTTAATCTCAGGGTCGTGGGTTCGAGCCCCACGTTGGGCGGAAATGCTTTTAAAAGACATAGGAGATGGAAATTGATTGGATGTCAAACATGACAGGCTGTAGGCGAGTATTTCCTTGTGTGTGTGTGTGTGTGTGTGTGTGTGTGTGTGTGTGCCCAGGTAGCTCAGGTTGCTTTGGTGCTGTATGAGGCCAAGGGTGTTTTCTCACTTGGTCGTTTTCAGCGGTGGTGACTCAGCATTCTATGCACACATGTAAACACCTCCCACCTCCTGAGGTGATCTGAGTTTGGTTCGATTCAAGTCCGCGGTGAGGTTCACTTCACCTGTGCCTTATGAACACAAAGCGCTGCAGGTTGGCTTTGCTCTTTACCATTGTATTTAGCCCTCTAGATCACATGCTATTGCACTGGGACGCTTGAAAAAGCAGACCAAACCACGTCGGCCTGTAACGCTTACAAGGACACAGGACCAGGAGTAGTTTGGTCCACGGAAGATACTGCATGTCTCCAGATGTGGAATGTAGAATACATGAAACAGTCTACAGCACACAGAAACACTAAGTTCATCTGAAAGTGAGGGGCCTTCATAACCATACTGCAGTTCTTTGAACTGAACTGACAGTGTGAACACAAAAAGACCTGAGTCCCTTTTCTCACCACTTTTTGGTCCACTTAAAGAGGACTGAGTTTGGTTTGTTTAAAAAGGACTATATGTGAAAACACCCTAAGGGGTTGGAGGTGTTCTTTGATAACATGGGGGAGGGGAAGTGGTCAGAAAAAATCCTACAGTTCTCAGGTCCCAGTGTGCTTAAAAACAACACCATCTGCAGTAATGGTGAAGTAATTGAAGTTTGAATCTGCTCTAAAAACTGACAACAATACATAGCTTTATAGGTGTTAATATATATTTTCCAAGTCTACTATAACTCTAAACCTGTAATCTCTGTTTACATGTAACCACTTAACTCCAGGCTGAAACCAGTTTTTCAGCTGTCAGGATGGCCGAGTGGTCTAAGGCGCCAGACTCAAGGATTGACTCCTTCCTCTGTGATTGGGAATTCTGGTCTCCAGATGGAGGCGTGGGTTCAAATCCCACTCCTGACATACATTTTATCTGAAGGTTTCATCACATGGTGGGGCCTTACAATGACTTTTCAAGCGAGACTTTTCAATTTCTTCTGAATTGTTCAATGTAAGTTGGTCATAAAAGTCTCTCCAAACCATCTTAGGTTGGTCTTATTTTGTCTTGCTGAAGCAAACATATTGAATATTAGCACAAGTTTTTAGTCCTGGCTAATGCAAATAGTGAAGAACAGGTACTCTCATTCCTACAGTCTCCTCCTACCAAAATGGCGAAGTGCACAAACGGAGGCCAGATTGAGAATACTGTTGACATATGATGCCTTTTATCTTGTGTTTCTTGAGCTGCGTGTATTTGTGGACACATAAGTAATTGTTAATATGTCATCGGAGTTTGGCATGATACTTCTTAATGGATGGAAAATAATCTCAAAACAAATCTAGTTCTAGTATTGCAAGTAGTGACCATGCAAGATCCCCAGCCTTGCAAAGTCTTTTCATGTGTGACCAATTAAGTCGCATTGTCTTTAGACAAGGCTGTCAGACCTTAGTCTTTAAGAAGTCCTCAAAGTCTTCTCGTCCAGATAAGCATAAACTAACTGCAGCCACCCTTGGCCTCTGATTAAAAGATTCTGATGAACAGAGAGGGATGAAAATTCACCAATTAAGGTCCCTCACACACCAGTGCTGCCTGTAGTTTTTGCAGGGTGCAGAGCAGTTTTCCTAATGACAGAGCAGAGGTCAAGGGTGAAAATGCCATAGACTGAGCCTCTTACCATGCACGCCATGATGCAAAAGACATGCTTGGCAGTCCCACTACCAATCAGCTGAATATTTACCTGATGACAAAGTAGGGCCAAGAGATAAGATAAGCCCCGTTTCCACAAAACACTTTCGGTATGGCATCTTTGGAACCAACCCTTCACGATACCAGTGAAAATATCACGGTTCTGAGTAGTATCACTATCTCTTTGTGGACCGTTACCTGCCACAAAGACAGAAATGTGAACGGTTTGTTTTTCCTCTGACATGCCACATACCTGTGTGCCGCCACGGCTCGGTTGTTCAGGTACTACTGGGCAGTCATGACACCAACGAAAGAGGAAATTACTGGACCTGGAGTCGGACTTCTCTGTCGCCGGTAAGCCGTTATGTTGCGGCGTGGAGCACTATGGCCACCATATCCTGTCTGTGACGCCCGTTCAACCACAACCGGCAGGATTTGCCTTTCCTTTCTGCTGCTGGTTGAAATCTGTACTTGTACAGCGTGCTGAATGATTTATTTTGCTCGTTCAAAACTATTTTTAGTCATAAATGCAAGTAAAATACTCGCACATAGAGCTCTGTGGAAAACAAATCACTGCCAACAAGTAAAAAGAAATAAATAATAACTTTCTCTGCTCAAAGATACTCACATGTCTGGAAAACAAACCACTACAGCAGCATATTGAATGCCAGGTGGCCGGCGCGCGCTGGTCTATAACGGCGCATGGACACTCACCCTCTTGCGATAGGACTTTGAACTATTATTTATAGGCTACTGTGGAGTTTTAGTACTGCGATCTACCATTACCAGAATACTCTGCAACACTAGTGACATCAGCCAATACTGTATGTAGTTTTTAGATGTGAAAAGTTCAAGACCCATGCAAATTAGTTCCAGAACGCACCAGTGCCTTTTCTGAAAAGATCCTGGTATGCGTTCCAGTACGTTCCAGCTCAAATTAAGCACTGGACATACTAGATGTAGAGACACCACCACAGGAAAGACAGTGACCTTTGTCTCATTTAACTAAGCCAAGTACAGCTCAGAGAAACTTTGATTAGAGAGTGAGGTTGATGGCTAACCAGCAGCAGTGATACTGGGGAATTGGGACGCCACAAGAATTCACATGGACAGATAATCACATGGGCAAAGGTTGTAGTTATACATCAGGTTCAGAGTGTCATTGTGTGCTTATAACACTGGCTACTTTCACTTTCTTATCAATGTGTCTGCAAAGCTGTTATGTTGGCTGTTTATCAGATTTGGTCAAATGAATGGACTTTGATGCTGTAAACTATATGTGAAGGGGGTTCTGGGTTTGGACCTGGATTTGATCTTAACCTTTTATCCAGTGTATGTGTGTGTGCATAGTGGGGAGTTCGTAGCTCTGGTTGGGGCACAGAGTGACGTCAACAGCTGCCATTAGCAAGGTCAGGGCCCTGTGTATGTGTGAGTATCGGAGACAGCCCGGAGACACACAGTAACATCTTCAGCTGTTGCTTGAGTTGTAAAAGAGTTGTCATCACTCACTCAGTACTTTCTGTCCTGCTTTCCTTCTTTGCCCTTCGTTTTTTTCCATCTTTTAATCATTTCTCTCATAAACTCGCAAATGTTGGACCCTCATCCTCTTCTGTTTTTTTTTTCATTTTGTTCCTCCAAGTCTTGAAATTATCCATGTTCCTAAAAAAAATGCCCTCTTCCTCCTGCAGTAATCACACCAGTCAGTGGCACGCTGAATCAGCTGCTTATGAATTCTCTCTGTCTCTCTTTCTTTGAGCCGGAGCCTGAAGGTCTAACCTCCAGTTGAACTCCCATAGCTTTGTGTGTGTGTGTGTGTGTGTATGTGTGTGTGTCAGGGTTGTGAACCTTCACCTCTGACCGTTAGCGCATACCTGTCTGAACATACAGCTCAGCTCGCACCGACTATACTGAATATATATGTATGTGGGTGTCTGTCTGTCTATCTATCTATCTAAATGTATATATTTTTTCTGTTCTCTCCCTCTTTTTTCTCTCTGAGGCCCCAGTGCCTAAGGCCGGATGTAAGGGTCATTAAAAGAACTGTGTGTGTGTATGTGTGTGTGTGTGTGTGTGTGTGTGTGTGTGTGTGTTTGTACGCGCCTGTACTTCTACTGAAAACGAGGGCATTGGTCATTCCTCCCCTGTCTAAAAAGGAAATACCAAATTACTGAGGGCCTCTCTCTCTCTCTCTCTCTCTCTCTCTCTCTCTCTCTCACTCTCTCTCACTCTCCCCATCTTTCTCCATCTCTCTGTCTCTTTCTGTGTGTGTGTGTGTGTATGTATGCGCGCTTGGCACTCTCGTCTCATCAATGTTTCATATGAAATTTTTGGCAGTTTTGTCAAATAAGGCAAAAGAGAATTCCTCAGTTCTAACAGTGGAAAATCAAACTGTTTCATTAACATTAAATGTCCTACATTCTGTGTTCTCTCTGTTCTGTTATTTTATTAAGAGCATCAATCAGGAGATTGTTTCAACAGAAAAGTTCCTGTAGTGCCATTTTTAGCATCAGCATCTGTTGACATGTGAATAACATTGTTACGGCTTGTATATACAAACATGCTTTTTTGTGAATGACATATATTGTGGATATTATTTTGTATATGATCTCATAAGTCATGGATGATTTGATATATTTACATATATGCCCTCACTGCACAGCGTGATTTGCCAAGTAGGACATGCTCCTGGATCAACATCCCACGTTGCATTCCAGGACCAACATTGCAAGCAACCAATCACAGTCCTCTGACATCATCAGTGTGCTGCTGCTGTACATCTTTCAAAATTTCTTTGTGCTTCTCGAAAGCTAAGCTAGTTTTCTAAATTAAAGTTAATGTAATTAAACAAAATCCTCATTAACACTGAACAAAACCTTGTAAATTACTGCAGGGTTAGCAGTTAGCTTGCTAAATAGGTAGGCTAGGCTAACAAGTAGCTTGCCAATAGGCTAAAATATTGTTCACTAACATTAAGAGTAAGGATGATGTCATTTTGAAGTTGCAAAGACCTGCAAAGGAAACATGTTCACTCCTTTTTAATAACCTTTTCAAAAAGAAATACAGTGCTCCTGTTTATCCAGGCTATCATCATCATCACTTTGACCCCGAATAATTTGTTAATGTTGATACAGGACTATCACTGCTATGTTGATGTCAACGTAAACAAATTATCCATAATCAGTTTGATGATTATGACGATATACCTGGATAAATATGACCAAATCTATCCAGGAACAACATGGAAAAAGGAGGGAAATGTGTTAACTGCAGGAATTTGCAACTGAAAAATCTGTTATCCTTACTCTTTGTTAGTGAACGGCTTACTTGTAAGCACAGCCTACCTACTTAGCAAGCTAACTCGCTAACATTCTAGCCTATTGGCAGGGTTACTCATTAGCATAGCCAGCCTACTTTTTGTTCAGTGTTACTGAGGAGTTTTTTCAATTGTGTTAAATTCAATTTAGAAAACTAGCTTAGCTCTGAAGAAGCACAAAGGAATTCTGAAAGAAGCACAGGAGCAGCACATTGATGATAAACTTCTGTTTTTAAAGTTAATGCTAAGTTTCCGCTCCTTCAATACATACAGTCTCTTCAAAAAACTTAGAATGTAGGATAATAACTTCAATGTTAGGTTTCCTTCTATCAGTTTAGGCAACAAAAGTATGTGGTTAGATTTAGCGAAAATATCGTGGTTTGGCTTTAAAGAAGTATGGCTTAGTTAGGTAACGTAGAGTAACGTCATGTGACATACATCACTAGTGTAGTATGCTACACGTGCTAGCACATTATGTGTTATTGAAATAACTTTACTAACTTTTGGTTTCACACAGACATTAACAGCGGGCTCCTGGGTGAAAGTCCAGATATAGTTTGACCCGTCTGCCTCCTCTCCCGCCTGCCCATTGCAGACTTCTCACTCGTTATACTACTGCTTTTGCACAGATCATCAAAAAATGCCACTGCCTGGTGCGTCTTCTACTGCTGCTAAAGGGTGTCTCAGTGCGTGAGTATCTGATGCCAAGTGCCACTGACCTAGTGTCACTATTTGATGACTGGAGTGACACTGGGTTGTCTGAAGCGTAGGACCACAGACGAGTGAGAACATGCTCGTCAAGGCCAAAGCATTTGATTCACATTACAAATTATTTTAATGTTTGGCTGCCATATTGTTTAAACATCTAATGACACATGTTGCTTTACAATCAAGGATTTCTTAATTTTCCTTCCTGTGGTTTCCAACCATTTTTTTTTCTGGCAGCATCACTCTGCTGGCTCCCTAAAATAGAAATGTTTTACAGTAAGCATCTGTACGCTGTAGTTGAGAATGTTACAGTTTTTGTTCCCACAAGAGTCATGTTGAAAGATTTACAGAAATCCTATAAGGTCTTGAGCTGGCAAATTCCCAGAATGTCTTACATGGAAAATGAACTCTATAGCTGCTGTTCCCATGTAACGCCTGCATGAAGAAGAATGTGGGAAAAAAGCTGTTCTCATGCTTAGTATTAAGGAGCAGTTAAAATTATAATATACCGATATCAGTTTTGACAGTTCTGCTAACACATTGATAAAGTCATAAATAAAATATTCAGGTCTTGTTTGCATTAAGGTACTTGTAATCTTTGAGGGCAATCTTGAGGCAGTAAATGACCAAGATGAACAGCAGAAATGCACCAACAGTCATCACTGAATTTAGATTGAGATGATAGAAGGAATAAATGAATGGCGCTTATGAAAAAAGAAGATTGAAGGCAAGAGAACTGATAGAAAGGAGCCAGAAAGAGACAGCAAGCAAGCAGAGAAGAAAAGCTCTGTGTGTGTGTGTGTGTGTGTGTGTGTGTGTGTGTGTGTGTGTGTGTGTGTGTGTGTGTGTGTGTGCGCTGGAGGTGTGCCAGGGAGCCTGCCAGCCAGCAAGGCTGAGCTGCAGGGCCCCTGCTGGGGGTGGAGGGTTCAGGCGAGCCCCCTGCCTCCACTGGCCTACTGGAGCATGCTGGGAAAGAAAGAGGGAGGAGGGCGGTAGAGGGGGGAAGGGAAACACGGAGAGGGAGAGAGCCCCCGAGAGAGAGTAAAGGAAGAGAAGAAGGGAGAGAGGGAAAGAGGTGGAGACAGACAGACAGCCATGAGCGAAAGAGGAGGAGGAGGAGGTGATGTTGATGTAGGGAGAGAGGTAGAGGAGGTAAACCCAGAGCAGGAATGTGAGAGGAATGCAGGGAATGGAGGAGTTTTCATCTGGCTGGAAAGGGTGAAGGAGAGAAGGAGAGAGGTGGAGTTGGGAGGGTGGGAGATCCTGGAGACCTAACTCTTCTCTAATTTATTCCCTCACTCACTCCTTCACTTTAACTCCTCCTCTGTAGACACTCAACAGATCCAGATGTGTGAAGTGACTTTTGCATCAGGACTAAGATCTGTTATAGATATGAATACAACTGATCAGCTTCTTCTTCTTCTTCTCACGAGTCATTTATCCACATCACTCATCTACACATCCTCAATTGCAAGATGTGGCCTATTTGTTCACTTCCACATTATGTAAGAGCACCTTATATGTCTTTTTTTGCATGGTATATTTTTAAGCATATAGCCAAAGTGACTATCAGTATCGGATATTGGATTTCAGATACATAGGCCTATATATACATTTCGGATTTACTTGGAACAATGTGTAAGATTTAGGGGGATTCAGCTTTATGCAGAGTCTACGCTGCAGCCTACACATGTGGTCTACACCGTTTTAAACATTTATACTTGTGCGGTGGTGTGTGTGTGTGTCACTCTGCAGTTACACCTCCAAACCATTTGGCGGTGGGGTTTCTGTGAAGTGCTGTAAAGTTTAGTTGATCAAAACACACATTAAACACACATTAAACATGGCTTAATTGCAACAACTTCAAAGACAAGTACACAAATTAGCTTCACTATAACTCGCAGCATTCACAGACAAACACTTGTCTTTATCTGGACACATTTTCCCCACAAATACAACATGCTAATGTTTTTAGCACAAGCCTATGGCATTTTACATTGGATAAATTAGCCTAGTGGCTAGCAGACTTTTCCTCTACTCATATGAAACCAGGGACAACAGCAACACTTAACGAAGGTAACGTTACAAAATGTGGCTCCATTACAACTCACAAGGTTCACTGACAAAACAACTGTCACACCAAACAAGTTTTCCAAACAAATACAACATGCTAATGTTTTTAGCACAAGCTAATGGCATTTTACATTGTGTAAATTAAGTATAAATCCTGCATAAATCCTGCACACTGATCCTTTACAGTAATAGAGCAGCACTGATCAAAAGTAAAGAAGTGATAGTGCTGGATTACGTAAAGTTTGACCGGAGAAAACGAAAATGCAAAAAGTAGAACAGCAGCATTGTTGTTTTTTGTGTTTCTGTTAATAAAATGTATGGTATTAGATTACAGTGTGATACTAATGTAAGAAGGGTTAAGCTTTTTGAGTGAATACCTACATGCAGAGACAGAGACAGACTGTGTGCTTTTAAGTGTGTGTGTGTGTGTGTGTGTGTGTGTGTGTGTGTGTGTGTGTGCTTGTTATGATCTTCTACTCCATGCTGTGTTCAGTTAAAAGACTGTCTTTAAATATGAATAGCATTGTCACAGAGAGACAGGAGTTTGTGTGTGTGTGTGTGTGTGTGTGTGTGTGTGTGTGTGTGTGTGTGTGTGTGCGTGCGAGTGTGTGTGTGTGTGTGTGTGTGTTTTTTCTCGACATTGCTTCCTTATAAAATGTCTTCAGCTACCTCTCAAACCCTCTTCAGAGTTCTGCACATTCATCCTTAGATCTCTACATGTGCATCGCATCAACATTTACAGTCGTGCCTCTACCCACACACGTCTCCTCGTTTGCTCTCCCGCTCTGTTCCTCCCCTCCTCACGTTCAGTAACGTGATTGACACGGTGGTTTATGAGCAACTATATTTCCATGTAGTGATGTGATGTCACAGTGCACATAAGGACATGTAGGTTCTATGAGGAGAGGATCGTGTGCCTCATTTCCACTGCATGGTTTGGCTCAACTTGAGTGGACTCAACTCATTTTGGTACTGGGTCATTTTCTCTGTTAGTTTTCCACTGCAGGCACCAGGTACTGTTCACAACTTTTGTTAATGGAAAAGCAAAAAACAGTTAATAGAGCAGATCCATGCACAGGAAATGTGGCATTAGAGAGGATGCATGATGGGAAATTTGAGCCCTTTTTTGGCTATAGCCCGGCTAGCTCAGTCGGTAGAGCATGAGACTCTTAATCTCAGGGTCGTGGGTTCGAGCCCCACGTTGGGCGCAAGTTTTAGGTTGGGGTAACATTGTACCTGTAATGGTTGCAAAGAATTTACAAGAATTTTTTTGTGACAACACTGTCAATATTCACTGGCAACTGTTGCTGAGACTCAGTCCATCTGTGGACCACACATTCTCACTCTGACTTGTTCTCACATCATGTATGGTCATGAACCTCCAACTTCCTGATATGACGTCAAAGGCACCCTTGGTGTGCAGCTTGTTGATAGTGACGTCGTGTTGAGCACATGTTGAGTTTGTTACACATGTTGTCTTCTTTCAAAATGCACTTCCTTTTTCACAGGAAATTTACTGTTTACATACAGTCTCTTTCAGACTAAACACGCTACATCAGGACAACACTGCAAATTGACGTTTTCTTCCAACAAGTTGCCTAAACCCAACCAAAATGTGGTTGGGTTTAGGCAACAAAAACACATGGTTAGATTTTGGACAAAAGAGCAGGGTTTGGCTTCATAGTCTCACAGGACGCAAAAACCACTCTCCCTGGTGAAGGTCAGTTTTTGTTGGACCCACCCACCCTACTTGGACTTTTGCCGCCTTGAATTTCATTCTTGTCCTGCCACGTATCATGCCGACCTTAAAAGTCCTCAGGGTCTGACTCTGCAAATCACTGCGCTAGCACCGAATTTCGACGACTTCGGAGTGACACAGGGTTGCTATGTTTGTTGTAGGGTGCTGTTCTGTTACCCAGCATCAACCCATAGTATCCATGTACTGTGCTCAGTCGGTAGAGCATGACATTCTTAATCTCAGGGTCGTGGGTTCGAGCCCCATGTTGGGCATGGAGGTTTTGGGACGATGAAGCAACTGCTCTGTTGGACTGATGATGGATACTGACAGTATGTTAATGCACACTGTTGCATAAACCCAGGATGTCTGTTGTTGTATGGTGCTGCTCTGATACTCAGTAACCCCCTCAGTGTAGATTGGCATGATGTGATGTGATAACATGATGTATCTCACTTACAAGTGCTCAGCATCCATGACACATCTATTCATCCTCATCCCTATGCAGTCTTTAGCCCTTTTAGACAGGAACTGTGCAAATTTGCAGGAAAGCCCAATCAGTCTTTTTTCAGCATTGGCAGTATAAAAACAAAATCAGGTAGTGCGGCAAAATGCCAGAGAATGTGACTTTTTCGGGGGGGGCGTGCATGGGTCATGTGGGTCACCAGCTTTAGGCAATTTTACAACTTTGTAACACAATTATTCCCAGGCTGAAACGCACAGTGTGTGTACTCTTAGGCAATACTAATAACTGATGATCTTAGACTATAGTAAGACATAATCCAGTGAGCATAACCCAGGGGTTGTAATCAATCTATAAGGTTATTGTAGCCTGTAAATGTTTTTAGCCTTTTCCTCTCTTTGTATGTCTCCATATCAGTATTTTCCTCTCTATCTTGTTCTCTTCGCTTCATGTATTGGCATGACTGAGGAGCAGTATTGCCAAAGCTTCTGAACGCAGCGGGGCATCTCTTTTTTCCTCTTCCTCGCTCTCTTGGGGGATCGGTAAGACATTCTCTTATTTGTCCTTTTTTATCTGCGTATGTATGTTGTGTGTTTTTATATGTGGGGTGATTTTTTTTTTCATGTGCGTGTTGCCTGAGCAGCACTGGCAAAACAAAAGGCCCATGTCCCCCGCCACCTCCCTGTCTCCAATCACCGTCTCTCTCATCCTGAAAATAATCCTTTTAGGAGAAAAAAAGAGAAAAGGGAGGAGGGATGGAGGGAAGGAAGGGAGGGAGGAGGGTGAGGAAAAGGCGGGAGAAAGAGGAGGAGATGGAAGAAGAGAGGAGGGAAGAGGATCTAAGCAGCAGGAAAAAAGGGAAGTAGAGATCGTAATGAGAGATGGTAAGAAAAGGGAGGGGAGGTGGCAGAGAGGTGAGGGGGAGGTGAGTGGTGTCAAGTGTCACATTTACACATGTGTGGGAGGAGAGGAGAGGAGGTGGGTGAGGGAAGGAGGGAAGGAGGGGAGGTCACAGAGGTAGACTTGCACTGTATGTGGTGACAGGACAGTGTTACCACAAAAATCAATAGGCCTGTCTGCTCTACGGCTCTGTGTGTGTGTGTGTGTGTGTGTGTGTGTGTGGCCAGTGAGTCTCGGCTTTAATTGAAGTCCTGTGTCAGCGCCATAGTAACACAGACTATGGGATGTTCAGTAGATGTATTAACATTAACCATCCCCTCTCTAACACAGGGCCCCCTGTTCTCTGTGTCTGTCATGCCTTCCTTTTATCAGTTTTTTATCTCCAGATATGAGCAGGACAGGAAAAATTATTTACTATGTTTAACAGATATTGTATTTAACAATGGGCCACAGTGTGACTGAACCAACTGACCTGTATTATCTGATTAATAGATAATCTTAACCCAACAAGATACTTGTCTAGGTGGGACAGACAGCTGGTACATCCTTCCTTTCTTCTGTCTCTAACACCACTGTTTGGTTCCTGTTATCCTGCATCTGATGTTGTTCAGGCCCATCAGTTGTCTTCTTAGGGCTCCTGTATCAGCCTCACATGACCCAGACACAGATGCTCCTCATTCACCCATCAGCCCCTGTATGAATGCATGCACTGAAGGCGTAGTTCAGATCTTTTGAAGTGGGGTTGTATGAGGTATCTGTCCATAGTCAAGGTGTTACATACAGTAGATGTAAAGGTGGATTTATACTTGTGCTTCAGCTTTATGCAGTCCACGCCTTATACTCCTGCGGTGGTGTGTCTGTGTCACTCTGTAGTTACACCTCCAAAACACTGGTTGCCAATGCAGATTCAAAACACACATTAAACATGGCTTAATAGAGACAATTTCAAACATAAATCAGCTTTACTATAACTCGCAACATTCACAGACAAAGCACTTGTCTTTATCTGGACACATTTTCCCCACAAATACAACATGCTAACATTATTAGCACAAGCCTATGGCATTTTACATTATATAAATTAGCCTGGCAGCTAGCGGACTTTTCCTCTACTCGTATGAAGCCAGGGACAACAGCAACAGAAACACAAAATTCAGCTCCATTACAGCTCACAAGGTTCACCGACAAAACAGCTGTCTTATACGAAACACATTTTCCAAACAAATGTAACATGCTAACATTATTAGCACAAGCCTATGACATTTTACATTGTGTAAATTAGCCTAGCAGCTAGCAGACTTTTCCTCTACTCACATGAAGCCAGGGACAACACCAAAAGAAACACAAAATTCAGTTCTATTACAACTCACAAGGTTTGTCGACAAAACAACTGCCTTATACTAAACACGTTTTCCAAACAAATATAACATGCTAACGTTATTAGCACAAGCCTATGGCATTTTATATTGTATAGGTTAGCCTAGCAACTAGCAGAGATTTCCTCTACTCATATTAAGCCAGGATAAATCACACATAAGACTTAAATCGCGGTAGACCAGCAGCTTTTGTGTTGTGTTCCGTGAGCCAAAATTACTGTTTCCATCAATGGAGTATAGTGGCTTTGATGAGAGCACAGATGGGGAACTGAAGCTTTCAATGGCTTCCCTGTTTGAAGTGGCTGCCTGAGGGACAGATAAAGCGGTGAAAATATTGTAAATATAGCATACGCTTAAATTGTTATAGGTTTTCTGAGGTGGCAGAACATTGCTGCTGCTTGCTCACCAAACCTTGGGCTTGCTGACAGACATCCTCTGTATGTAATACACTGAGAATGGAAAAGAACCTATACAAACCCACTTTAAAAAATCTTACTATGCCTTTAAGGAGTTTTGAACTACTTACTGCTACATGCTACAACAAAGAAAGAATACATCCACGTGTGTTACATCTATCTCGCATTGCAGTGGTGGCATTGATGGGTGAAATGTGACGTTGGGCTAAATTTGACTTACACCTTATGGTCAGTTGGCTGGTTGGCTGGTTGGTCAGTTTGCTCTCGTCAAACTAAATTCTCCCTGATGGGACAATTGCTGATGGTACTTTCAAAGCTTTTTTCCCCAGATGAAAACCTGTGGCTTAAGTGCTTAAGAGCGTTCTGGAGGCACAGCATTTTCTGAGCGTTCTCACATAAACCCAGGACATCTGTATGTGTTGTACTATGTTGTTCTGTTACCCAGCATCAACCCATAGCATCCCTTCAGTGTAGGTGGTCTCAGCTCATCACTATATCCATCCACTGTGAAACTGCCATGACATCATCTTTAATGGGACACCTTCTAAACGCTTTCATTGGCAACCAAATAAAGGAACATCTGTACTTTTGACAACTGCCAGACATGGCACAGTTTTGTGGGCTAGCATTTATGAAAATCTGGGTCATGTGAATTAAAATATTGTGGTTGCTATTAATGGTAACTTGGCTATTCAAATATAGCGAATTTGCACAAGCGAAGATTCTCTCTGACCAATCAGTGGTCTGTAGTGTTGTATAACCTCACCGTCTAGTATCAGCTCAGCTCGGAACCTCAACCAAGGTGGTACCAAAAGAATAACAGGTGCTGTCCACAACTTTTGCCAATGTAAAGCAAAAGAAGAGCATGTCGATTTTAGTAGAATGTTATACCATAACATGGAAATGCAGGTCTAGAGCATGTGCGATTTGTGAAATTTGAACCCATGTTTTTGGAGTGTGTAGCCCGGCTAGCTCAGTCGGTAGAGCATGAGACTCTTAATCTCAGGGTCGTGGGTTCGAGCCCCACGTTGGGCGTGGAAGTTTTAGAATGTGGAAATATGCACCGTTACTCACAATAACTATGACAACTCTGTCAATGCACACTGTCCACTGTCACACAAACCCAAGACATGGAGGTTTTAGGATGATGAAACATCTACCCTGTTGGACTCTCAGGGGACAGATCCATGTGCGGCTTGTTACTATGTCACAGAATATCCGCAGAAGTAAAAATGGTAGCAACAAGGCAGAGTACTTCTTCTCGCTCTTGCTCTTGAAAGGAGGGAAGGCTGAAGCTCGTAGGGAATGAAGATGAACCTGCCCATCTATGTGGCCAGCAGTGTTCATTTCTACTCCATTGCTGTTGAGGTGACAGTTGGTCTTGGTGGTATTTGTTCAACTTTCAAGAGCAGCTCTATCAGAGAAAACTCAAAGCCAAAAACTGAGCACTTCGTCACGCTACTGGCATTTGTAGCATAGCACAAATACTTTGTCCCATTTAGTTAATCTAGAGATAACATGCTGATTCCTTTTTCCCCACCAACCAATCAATCGGTTGAGGAGCAGGTTTTCAGTTGACCAAGATTTCTTTCTTTTGTTGACTACAGCCCAGGAACTAAAAACCAAAACCTATGCCGTAGCTACCTGTCGCAGGATCCCGTTAACCCTTTGTGTCAAGCATAAATTCAGCTTTTTCTTCTCGTTACGCTTGAACAAACTGGATCATAAAACATGTTTTCTGACCACATTTAAAGGCAAAAGTGTTTCTTTGTGTTCCACTTGGCAGACCTTGAAGGCAGGGTGATAGGCCGCAGTGAATCATACAAATTTGGGATAAAGGCACACTTTTTCGTAGTCTTAAATTTCAATTAATGTTTCTTATCTCCATACTCCAGGCTGATCGCTGCAGGAAGTGAGCATGCTTGTCAGATTGTCTGTTTTAGAAAAGTTATAAAAATTGTCAGAAGCAGCCACCCCTGCTTCTGCTGTCAGAAAAGAGATGAGACAACACTTGAGTTAAAAACAAAACAGTAAAACTAAAATCATTTCAAAATGGAAGCCTTAAGGTTCCTGAGAACAATAAGGTTCCTGTTTTTAGAACTTCACTCTCTACCACGTCTGCCCAAATAACGTAACCTTGCAAGGCAGCTGGATTTGCATGATCATGCAAGAATTCAGCCCTGATTTGTAACATTGCCTGCACCAAAAAGCTCCTGCTGTTGAAACAAGTATTCCCAGATCTCTACTGGTGGACACATTTCTACCATTGCAAGGTATACACTGTCATATCGGCCAACCCTAATTGCTCTCCTGAAAAGTTTCCAGATTGGAAACAGGCCACAGGTTGCTTTGTTGCTTTAGTGTTCCTGCCTTAGTTCTGTTCTACCTGCCATTACCTGCTTTGATTGACTCATTGCTCACCTTCTGACTTTCACCCGCCTCACCCCTCTGAGTCTGACGACTGCAAACTTGCCCTTTGACAGAGTAAAGTCAGTTTTGCTACACCTGCTCCCTCTCCAGACTCTGCGTTCAGATCTGTATTCAGTTGTTACGACTCCCTTGTTACAGCCGAGCTCCTCTCCCCTCGCCTCTTTCCTCGCTTGTCGATCTTGCATTTTCAGCAGTTATGGAATGAAATATTGATAGGAGACACTTCCCTATTGATGTAACCGTACACCAAGGACACAAAGCATGAAACATAAAATACACACAAGGACACCCGAGAATGAAGAAAGAGGAAAAGAACTTTTGCTGCCAGTGGATGTTAAGAAGCTCTCGGTCACGTGTAAAGTGTGTGTGTGTGTGTGTGTGTGAACGTGAATGTGTGTGAGGTTGATCAAACTGGTCTATTTGTCAGGAAAGCTCTGGAGAGACAGATTTTTCTAACAAAGAGAAAAAGAGGAAAGTGAGGGCAGAGGGAAAGAGTTTTGATTTAGCATTCATTCATAACATATGCATGTAACATTTATGCTGTAGGAGAACACTGAAACATCAATTGGAATAAAAAAAAAGAAAAGCATTCGTTTCTGGTGCTGTGTCAGATACTTCTGTACTGCTGTTTTGAGTGCACGAGTGCGTTCACATGAAGACGTATGGCTAATGCAGCGCACTGTGAGTACCCGCATGGTGCGCTTAAAACAGTCAAAAAGTTGAGTGTGGAATGTTACCCTCAATGTTCGCCATGTTGCCTGCGTAGCAGGAGGGCCAAGACCACAAACACAATTCAGCTTAAACTTATAATAGTGGTGGCGCGTGTGCATGCAGCAGCTCAGCACTCTGTAAGGTGGTTCTTTTTAATAAGTATTTTGTTAGTTTACTTGTTAGTCAGTGCCATGTGAGCATAAAATACAGCCGACATGACAAATATGTATCTACAAATATATACAAATATACAAATATATATGTGTATGTTTCACTACCTCTTTATTATTGTCGAATATAAGCCATCGATGCCAAACGATGACACAAAAGCTAACATTAGCCTACTAGCTAGCTAAAAATGACATTTTATCATCAGGCATTGACATTGCATAGGTTGTGGTGTGGCCATGAGATTTGTGATCAGTGGCTTGACAAGTTATTATTTAGTATCATTAACTCAATAGATCAGCAGGTGATAGAGCCAGTTGGTATCTGCCACAGACATTCATTGATATTCCTAAAAATGTCTCTTGAAAGCATGTTCATTATACAATAAATAAATAAAAACAGGAGACGCCAAGTGAGCAAACAAGCAGATATAGCAAGCGTATAATTTAGCGAGTGACAATATTTCGTCAGATGTTGGCGATAATACTTCAACTGGTTGCAATTTTCCGAGCAGAAGAAGAAACTAGCCCTTGCTCTGGAAGTAGGGAAAGCTTAAGCACGTAGGTTGCCAGATCTTGCAGTTGTCATTTCCAAAAAGTGCACAATGGCCATGTTTGATTTGAGACGGCACTACCCTGTCAAAATTAGCACACTGCATGAGTAAACAGGTTACTTACCCTTTTCCACCGAAATTAGAGTGTGTACATGTTGTTTTTTTTTAAACATGGGAAACCTCACTAAAAATAGGCTCCTTTCCAATTGACAGTAGACCAGAGCTGTGTACTCAGCTCTGCAGCAGACAAGTATGCCTTTCTGTTTTGTTACTTACTGGTGCATCACGTGTGACGTCACTGACAGGCCCGAAAACTTCTTTTCACATACCTCTTACTTATTCAGTTTGTCTTTTAAACTTGAAGCAGACTAATTCTGAACGATGTTTGAGTGCTGCTTGGGCGGAGACAGATGGTATTTTGTGGTGGCGCATTGCAGCCAATAAATATTTGTGACTACTGCAGAGTCATTTGACCGGGGTGTGAATGCCGATTGTAACCTTTTCCATTACATACCGCAACAGCCAGATGTTAGCGGGTATCACTGGGTTTTTTTGTGCAATGGGAAAGGAGCGTTAGTATATGTGGTGTGCTACATGTAAGTGTGCTAACTGAAGTTTCTGATTTGTGACACAGCAAAAGTGTCTCCTTCTGTTCTAACTTCCCTCCATCTTTTCTCTTTCCCACCAATCACTCATATTTCTCTCCTAGTTTCCCCTCCTTCATTCCTCTTCGCCTTCTTCCCTCCCTCATCACCCTTCCTGCCATCCATCTCTCAGCCTCTGTTTCACTTCGACTCCCCCTCTTTTCTCCGTGCTTGTCAGACGCGCGCACACACATACACGCACGCACACACACTGAGCCATGCTGACACTTAAACTAAGTGCACTCACACACACCCTGTTCCCTTACTCCCTCCTCTTACCACCCACACAGAAACGAGGACACATGCAGGCCACAAAACACACACACACACACACACGCAGAGTACTTTCAGCACTTTCTTCTTTACCATACTCAGCAAGATCAGATGTCAACTCAACTGACACAACGCACACAGAGGCTGTATTTTTCTTTTCACCACGCTCTGTTTCCTCCTCCCTCTTATAGAATATATGCATTTTTAAAAACCCTCCCACACACACACACAGACACACTCAGTGAGAGTGAGAAACGCTGCATGAATGGTTAACCTCTACACACACGAGTCATGAGAGGGAAAGAGATGAGGAGACACAGATATTTAGAGGAGTCAGAGACGAGATGTGGCATGGATGAAGGGGTTGAGGGTGAAGAGGAGGAAAAAAAGTTAGAACATATACAGACAATTGAGCGTTCAAAGACACAGACATGAACCTTCAGCTACACATGTAAGCACAGAGTGTCTATTAGAGCACGCATGCAAGACACAAATGGCTCTGTATATCCAACACACACACACACACACACACAGAATGAAACATGAATAAATGATTTTCATGCACTGACAAAACCACCACGAGCCAAGACGCTCTCACACACATGCACTCAATGTGTGCTCACATGCCGACAGCACACGCAGTACACAACGTGCACACACGTGCATGCACAATTAAATGACATGCATATTTTCATGCAGGCAGCATGCAATGACACGGACATGGACACACATGCAGAGACACATGCTTCTCCTGTGCTTACTGACATGAGAGGTGTTTCAGCATTACACACACATACACGCTTGTCACAGTCACATATACTACACACTGAACTGCACTGCATAACAGTGTAGGTCTACAGCAGTGGTTCCCAACTGGTGGGTCGCGACCTAAAAGTGGATCACAGGTTCATGCAGAATGGACCATAAGCGACTTGCGAATGTGTCAAGTTTGTAAAAAAACACACTTTATTTTGAAGTACAGCAATTTTCCAGCACAGAGAGCTTTTATTTTGAAGTGCTGTAGAGTGAGTGACTAACAGACAGCAAACTAGCTCGATGACATGGCCAAACACAAGCATGACGCTGAATATATTAAACTGTGTGTGTCCTGCCATTCGGCCATTTCCCTCTTTTTGGCGCCCTCTCTGGCAGTTTATTGAATTGCGCAGACTTCGAGTTTAAACTTCTGACTGGGAACTGGGAATTGCCGACCTCCGAGTACAAAACGAACGCACCAGAAGTCCTACTCCACAGGAAGTGTATTTTGAATTTGTTTGTAACCATGTGTTTAATTCAGCCTCCTGTGGTATCTCTTGGTTTCCTTTTTGGTTTATTCTCTAAATTGTCTTAACTATGACTTCACCATGCTAACAGCGATAATGCTAAAGATGATAATTAAAAGAGCTTGAATGCTACATCCTGACTTTGAGTTTGGCTTGCTGTCAAATTGTGGTTGCTACACCTCAAGGAGGACAGTATAGTGTGGACCTTGAACTAATTACTTAAGGAGAAATTTGGACCCTGTGGCTGGACCAGTTGGGAACCATTGGTCTACAGTATATTTGCACTACTTTTTATACACATTGTTAAATCCACAATTATGAATTTTGCGCCATAATGAGTATAGACAGCTGTTAAAAATATTGACAAAAAAAACTTGTTTGCAAATATGATGAAATGGAGTGGTTAAGACCAAAATTGTGACGATTGCTGCTTTTTGGTTTTCCCCTGCCTGGCTTAACACTGCTGCCTTTGGCCATGTATGAAACTGTCCTAAAACCACCCTAAATGTTTGTTTTCAAAGCCATGAAACTCACTGAGTGGTCAGTGGTGTTTGTTGATGTTCTGACATAAAAATCGTAGCATAAGTCATTTTTTTTCCAACTAAAAATGTTTTCTCCAACTCTGAATCATCTCGCTGATATTGACACATGTTGTATTTTGTTTATTACCAGACTCTCTTTTATACTTTATTTTTAATAAGTCTATTTCCCTTTTTGGGTTGCTTTGCAGTGCAGGCAGCTGATGCCAACTCTGGAGTAGTGACTTTCTCTGCAGGATTCTCCGTCGCTCCATCAGTCTTTCAACAAAGGGGTGTGTACGTGCATCTGCATTCGTAGAACAGCAAATAGGAACGCCCTCTCTCTCACATACAGGTAAGCTATTCAAAAGTTTCTTTTGACCCAAATTAAATAATTGTAACAAATATTACAAAAATGTTTCTAAAATCAGTTACCTACCTGAGCTGTAAAGCTTTACGTCTAACTTTAGTGGTGCAGAACATCTGGCTAAACGGTTGGCTTGTTTACAGTCTGTCTGATCACCTGACTGCTCTGGTTTCTTGCCCTGTTCCCAGATCAGCCTTTGCTTTACTGAGAGACGCTATCATTAACACACAGAAATGATAGCTAGGCATTAATAAAGCGAGTCATCCTTTAGGAGAATATGTCCTACTTAGTATTGCTCTGCCTCATATTTATTATCGCTCCCTCCATTCACATCCAGGCTCTCACTCTGTGCTGAGGCAGCAGCTTAAGTGCCTTGCTCAAGGGCACAGTGACAGTAGCTGGCGAGGGAATGGAGAGTGGTTTTCATTCATTAGTTTGGTAGCCTTCCAGTGAAAACCGCACACCTTTAGGCAACCGCTGCCCCTGATATATATTTAAGTGCAGACTGCCTTCAGCAACACACACACACACACACACACACACACACACACACACACACGGGGCAGCATGGCCACACACCATGTGTACGAGCCAGATTTGGCTCCGTCCTCATGTCTGCCATACGGTTGATTCCTCCCTGCTGTGCACACCCTGCAGGCCAAACACACAGCTCTCCATGTGTGTGTGTGTGTGTGTGTGTGTGTGTGTGTGAAGTCGGAGAGAGAGAGAGTATGGAAAAGAAAGAAGTAAATATGAAGCCAAAGAGAGAAGAGAGAAGACCGACACATATTTTACCACAAAGCCTGCAACAGTTTAAGAGTGAAAACAATTTTTTTAAACACAAAAATTGTTTTGTTTTCAGTCTTGAACTGTCACAGTAATATGATTTTTCGTTGTGTGATAAATTCACCAGTATACACTACATTAATTTTAGATTATTGGACATGTTTTGTACTTTGGGTGAAAGAGATCGATTTTCTTTCTCGGCGTGTGATTTAATGGAACAGCTTTGTGTTTTCTGTGATTTTGATCTTGGGAAATATTTAGGAAATTGAATATTGCAGCAGAAAATCAACCTTCAAAGATGATTTAAGGCTGAGATTCCTTTTTAATAAGCATGAGAGGTTTTAACAAGACTAATGTAGCTTCGACAGATGACTGGGGAATGGGTTGTAATGACACTAATTTTCAAACAGATTTTTTTTTTTTTAAATTTGAAACTACATTTTTCTGCATTTATGACTTCCATTTGACAATATTCCTAAACCAATGAAAAAGCCCCCTCTTTAAAAATGAAGGGACAAAGAAGATACTTGTTAATGACTTGACTCTACTCAGACATTGTCCCGTGTCCAGCTGTCTCAGAGACCTCTCATTTTGATGCCACCACAGCCAATCACACAGCACAGGTGTTGTTATTAACCTGTATTTATGTTGTCTGGTGACTTTGGCAGCACAAACCAGTCATTTGATCGATGGATTTCAGGAGTTTCTGTTGGCCTTGCTTAACCAGTGGCAGCTGCAATCAAATCATAATACCAAAGACAATTAAATATGTCAATGAGAACAACTAAATGTGAAATAGTGAAGCACGCACAGGTGTAGAACAGGATGGGACAGTTTCACCTTTCAGTTTCTATGCTTACATGCACACTAACGTTCCACTATTATTTCAGATATGACAATATTCTGAATACAGGTCATTTGACTGCGTATTCTGTTTCAATATTCCGAATTAGGCCTCATTATGAATGTAATATTTTCCAGTAAAGACATGGGATATGCTGATAGGTTTCTATAGGGATATGTATATCTCAGTTGGGGTTTTTACCGCAGTCTGCAACACATGGGCAGATTATAGGCCCTGACACACCATTGGCCCTTGTCGGCACTAGTCTGCTTTTTTTCTGCCAATCTCTATGTTGAATGGGTGTTGGGGAATGTGGTGCCTGTTGGTGAATGAAATTACTCTAATTCAGTTCATCTCAGCGCAGGAGAGGAGAAACAGAAGTGAGGAAAGTAAACAAAGAGCCTAAGTCTAGAGGGTATAAATCCAAGACAAACGTGTTATGTAAGGTAAGATTATTTTCCTATAGCTATTGTGCTCTTAAGCAGAAACGTTTTGTGATGTTATTGTTCACTGGCGCATGATAAACATGCTCTGTCCTTTTAACATTGGCTTGTGTTTTTAATGTGCTAACTGGCTAAGTAGCATCTAGATGATTTTCTGGTTTCCCTTTTTGAACGAGGGTTACAGACTACTGCCATCTGCTTGTATGGAGAAATGTTTCTTCTCATGCAAACACGAAACGTACATGCTGGTTTGCCATTGACTGTAGTCTTTGTGGTGTGTTCATGTGAAACTTTTAAGCCAAGACATTGGCAATGTTAAGCAACGCAACGGGGTGCTTTTTTCGCTGATAGCTCTCTGAAGTCGGTTTGGTTTGTCTGGACCTTATGAGATAAATGGCCCCTGGGCACAGATAGGCAAAAGGCCCCAGCACCTCTCCTACATGACACGTGGACTTTGTGGTGGTTTTATCTCTTCATTGTTGTTTTGAGTCTCTTGAGGCAGCTGTGTGTCTAGGTAATTCAGTTTTTCCTCATGGTTGTCCAGGTGGTTTTGGTGTCTTGTTTGGTCGTTTTGCATCTCCTTGTTGTCTTTTTGTGTCTCTTTAGAGTCATTTGTGTCTTTTTCTGGCCGTTTTGTGTGTCTTTGTAGTCATTTTGTGTCCTTTTTGGTGTTGTGGCTCTTGGGGTCATTTAGTCTAGACTGTGCCTGATTGATGTTTTACATTAATGGGAGTTACACAGCTGCATTTAAACGGGGATAAATAAATAAAAATCCTAATATTTTATGCATGTAAACATGTGTAGTTGGATAACTTTTCAAAGACAACCTGGAAACATAGGTGTAAATGCACATTGCTTTCACGTGTAAACAGTATTTTTGGACTTAAACTCAATTAGATTTACCTGCATCAGTTTCGACACGACCTGTGTGGAGGCACTGACAGGTGAAGAGCCAGTATGGACCTTTGTAAATAGCTATACATTATGTATTTCATTCACACATCTTGCCTAATACAGTAGAGCATACATTAAAGTGTTTTTTAATATATGCAGATCCCTGTGTAGGCAAAAAAGCCAGTGAGACATGAGAGAAAGATCGAGAAAGCAAAATCAAGATGCTAAGATACACAAATGTAGGAGAGAGGGAGAAGAAAGGAGGAAGAAAGAAAGAGGGAGTGAGGGTGGATAGACAGCAGTCTCTGTGAACCTGCATAGACAAGCTCAGTCAGGCTGCTTTGGTGCGAGAGAGGGAGAGAAAGCAAGGATGTTTTGACAGCTCGGAGCCATCACAGCAGCAGAAGGCAGGGTGTGTGTGTGTGTGTGTGTGTGTGTGTGTGTGTGGGTGCAGGTGTTTGTGTGTCTGTGCACGTACTGTATTTGTGTGTGCGTGTGTGTCTGCATGCACACAAAAGACTAAAGGCAGAGACAGACAGTGACGTTTCTTCTGATTCAGAGACAAAGAGGGAAAAAAGGAAGTCTAGCACAGAGCCTGGATGAAGGACAGATAATAATAAAAAAAAGATGTGAGACTGTATCTGTGTGTGGCGTATATATAAATGTTGGTGTACACATATTGATATGTGTCAGGGCGCCTGCCACCAGGTCCCATCATGCATCATTCTGGTCACGACAAGTAAGACCTCCTCATTAGAGGGGCGTTGATGAGCGCACAGTGGGTCCAGATTGTTTC